>OX381711.1:76967594-77466594 GCA_947462335.1 Harmothoe impar
GTACTCCAGTAGCACAGTCCACTCACACAGCCCTGCAGTGGGGATTAGTGCGGCTCAGGTGAGAGGTGAACATGTCACCTGTGCAGCTGACCGTACACCAGGGCAGGTAGGACCTACACTCCCCCCCCCCCCCCCCGCCCCAACAGTCTCACACAGACGCTGACATCCACATACATCACCACTCGGTCTGAGTGGCCCGGCCTGAGTATATATTACGTCATCATCTTTTAACATGCGTCCATGTCACTGGGGGTTGGGGTAGAATTGTACCAAGCATGAATTATGCAATAATAATTGGAGATCCTGTTAATGGCAGTGAAAGGGTAAAGCAGATTATAAGATTCAATACAAGTACTTCAGCCAGTCTAGTTGGGGAGGGGCACGCGGACATGGTGAGGGAGCTGAGAGTGGCACCACTCTATGGCCATCTCAAATCTCCATGTTATCCTTGATCCCTGTCAGAATGTCAGAGTGTACATGTATTGGCATCTTATATGGACGTGTCAGACCACTGCCCCATAACCCATAACCAAATTGTATTCACTGAAGCAAACATTTGCACCTTCCCTAATGAGAAACGCCCACCTAATTAGGGGGTCTGTATGGGGAATCCCCATGTTGGAGGTCGAACTTAAGAAATGGCTATGTCAAATCCCCAGGTCCCAATGCCATCTCTAAGAACCTGTCATGTCCCATGTCGAATTTAAGAAATACCATTGGTCATGTCACTTCATCCCTCTTGTTACTAAGCTCCATACTGCATGTCGATTTTACGAAAAGGCCATGTCGCCAACTCGAATTAATCCACCTCCATTAATTAACTTTTTGTAATATTGTCATGTGATCATAATTATATACAAGCAATATACTTATTTGAAACTGATTGATAATAACAGTGACAGTGAAGTAGGTATTGCTTGCAATATTAAACATTTAACCCCATACAAAATGGTTTACATGTACTACATGTATAATGCAACGCCCTGTAAGGGAGTGTTCATTTATTATTCACAGGGGGTGGGGTGGTGGGTTTGGGGGGGGGGGCGTAAAAATTTCCGACCCCTCCTGAGGGGGGGGGCGTAAAAAATTCTGACCCCTCTTGAGGGGGGGGGCGTAAAAATGTAAGCCCCTTTTTAGCAAAAAAGCCCGCGCGTTACTATAGTTCAAAGGGGGGGGGGGGGGCGAAAAATTTTCGGCGCCTTCGGCGAGGGGGGGCGCAAAACATTCCACGCGCTCTCGAGGGGGGGGCGTAACATTTTTTCGCCCCTCCGCGCGAAATCTCACCACCCCCCCCCCTGTAATTAATAAATGAACACTCCCTAAAGTGGATAGACAAGTCATGTTCATTTGGACTATATTAAAACTCCAGCGTGTTATGGTATTTCCGCCTCATGTGGTCATCAGCAGAACGGTGTCTGTGCCCCCTGATTCATTCACCTGCTGACCTCCCCTCATTGTGACTTACAACACCTGGACACCCCCTCCCCATACCTGTACATACCTCACCTCCCATATTACACACCTGACCTGGGCCCCGCCCAACCATGCCAACCAGTCACACATCAAACAAACATACCCAGTCTCCTCCATACACAAAAACACACACAGCCTCAGACACGATCCACACCACTCTCCAACCACAGACACACAGATCCACCAACACCCAGGGATAGCAGATCACAACGACTCTGCTGTGAGATCCGCGCTGGTTCCCGCTTGGTGTTTATGTTGGCCAGCGGGGTACCAGCCGTGATAGCAGTGTAACAAGCGTCACGTGGTTGAGGACGTCACGTCATCATATATCGTATGACTTACTTCCGGTTCCGTCAGATGTCTGTTTGACTTGGCGCTTATTACAGTTATGACAGAGAGGGACCTAATAAACACGACTACCTGGCTTTATTTGAAGGAAGTGTATATTGTGGCTAGGGAAAACCCTTCCACATCAATGAGGGCGTAAAGATGAGGTGAGACGTCAGTTTCAATACTTGGTATCTTTTATTAATAATAATATTAATATCAGAGTACCAGTCACTAGGGCTCAGTATATAAGTTACTGATGGTTGCAAGATGATAAGTGATTTCCTCCTCCATCTGACCGGGGTATAAGTACAGGTGCCCGGCAGGTGGAGGGGGTGCCCATGTGACCGGAAGTAGATGTAACAGTGGTTTTCATTGGATAATATACATTTGACATTTGATTGGATAATTATATATTCATGGCTTTAACATGTGGTGTGCGCTGGACCGCGGGTGGGGAGCCTGGGTCCAGTGCATTATGGGTAATGGATTACATAATAAATAGCATGCACACATGGGGGCTTTGTCGCCTGCCTCCAGGTGGTCTCCAGCCGGCTCAAGTGGCTTTGGCGGTGCCACACTGATTAAGGGTGTCCAGCTTTATAGCATTGTTTTATGTGTTGACAGTTAATCCTTGGGGTCAACATA
This sequence comes from Harmothoe impar, assembly GCA_947462335.1. Taxonomy (NCBI): domain Eukaryota; kingdom Metazoa; phylum Annelida; class Polychaeta; order Phyllodocida; family Polynoidae; genus Harmothoe; species Harmothoe impar. The sequence continues at coordinate 76,970,043 of OX381711.1, forward strand.
TAGTTCATTTGTTTTGTGTATAGGTGACCGGTCAGTGCCTTGTCGTCTGGAGGGGCTGACCGTTACCTATTGTTCCTGGGATAAGGGTCTGCTTGTGATCTATGGATTAGTTATGTATGGGGGTTAGTTTGGCTTGGCTTAGTGAGAAATAGGTATGTCTGACGTCTAGGTGTACTTTGATGGACATATGGATTGAAAATATGTATAAAGTATTGTGCGTATTACAAATAATAATAAATATGAATATTAATAATCATAAATCATAATTATGACGTAATATGACGTAATATGACGTAATACAATTGATGAAGGTATAATAAGGGGTTTTGTGGCGTGACAGCACCCCCCAATACAACTCCTGCACGCCCTCGTGCAGGCCGAGAAGTAGTAGAGGAAGAGTTATGTCACGCTTCAAAGGTATTTTGTATGAACATTTTTTTTGTATTTTTTTTGTATTTTATGGTTTTTGATATAGCTAACTTATGCTATGACTATGTCTCAATTCTTAATCACATTTTCTAGGTTCATACAGTGTTTTGTACATACATGTTATGCAGTGGTAAATTAATAATATTTCAATGGTAACGTACTGGTACTATATGTCTCGCTTCCGTTCTATTTATATGATTATACATTTTTGGAAGCTTTTAACCTTACCAATTATTTACATAATACAAGTCGTGGTACAGTGGTAAATGTAATGTGACGTACTGTTTCTATATGTCGCGCTTCCGTCCTAGTTTATAATACAATCAATTCATACGATAGGAAGCTGTAAGAAATTCATTTCAATAATAATATAGATGTACTAAGCGTTTACATAGGCCATGTGTAATACTTAGTGTGATATGATAGTACATGTATGACAATAGGTTGAGCAGTGTATTTTGTTTATGCAATGATCTTTTGGCAATACTTGATCTTTGATATTCATTCTCAATGTCGAGGGGCAATGGAGGAAGTTCGTTCTGAGTTATCACCTTCTATAATAAATTTTTATGTTTCATTTCCTGTCTCACTCTTTTTCATAACAATGGCTGTCAATAGTTCGGTAGTGGTCATGTCTTTCGGATTTTTGATAAGTGACGTAGTGTTGTCACCGTCGGGGTCAATGTCAATGTTGTCTTGGGGATCGGTCGGATGTAGGGATGTAGTCATTTCAATAGTCTTAAGGGTTAATCCTGTGGTGGTAGTGTCGTCTTTCAGGGCCGGTATGATAGAAAACCGTGCCGCTAGGGGTAGTATGACGTGGTTGGGTAGATAGTATGATTTCTGTTTTCCGTTGATGTTGAATGATATGGGGCCGTTCCATGTCATGTTTATGCGTGGGTATGGGCATGACAGGGCTGAGATGGCCGTCAGGGTTGGTATGAAATCATTAACAATAGAGTCACGTTCGTAGGGTAGGGATAGTAGTGGGATGGTGTGATTGACGTGTCCTTGGTAAATTTTGAGCGTAATAGTAGGATTGGTTTTGTGTCCAGAGTTTGTCATTCCAAAGTGACGTGTAATCTTGTTTTTACACTTGAAGATGGTTTTGATAACAGCGTATACGATTAAAGCTACGAATATCAGGGTAAAAATGTTATGGGCATCAACATATTGATCTAGATTGATAGTGTGGTTTTCTTTGGTTTCACTCTGGGGGATGGGGTTAATAAATTTCCAAGAAATGTTGTTGGGTCGAGCACTAACGGTTGGGATGGTCGCGAATAGTGCTTTTCCTTTGGATACATATAATAAGTAGAAGAATCCTACGGCGTTTAGAATGCAAGTGACTGGTACTATATAGTTCCATACAGGGCTAGCGAAGAAGCTAGCTATGTTCTCTCGTATCGGTGTGTCCTGGATGGGTCGGTCTAAGATGTCTGCTGCGTTGGTGGCTTCTATTAGGATATTCCTGGTGAAGGGTTCCAGGTCTAATGTAATGTCTGATGACAACTTGCTGATGTTTGTCATAGATTTGATGATAGCTTGTGTATGTAGATGTGGTATGTGTATTGGGTCGTGGTGTAGTGATGATGCTGTGATGTTGAGATTGTTTGTGAGTGCGAGTAGTATGGGTGTATTGGCCGCGTGCATTAGGAAGTGTGTTGAAGAAGATTCGTTACAAGGAATTTTGGTGTTTGGGAGGTACAATGAGTCAAACTGTAAGTGGCACATACATGGGACACCAATAACTGCGTAGGCCGAAGCTTTCTTAGTAGTTGGTGTCATGTGCTGACAGATGACGTGGTAGTACTCCCTGTTAGTAGTTACTAAATATTTGTCTTTACCAATAGCTATAGCACGGATTTGTATGGGTCTCAGAGGGTGTACTTGAAATGTGCAGAGTCTGGCTATGTCTGCCTGGTTACCTTTAAAGGCCGCCATGAGGCAGGTTGGCTGGTCACTGCGTATTCTAGGCATGGTCCTAGCGCATACTTTCAGTATCGAGCCTTGGCACGTAAGCAGATCTGCGTTTGTCATTTCTAAGTACAATGTCTCTGCCTCGTTGACAGCGAGGAAAGTTTTGTCAGTGTGTAATAGGGTAGATCCAGAACTTGTCGTATTTTCGGTGTTAATGGGGACATGAGTTGTAATTACTTGATATAAGTTAAATGCTGCGTCTGTGGCAGAAATGATAACATTAATATGAATGTATAGGTGAGTTTTGGAATAGGTGTATAGTGCAACTGGTTGTGAGTAGTAATATGCGGTGTCAATGATGGTTACCTCGGATCCTGGGTTCCTAATTTTGAGTTGTGTATCTAAGGTGGCTAGCTTGAGGGCTAGTTCTGTGGGTTGGATCATATCCGGTGCTAATATTCCAGTGGACAATAATCTGAGAGAATTTTCCACCTTGTATAACCCTTGTTGGTAGGCGATCCTGGTCATTAGGACAATTACCTGAGCCGATATAATGGCTGACTGGGTAATCCTACGATCCTGGTCGGCTTGGATGGAGGTTAGGGTTGTGGAGAAATCATCAGACCACGAGTCTATGGATTCGGTAATATTGAGTAGGGATTCCTGTACAACGTCCTGTTGTTTTATATAAGTGTCTAGAAACTGCTGGTGTTGCTGGGTGACATCATGTAATCCTTGTGCAGTTTTAACATTGACGTCGGCCAGTGTACCAATTCTAGCATCTAGGTGATGTATGACGTTGATAATAGAATCCATGTCTCTAGTGGTTGCCAGGCCAAAGATGGATTTGAAGAGCTCCCCTAAGAATCCTAGGATAGCTCTCTTTGGCCTGTTAGTAATAGGATCCGAGAGGAAGTGTGCAATGTTCTTTAAAGTCTTAATAATGTTAATATCTACGTTTTGTAGTAGTCGGTCGAGGTCAGCAGCTTGTTGTAACATCTTGGCGTCATGGCTGTCATGGGGTCCTAGTGAAGTCAGTTGAAGAGTCCTGATGGTGTTGTAGATGAGTGGCTTCGGACGAGGAGCCATTGGTATGTTGTAGGGTATGGCCAGTATGACCTCGTGTAGGTCATGACCGGTGATGATTTGTCCCGGCAGCTGTTCATAGATGAGGCCGATATTTTGCCTCACTATTGGTTGTGCTGCCGTGTAGATGATGTGTGTGATGATTAATAGGAGGTAGAGTGTATACCTCATGATTCCCGAGTTGTTGGGATTTGATAGTAATAATAGTAGTAGTCGATCGTTTGTAGTAGTAATAGTTGATAGTCGATAGTTGGTGAAGGATGAGTGTAAGTGCGCAGTACTGGCGGGGATCTACCAAATTAACTGTGGGCTGCTCCTGACTGAATCGATGTGTGTAGGGGTGTGGTCACTGGGTGACTGTGGAAAGATGGGGGGATGTGTGGGAACTTATACCCTTTGGTCTGGGTACGGGGTGGTGGCTATGTCACCCTGCCATGTTGGTCGTTATCACACTCCCATAAGTGGAGCTTTTGTTTGCGCGCTCCAGTGGTGGCGCCATCCAGGGCTCAGATTGCGGTCATCCTCCTGGTGTTGTTGACACCTGCGATGCATGCGGGCGGCCGCCTGCATACACCGCTTTTCCACTGGTCTATGGGGGGGTGTTTAATAAGAGTGCGCAAACTGTCCTTTCATGTCGGATTTGGACATGTTGATAATAGTTCTATTTGAAGTGTCAGTTTGTTAAAGGAGCAGCAATAATATGGAGTCGCCCTGCCACTTACTTGTGTGGTGAAATGGGTATCGATGGATTATAAGTTATAATAATAATAGTTGATGAAGCTTGTGCGCTTTTTGATGATAAATACTGTATTTCCAGTATTTCTTTATGATGATCGGTGTGTCAGTGGTGATTCTTTGTGAATCATTATAATAGTAATAGTGATAATAGTAGTCGTTGTAGTAGTCAGTGTTGATCCTTTTGATAGTAATGTTTGTAATATATGACAGTTGGTGTTTCTTTGTAATAGTAGCGATAATATAGTGAGCTTTTTGTTGTTTATGTAATATAGGTGATAACTTTTCCTCTTATATATTCTATAGTTTATATTATGGTTTTAGTCCTACCGGTGTCCTCCTCTTGACCTTGGAGTGGGCCGGCTTTGCTTTATATATATTTTTGGTTTGTAGAAGCGCTGGTCTCGCTTTATATGAATCTCCGTCTTTCTTCCATAGTTTGGTTATGAGGTCGTCGTTCGGGTCAATGAGTCTGTGTATGAAGTCATTGTTTCTCACGTGACGTACGAGTTTCAGTCTATCTACATGGACTGGGTTTTTCATTGTTTTCATTGTGATGACAGATTTGAGGAGGACGGATGTTTTTGAGACGAATTTGCACACTATGTATGGACCAGAGTACACCTTCTGAAGTTTCAAACATTTTGTTCTATCCATCAGTCGGGGTACCTTGACATACACTAGTGATTCTTTCTGCACCTTTGTAGGTTTTGCCTTTTTGTCGTGTTGTTGTCTCATTTGTTCTGTCCTCTTTTCGATGTTTTCAATGACCTGATTGTATGTGTAATCTATTTTCTTTAATTTGTCAATGATGTGGAGATTTAGACTTTTCTCTTCTTCCTGATTGAGTTTGTTGTCTATAATGGTGTTTGGATTCCTTCCCTTCATAATGAAGAACGGTGTGAAGGCAGTGGTGGCGGACTCTGTGTTGTTGATGGAGAACACGAGGTGTGGTAGGAATACATCCCATGTGTCCTGGTGTTCCTCACAGTAGGCCCGTATGCCTTCAGACAGCGTCTTCACATATCTTTCAGCCTGGCCGTTCGATTTTGGTCTATAGGCCGAGCTGAAGACATGTTTTATGTTGAGGGAAGATGTCATGTTTCTGAATTTTGAATTTTTATATGACGTTCCATTGTCTGACTGGAGGTATGTTGGTATACCCTCGGCCAGAACAACCTTCTCTATGAATTCTGCGGTAGTTGTTTCCGCGTCCAATGATGTAGTAGGGTAAGCTATGCAGAATTTAGAGAACCTGTCGACCACTACCTGAATGTATACATTCTTTCCTGGTGTTGGTGGTAGTGGGCCTATGGCATCTATGTGTACAAACTGGAATGGGTAAGAAGGGGTACTATGGGCCGTCATTGGCAGGTTGTTGGTTAGGTTCATCTTTTTGGCTTTCAAACAGACGTGGCAGGTCGCTGTGAATTTCTGGACGTCGGCCGCCATGCTCTTCCAATATACTTTGGGAAGCATGGTCGACAGCATTCTCTGTGCGCCAGCGTGGCCTGCCATTGGTAGGTCGTGGAAAAGCTTCAAGATGGGAAGTCTCATGTCATCTGGGATGACGGGTTGGAATGAGAATTCCTTGTGTTTCTTCCATAGTACCGTGTTGATATGGACCAAAATATCATTCAGCATGATGTGGTCATCAGCTATTTTGATAAATTGCTCCGTTTCCTTCTTGTTTTTGTCGTTGGGTACCTGTCCGTTCTCTAAATACGTGATGATAGCTTTCGTGTGTAAATTATATCTCTGTTCTCTTTTGAGGTTGAGTATGGAGATCTGTGGGTCGGAGAGGCTCTCTATCATTTCAATCAGATGATTAGTCTGATTGGCCAAGTGTTTTGCCATGTCTGTGGCGTCTCTTCTAGGCTTCTCATTTTTCTTTTTTGTTTTTGGTTTATCTGTGGTTTTCTTAGGTTGCGGTGCCGGGGTGTGGCCTGGGACCGGTCGGGTCGCCGCAACCTGCTCTATTTGTTCTGTTTGAATTTCTTCTATGAATGTTGATAGGGCTTCTAGGGATGTAAAGGGTACTGTCAGCTGCTGTGGGGCGTGGCCTGGGACCGGTCGTGCAGCTGAATCCACTTCCTGTTGTACTGAGGCCACTATGGCTGCTAACAGTCCCTTGTATTCTGTTTGTGGAAGCCCAAAATGATGTAATTTGGTACTTGGGATGTCAGGATTTGCTCTGAGGTTGGGGGTAAGTCGTTTTACTTCTTCTATGTCTTCTGTGTTTTCCTCCATACATTCACAATAGAAGTGATGGGTGGAGTTTCTCTTCAGAATTGATTTGGGTAGTCGTTTTGGTAGCGTCAATGGTGGTTCGTCTTCTTTGAATTTCTGTGTGTGTATCTCATCCTCAAACATAATTCTATGTTGCACCCTTATGGCTTTGGGTTTTGGTGGAGGATCTGTCATTGGTGTCTTGTCTAGTGGGTAGTCTCGTCTTGACATAACGTCTGATGGTATATTTAATTTGCCTCTTATGTGTCTGATATTGAATTGAAATTGTTGAATTTTGAGCGCCCACCTTGCCCACATGTTTTTGTTATCTGATTTTGTCAACATGTGGATGAGGGCTTGGTGGTCAGTATATAACTCGAATGGTCTTCCTTCTAGGTAGTGTCTGAAGTACTCTATTGCAAATACTACTCCCAATAGTTCTCTTTGAGTGGCACCATAATTCCTTTCGTGGTCATGGAGTGCTCTGCCCGCAAAGGCTACTGGTCGTAGAACGCCGTCTTTCTCCTGGGAAAGAGTAGCTCCCAGGGCTGTACCAGATGCATCTGTTGTAAGATGGAACTGTTTGTTGTAGTCTGGGTACAGCAAGATGACGTCATTGCATATAGAGTCCTTCAGTGTCTGAAATGCAGTCTCACATTCTTTGGTCCAGACAAATTTGTTCCCATTTTTGAGTAGGTTGAATAGAGGTCGACCAATTTCACTGAACCCTTTGATGAATTTTCTATAGAATTGGGCGAGTCCAGTGAATGATCGCACCTCTTTTGCGGTCTTCGGTGTGGGGAATGTCTGGATCTTGTGGACTTTGTCTGGGGATGGTTTGATACCGTCAGTGGTGACTTTCATTCCTAGGAAGTCTAGTTCCTCTAGGAAGAATTCGCACTTGGTTTTCTTCAGCTTTAGTTTGCCATTTCTTAGTGCTTCGAATATGTTTCTTAAATCGATGAAATGTTGGTCTATGGATGGTGATAAACACAAGATATCGTCTAAGTATGGGATTGCGCATTTGTACTGCAGGTTCTGTAGGATCAAGTTGACTACAGCTTGGAAAGCCTGAGCACTGCTGGCGAGTCCCATGGGCATGGTCTTGTATCTATACTTTTTGGTCCTAGTGAGAAAGGCTGTGATGTCCCTGTCGTCCTCTCTAATTGGTATCTGGAAGTACCCTTGTTGGGCATCCATTTTAGAGAACACGGCAGGTCGCATCTCACCAATCATTTCTAGGCTGTCGTCTGCTCGTGGTGATGTCAGTGCTTGGTTGATGGATTGGGAATTCACATATCTTAGATCTGTCACTAATCTGTACCCCTGCCCGTTCTTTTTCTCTACAAGAAAACTTCTGGATGACCAGGGACCCGTTTTGGTTTCCTCCAGAATGTCCTGCTTTACCAGCTTCTGACATTCAATTTCAAGTCGTTCAGCTTTGTGCGGGGCCATTCTGAATGGGTAGAACTGTAAGGGTTTGGCGTCTGGGATAAGATTGATTTTATGGGTGTACAGATGGGTTCTTCCAATCATATTATCTTTTCCCACGAATATGTCGTCGTATTCTTCTATTAATTGGCAAAATGTTGTGAATTGATCTTCTGTGAGGCATTCTGGTTTTTGGAAGACGTGTGATTTTTCTTTTTCTGGTTCTATGTCTATGTCCTTCCCTATGTACATGTCTTTGTCTATGTCTTGTTCGTCGTGACCTGTTGTCTCTTGTACCATATTTATATGATCTTCGTCGTCTGACATGGATTGATCCATGTCAGAGTCAGAATACTCTGAGTATGTTGGTGTTGGTACATAGAATGTTTTGTCTGACCCTGTTGATGATGCACTGTCACTGATAGTAGAGTTGTTGTCTATGTCTATGTCTATGTCTGTCTCCTCGGGTTGTGTGTCGTCGTAGCCTGTCGATAATATATGATTTTCTTTGTCTATGTCTGTTTTTGTATATAAGGCTACGATTTCACCCTTCTGGATTTTACAGATTCTAGATGTGATATTCAATAATATCAGTGGGTGTCTGTCTCTTTGGTCAGGTGTCACGACTGAACGTTGTACGATGTAGTTTGGAAGTTTGTCTGATCTGTCGAAATTGTCTGTTATACCATTGATTTGACTGACTGAGTGGTAGCATGTGACTTGGCCTGTTATGGCCATTTCGGAAAATGGAGGTATCGAAATGGCTCTCACTGCCCTGATTGGTTGAGATTTTGGAGTTGGGTCAGTGGAGTAATTGATTTTGCTTTTAGTCTTTGATAGAAAATCTGTTCCCAATATGATTGGTGAGGAACAATTTGGAAGAATTGCAAATTGATGACTGAATGTTTTGCCTTGAATTTTGAATTTGATTTTGATAGCTCTTTTGATGTGACACAATGCTCCATCGGCAAGATAAACTTTGGACCTGATTCGTGAAAACTCATGAGGAACTAGTTTCGATAGAGTGGAGGCTAGACCCTCTCTCATGCAAGAGACGGTGGCTCCTGTGTCTACTAGACTGGGGATGTTGGTATCTTTGAATTGTAGATCTATATTGCCATTGACCATATTGATAAACAAAACACTCTGCTCACCTTCTTCCATGTGTAGGTCGGGTAGTGGTGGGGGGACGACTTCCAGAGTAGCTTGGACGTCGGCAGGTTTCCCGCGCACTGGTGCAGCGTTGTGGATTGTCTGTGGGTCATGTGGCGTGATGTCGATGGGCGATGCTGTGTCTTCGGTGTTGGGGACTGTTTTGTCATCCTGATGAGGCCTATCCATAGGATGACAATCTAGTTTCCCGTCGTCTTGGTGAGGTCGTTCATCATGCTGACGAGCTGTGCCATGGTGTACTGTGGAGTGGGGTTTTGTGGCGTTGGTTGAAGTTGTAGTTGTTGTTGTTGTTGTGGCCATTGTTGTTGTTGTTGTTGTTGTGGCCATTGTTGTTGTTGTTGTGGTGGCTGCCATGATTGCTGTTGTGGCTGCCACCGTTGTTGTTGTTGTTGTTGGCTCTGGATGAGTTTGAAGTGATGTGGGGGTAGGGAACCCGTTTGAAGAAGGGTTATAATGTCTTTGGGTCCCCCTTTGAATCGGTGGGTGGGAGGAATGAGGCCCATTGAGCGTGCCTTCCTGATGTTGTCGACGTAATTGATGTCGAAGTCCTCTCTCCTCCCCCTATAGTTGGGTGGTAATGCAAAGTCAGTTGGTGGAGACTGGTGTGTAGGTGTAGCTGCTTGTTTGTGGTAGGTGGGTTTTGGTTTACCACCCCCCATAGCAGCTACTGTATGTTCAGTCTCCATTACTTCCTGTTGTTTCTGAAGAAGGTCTCTCAGTTTCTCATTCTCCCTGTCCTTTTCCCTTAACTGAGCAGCTATGACTGGGTCTAGGGTGTTGCTGGATAGGGATGATACCTTATGTGTGGAGGTCTTTTTGTAGAGGTACGCACACCTGAGCGCTCTACAGAGGGAAGCCCATGTAGTAGGACTTTCCGCTCTGATCGCCTCTCGGTAGTCCTCGTTTAATACTGTGGCTACCTGGATGATGGCAGCTTCTATGTCCACCCCCTTGTTTTGGAAGTGGGTGTTGGCGTCCTTTAGCCATTCTTCCATGGTGTGTAGGGTGGGGTCGAATTGGGACAGTGTCAATAGCTTGATGTCATTTTCGACATCCTTGAAGTGATGAATAAGTCCCTTCTTTATGAGATCGTAATCATCCTGTATGCTAGTGGGCTGCATACTGTACCACTCGTACGCTGGTCCAGTTAAATAGACTGCGCAAGTGACGTGGATGGGGTGATCTTCTTGGGGATATTTTAGTCTAACAAATCGTTCTAGGTCTGTGAACCACTTGCTGGTGCTCATTTTAATGTCCGGTTTCGAAAATCTAATTGGTTCCCGGATGGTGTATTTGCTTGCTTTTGATATGGCGCTAGCCAGGTCGCTAATGGACTTGTTGTTCCTATATTCGGCGATATCAGATTTCAGTCTTTCTAGCTCTGCCTTATGGGCCGCTAGTTGCTCATCTAATTTTCTTGATATCCTATCGTCTAGCTCTCGTTGTCTTTCTACCTCTACCTGATCGTCTCCGGCCATGTTGACAGTGGGTTCAACACGAATGGGAGAGGTGGGTGGGGTAGCTATGTCTATAGGTATAATAGGTACAGTGTCTATAAGTGTTGGTTTAGAATGTCTTACTGTGTCCTTGTAGATGCAGGAGGTGGACTTGGTGATGTGTTTGTTGCTTGGTCCTTTCCTCCTGGTGTGTTGTAGACCTGATGTTGGTGCTGGTCCCTGGCTCCTAGTGTGCCTCCGTGATGATAGGTCACTGAGGGACTGGTGTCTCTGCATTAAAAAATTTCTTCATGGTCGCAGGTAGCTGAAGGTTGCCCGGTTCTCTACCACTCTGTGGCTAGGGAAAACCCTTCCACATCAATGATGGCGTAAAGATGAGAGATGAGACGTCAGTTTGAGTACTTGGTATCTTTTATTAATAATAATATTAATATCAGAGTACCAGTCACTAGGGCTCAGTATATAAGTTACTGATGGTTGCAAGATGATAAGTGATCTCCTCCTCCATCTGACCGGGGTATAAGTACAGGTACCCGGCAGGTGGAGGGGGTGCCCATGTGACCGGAAGTAGATGTAACAGTGGTTTTCATTGGATAATATACATTTGACATTTGATTGGATAATTATATATTCATGGCTTTAACATGTGGTGTGCGCTGGACCGCGGGTGGGGAGCCTGGGTCCAGTGCATTATGGGTAATGGATTACATAATAAATAGCATGCACACATGGGGGCTTTGTCGCCTGCCTCCAGGTGGTCTCCAGCCGGCTCAAGTGGCTTTGGCGGTGCCACACTGATTAAGGGTGTCCAGCTTTATAGCATTGTTTTATGTGTTGACAGTTAATCCTTGGGGTCAACATATAGTTCATTTGTTTTGTGTATAGGTGACCGGTCAGTGCCTTGTCGTCTGGAGGGGCTGACCGTTACCTATTGTTCCTGGGATAAGGGTCTGCTTGTGATCTATGGATTAGTTATGTATGGGGGTTAGTTTGGCTTGGCTTAGTGAGAAATAGGTATGTCTGACGTCTAGGTGTACTTTGATGGACATATGGATTGAAAATATGTATAAAGTATTGTGCGTATTACAAATAATAATAAATATGAATATTAATAATCATAAATCATAATTATGACGTAATATGACGTAATATGACGTAATACAATTGATGAAGGTATAATAAGGGGTTTTGTGGCGTGACACCCCCCCCCCCCCGAAGAAGAAAAGCTATAGTAACAAAGAATTATCCCCTTCCTACTAGCCCAAACCCAGAAAACAATGATCACCAAAAGCCTCTTCTTGCCCCCACCCTCCAAAAGAAAAATCCAACCGCATCTTTGAGACAATAGAAAAACAATAATCAAGTTTAAAGTTAAACCTGGAAGTGTAGACCTACTGTAATGGCCTGTTTAAGCACCCAGCGCTTACACATTTCAAGCCGCTTTACTCCCTGCACTTACATGAGTCCTTTTCAGCTGAGATTGGGTTTCAAGGAGGTCCTAGAGTTGCGCTCAAATGAGACCTGCGCTCGTTTAAGACAGTTGCGCTTGAGGGAGTGTTCATTTTTTAACAACAGGGGGGGCGGTGGTGAGTTTTCGTTTTGACACGCAAGTTATTTTGCGCCCCCCCCCCTCGGGAAGGGCCAAGTTAAAATCCGCCCCCCCCCCTTGGGAGGAGCTGAGTTATTTTGCGTCCCCCCCTTTCAATTTTTCTGCACCAATTTGCGTTGCATCGCTGTGTCGCATCAGTGTTACCTAGAAATGAGTCTATACTTGATATATAGGCCATATGCCTTATTTACAATGCCTATTCCTATATTGCTTCATGGAATGTACCATAAAACCCCTCCTTTAAGACAGACTTATTTTAGGGTATATTTTTCTAGGAGGTCGTCTTAAAGGTGGGGTTTTCTTATATAGGTTTAAAGAGAAAACACTTTTACAGTTTCTTCTCATACAAGGGGGTCGTCTTAAATGTGGGCTAGTCTTACGGAAGGGGTTTTATGGTAAATGTTCTCCTAGAAATGGCCATTAAATATTCAAATTGTAAGTTTTGATTTTGATCTATGGGTTCATTAAATTTAAGCGTGAATATTAGGGACACAATATCTACCCAGCTCCCAGGCAACCATACTCAAAGTGCAGTGCTTTAGAAGGGGGTCAGAGCGGCATATCAGTTGCTGGAACATTTGAGAATCTAGAAGTCAAGTGGTGTTTTCATGTGCACTTTGAAAGCTTAAAAGGAGGGTTGGTGGAATCCTGAATGGATTGTATACCCACAATTTGACAATTTTGAATAACCTTTATGTTACTCAAGACAATCTATTACTGTCCAGTATCATGTTTCATAAATGTCAACATTACAACTCAATCATTCCTTTTAGGTATTGCTCTCAAGGTCAAGTTAAAAATGAATAGCCTTGATCCAAGCCGGTGGACTGGTCAACCAACAGTGCAGTCTAGTCCTAGTTTGAAACAAACAGTTGATAACAGCCTATCTGGAATGATGAAGCATCCTGGGTACATTTGATGATCACTATTTTAGTCTCTATTATTGTTTTTTCGACTAGGTCGTTTTTTTGCAATTGTAGGGGCCGGATTCCCCGTACCCTGGTGGAGAGCCCGAAGGGGTGAAACACCTGTGTAATCCTCCCCCTCTGTACCATACCGATCCAGTAACGTGAGACACGGTCTATCTGACAAGGGGATGTAGCTCAGTAGGTAGAGCAGTCGCTTGGCAAGCGGAAGGCCCCGGGTTCGAGTCCCGGTGTCTCCGAAAACGTCATTTTTGGAGAAACCGTGTCCCTCACACCGGCGGAGACATCGAGCGCGCTCGGTGAAAATGTTGGGAAGTCGGCAGGAAGCATTCTAACTTGCTAGGGCTCGGTGACCTTGGAAACGGGGTCAGCCCCAGATGGTCCCAGGAATGGGACCTTAACTGCACTAGGAGCAACGGGAGTACGGGTAGTTGGTTACGCAGTAAGGGACTTGGTTCCAACAATGATTGGCTGAATCGGTATGGTGTGGAAAGCTTCCATTGCTGGGAAGTCAAGATATCTCAACAACTGCTTGATAAAGCCCCATTGGGACCTTCGGTCTCCAGGGGGTGAGAATGCCTGGTGCTAGGTGCCCCTATACTTCGGGGACTGGGACTCTCTGTAACTGCTTGATAAAGCCCCTTCTCGGAGATAGAGAAAGCCCAGGGTTGGTAACCCCCGGGAAAAATCCAGATTTAGAGGACGTGATGGAAGCTGGTGGGGGCAGTGTAGGGGCCGGATTCCCCGTACCCTGGTGGAGAGCCCGAAGGTGTGAAACACCTGGGTAATCCTCCCCCTCTGTACCATACCGATCCAGTAACGTGAGACACGATCTATCTGATAGGACAAGGGGATGTAGCTCAGTGGTAGAGCAGTCGCTTGGCAAGCGGAAGACCCCGGGTTTGAGTCCCGTGTCCCTCACACAATGATATAGCCGCAGATAAAATCTGCCAGAAAAGAAAGGTGTAAAAAGATGAACAGTTGGTAGCTGTTTGGGTGCAACTGCATAGGTTCATGTACTACACCACAGGAGTGTGATGCAAACCACACTAGCATTTCATCCAACATTTAATAGTCCTACAACGGGTTCCTTTTTTACACTGAATAATCCGTTTGGTTTTAGTTGGAATTATTACAAACCTTTTTCAATATTTGATAAGCAAATTGTTACTCTACCTGCCAATCAAAGGGTGCATTGATAAAACAATTTTGTTGATGCAATAATGGGAATTTTGGGGATGATCAACCATGTCAGTTTTTGGTTCAAACTCCACAAACATTTATTTTGCAGTCTGGTCTGCTCTGTTATACTAGCAATAACAATCAACAGGTAGACTGGCCTATTAAAAACACACATCTTACGGGCAAATGTGGGCCTACAGTGAACACCAGACATGCAAACTAAGAAGAGAAAAAAAATCAGAGCTCAGGATTTTTGTGGGGAATGCCACCACAAGAAAATGTGAAAACCTAAGCCTAGCAATGCTGCATTCTGATGCATTTTGGCATACAATATATTAAGGCTCAATTCTGAATTATTTTTGATTGGGGCTAGAAACTTGTTTATTTGTTAGGAAAGGTTTTAGGAAAATTGGAAATCTAGACTTGAAATTGTGCATTCTGCTGCATTTTGGCCAAAAAGATATTGCAACTCGGATCTGCATTATTCAGCCTCTATATGATCGGGGCCTTATCTTTTTTTAGGAAAGGTTTTGGGAACATTTGAAAATCTAGACCTGAAATGGTGCATTCTGGTGCATTTTGGCTAGAATTGTATCAAAGCTAAGATCTGTACTAGGCAGCCTTTATAATTGGGGATGGAAATTTGCTTTTGGGACGGAAAGGTCTTAGAAAATTTTGAATTCTTGACTTCAAATGGTGCAACCTGATGCATTTTGGCGCATCTGACATGTCTACCCCCCATCTTAAAACCATCACTGAAATAGTTATGTGTTCATTTGCCAATCACATGTCACAGCAGTACGAGGGGGGTTTGGGGGTATGCCCCCCCCGCCCAAGAAAATTTTGAAAATCAAGAATGCAAATAGTGAAATTTGATGTATTTTGATCTTCTTGTCTGACACATAAAGGTAAACAGAGTTCTCATTGGACGAATCACAAAAATGACCAATTTGGAAAAAATTAATCCGAGGAGTTTGCCTGCCTGGCACATACTGCCCCCCCCCTATGAAAATTGTAAAAAATCACATAGTAAAATTGTGAGATTTAACGGGTGCGACACAAAATGTTGCAAGAAGAATTTATGATTTTGGAGGTAATTTGCTGCATTTTAAGGCATTTCTACAGAAAAAGTGAAGAGTTAAAGTATTCAGCGTCATGTCACGACAAATCGCGCCCCCTCCAAAGGTGTTGAGTTATTTTACGCCCCCCCTCAAGAGGGTCAAATTATTTTACCTATTGTAAATTGTACTAAAGGCAGGAACAATTTTTTTTAAGGTTTTGCGTCTAAGGTTTTGCATCCATAAAATCATTGCTTCCCAAAAGTAATCATGCATGCGTGTGACTAGTTCGGGCAGACTAATGGACAAGCTGTGGGTTAGACCCTTGCTTGAATCAATGTGACACAGAACCAATTAAAAAAAAAGGTTTTAGGTCCAGGAATAAAGTACTTCAAATTATTGCGTCTGACAAGTAATCATGCAGGTATTCATTTGTAATCATTAGTTTTGAACTAAAACATGAACAGAAAATATTATTTGATAAAATGTCTATTTTATGGTGACTATCTTTTTTATATTTCAGATCACACTATACCAGCACCATGGGGGCTTACAAAGGAAAGAAACCACATGTGTGTTCAGACTGTGGTAAAGGATTCATCACAAAGAGTCATCTGAGGATACACATGATGAGCCACACAGGAGAGAAACCCCATGTGTGTTCAGTCTGCTGTAAAGCATTCACTCATCGCAGTTCACTCAGGATACACATGATGATCCACACAGGAAAGACGCCTCATGCATGTTCAGTATGTAGTAAAGGATTCGGGAAACCAAGTGGTCTCAAAACACACATGATGACCCACACGGGGGAGAAACCGCATGTGTGTGCTGACTGTGGTGAAGGATTCATTAATAAATATCAGCTCAAATATCACATGATGAACCACACAGGAGAGACACCTTATGTGTGTCCACACTGTAGTAAAGGATTCATACACCGTGGTAACCTAAACACACACATGGTGACTCACACAAAAGAGAGACCCTTTGTATGTTCACTTTGTGGGAAAGGATTTGTCGCAAAACAAGTACTAAAAAAACACATGATGACCCACACGGGAGAGAAACCTCATGTGTGTGAAGCCTGTGGTAAAGAATTTAATCAGCCAGGTAACCTAAGACTTCACATGCTGACCCACACAGGTGAGAAACCACATGTGTGTTCAGACTGTGGTAAAAGGTTTAGTGTGCAAGGTAACCTAAAGAGACACATGATGATCCACACAGGAGAGAAGCCTCATACTTGCTTGGACTGCGGAAAGGGCTTTATTCACAGTGGTGATCTCAAGAAGCACATGAGAACACACACAGGAGATAAACCACATGAGTGTTCAGACTGTGGGAAGTGTTTCTCCTCAGGAGGAGGCCTAAAGCTTCACATGATGATACACAAAGAAGAGAAACCCCATGTGTGTTTAGACTGTGGTAAATGCTTCAGGGCACCAGGAAACCTAAAGTCACACATGGTGACACACACAGGGGAGAAGTCACATAAATGCTTAGAGTGTGGTCGAACATTTGGTCAAAAAGGTTATCTGAAGGCACACATGAGGACACACACAGGAGAGAAACCCTACGTGTGTTCAGACTGTGGTGAAGCATTTAGTCATCTAGACACTCTTAAATTACATGTGATGATCCACACAGGAGTGAAACCCCATGTGTGCTCAGACTGTGGGAAGGGATTTAGGGCTAAAAGCGCTCTAAAGGTTCATATGATGATCCATACAGAAAGAGAAAAGCCCCATTCATGTTCAGACTGTGGTAAACGATTCAGGGCGAAAGAAAAGTTAAAGACGCATATGATGATACACACAGGAGAGAAACCCTATGTGTGTGCAGACTGCGGTAGAGCATTTAATCTGCTTGGAAGCCTAAGGGTCCACATGAGGACCCACACTGGAGAGAAATCTCATGTGTGTCCAGTCTGTAGTAGAGGATTCAGTGTGAAAGATAGCTTAAAGGAGCACATGCTGATTCACACAGGGGAAAGGCCTCATGAATGTAAGGACTGTGGTAATAGTTTCCGTGCACGTAGTGCTTTAAGGAGACACATGTCAATCCACACAGGGGAGAAACCTCATGTGTGTTCTGACTGTGATAAAGGGTTCAGTAGACCAGGTGATCTCAGGAGACATATAAGGACCCACAAAGGAGAGAAACCTCATGTGTGTTCAGACTGTGGTCGGGCATTCACAGAGCTAACCCAGCAAACACACCTTTACCGGTCCTGTACTGGCCCACACCTGGCAACGGTACTGGGCCAGTACAGGCAATCGGTACTGGACCAGTACTGGGGTGCAAATGGCACCAGTACCGGGCCAGTACAGTATGCCAGTACTGACATGGTACAGGGCCAGCATCGGACCAGTACTGGACCAATGCTGGCATTTCGGTACTGGGCCGGTACCGGACCATTTACTGAGCACTGTTTAAAGTATAACGTAGAATCAAAAGCATAAGTGATCTGTTGCAAAATTAACATTATATTGTACCTATTGTGCTTCAAGGCCTGAAGACTTAGGCAATCAATCAGCATGGTGCAACAACCAGGTACAGTTTATAGCCATAAGTATAGCATACCAGTTTTTGACAGAGATAACACACCTTGCAGGTCTTATAGTTGTGTAATAACCAAGCAAAAGGTGTTTGCAAAGACATGCCCTTTGTTCTCCCATTGTTTATAACATTTAATGTAAAAGTTTGTATTCCATAAGATTTCACAGGAAATTTGTTTCAGGCTAAACTATTTAAAACTATTTTGAAGACTCTGAGGGTCATAATTATAGAGATATCATATGCAACTAAACCCTCAGTATCATAAAACATGCACCGGTGACATCTGGTGGATTCTTTGATAACTACTGTGCCGGTACCGGCTTGTTGGTAGTGGCATGCCGGTACTGGGCCAGTACCGGCATGCCACTACTGATATGTCGATACTATGCCGGCACAGTGCCAGTACAACCAAGCTTAAATGGCATTATAATGGCTCTGTACTGGCAGTACTGGCCCGGTAGTGCCGGTACTTGCCAGTACAATGACGGTACTGGCCCGGTACAGGTGTGTTTACTGGGAAGTAGCCTAAGGCGCCATAATCAGACTGACACATGTAAGACATCCAAAGACAGAAATAAAACACTCACTTCACAAACAACCAAGAAGAGACCTGCAAGAAAGCAGCCTGCACACAGAGCTAGTGCTGAGTTAACTGCTCAAGGACCCAAGAAAAACTCATCCCGGTCAACACAAAATAAAGGATGTACAGCTCAGCACTGTATCACAAGTGCCTACACCAGCTGTAAGATGTGTGTGCAGGGTTTTACTGAGGTGGCTGAACTTGTAGAGCACTGTTCTACTCATACAGACAACACCTCAACACAACCTGTATCCAGCAGTCTGAGTGTTTATGCCGAATGTCAGTCATGTATCAAAGGTTTCACTCATGTGACTGAGATTGAAGAGCACATCAATACACACAGACCTATGGCACAAAACTATCATCATGATGGAGGAAGCCAGTATGTGAACTGTGCAGTGTGTGTACAAGGGTTTGCTGAGATTTCAGCTTTTAAGGCACACATAGAAACACATACATGTATGTGTCCTGACCTAGACTTTAAGAATTCTCTGTAAAATGTGATATACAGATACACACAATACAAGCTGCAACCTGCCTGCAGTCTATGTAAGGTGTCAAACATGTGTCAAAGGTTTCCCTCACATGGCTCAACTCGAAGGCCATATTGATACTCACAGACCTATGGCACAAAACTATCATCATGATGAAGGAAGCAAGTATGTAAACTGTGCAGTGTGTGTACAAGGGTTTGCTGAGGCTTTCAGCTTTTGAGACACATATAGAAACACATACCGTATTCGACGTAATAAGCGCCCTCCCCCTAATAAGCGCCGCCCCCCTTTTTGGGGCATTTTTAGACTAGAACAAAGGCCCAACTATCACGCTTTTTGGTGACAATTAAACTCTAAGTACTAAAAACGCCATGAAAATAATTTTATAAGCGCCCAGGGCGCTTATTACGTCGAATACGGTACACGTATGTCTCCTGACCTAGAATGTAAAGTGTGATACACACTCTGGATGTACCATCAGGTGATAGGCCAATCCTAGTACCCCATTTATGTGCCCTACTTTAGGGTTGAGTGTGTATGTAGTATTTAGTTCCTTAAGCCTACTGTGAATCCCTTCATCTATCTGACTCTGAAATCACTGCAGACAATACAATGCCTCTCACTTACAGACATTCAATGCATTGAGCTTGTTATGGGGATTATCATTGCAACAACTTTAAGACCTTCTTGTTTTAGTTCTTTGTAATTCACTTTTAAGCTAATCTTAAGTTCACTATATTGTAGAGTCAGTAAAGGGAAGTTTGCCCCACTGTTATGTAATTTAAAAAACGCACATGTAATGTGAATAAAAAATGTTTTGTGATTGAACATGTAAATGCAATTGAAATTGTCATGTGATTAAGAATGTAACCTGATTTAAAATGTAATGTGATTAAATATGTGATATAATTAGAGATGATATGTAATTTAAAATATAATATGCTGTGATTAAACATGTTAAGTGATCAAAGATGTAATGTGATGAATGCATGGTACCTACCTCAAATCATTGTATACATCACTGTTTCTATAGAATGAGTTTGTGGTCTGTTATGAGGAAAATAATTTTCTGCACCCTGACTTGAAGAAACAACTTGTCAACATTCCCACAATTTTATTTTGCTCACTCTAAGTCTTAACCTATTAACATGTGAGTGAATTAAATTGTTTGTCATCATTCTTGTTTT
The DNA here is from genome assembly GCA_947462335.1 of Harmothoe impar. NCBI lineage: Eukaryota > Metazoa > Annelida > Polychaeta > Phyllodocida > Polynoidae > Harmothoe > Harmothoe impar. The sequence goes on from OX381711.1 coordinate 76,990,101, forward strand.
CAACCTAATTATAAATATTGTTTTAAGTTGTACAAATAAAGTTTTCTATTCTACATCCTTAAAGTGGTATTTCAATGAATATGCACTAAAGTTCCAAGCAAATTTCGACCCTTTGACATGGGGGAGAGTTAAATTGTAAATCTCAACCCCCTCCTCGTGGGTAGTAGGTGGGGTAGTAAGCCTATGCATATCCATTTGTTTGGTTGTTCCACCTGGAGGAAAGACATTACGAATATAGTTGGTACCTGTATACTTTTTAGGAGGTATCAGGGGGAGGTATACGCATGTCCAGGCTGCTCAACAGTTTGTCCCTACACTCCTACACTACCTGCCTATAGGGCCTAGTCGGGACTGGAGCTGGTTGTGGCGACCAGCACTGATAAGAGCTGATAACACTGTTACTAGCCTGTCCCCTGTTTGTCCCCTATTTGTACACATAGTGGGATGTCTTATCAGTGGGTTTCACCGCAACCAGCAAAATATAAAATGGCGGACCAACAGGGTATAGCTCCAGATTCCTTATCATGGCACCAGCACCTTCACCCCCCTCCAAAACAACAACACACATCCACACATTAAAAGAACAGCCTCAGAGGCCCTCGCATAAACCCACACCCACTAAGGGAGGGTTCATTATTTATGGCCGGGGGGGGGGGGGTGAGCATTTGAGGGGGGGGGGATTTTTTTTAGGGGTATTCAAAGAGGGGGGGGGCTTTTTTTTTACCCTATTCTTAGGGGGGGTCTTTTTTTCGGGGGGTATTCCTAAAAATGTCGCGAATTTAGTACCTTGAAATGTCGCGAATTTTGGTAACAGCCTGTGTTATATTTTACCAAATTATGTCATTATTTAAAAAAATTTCTAAAATTTTCCTCAAACTCCCTGCAAAGTTCTCACTGCATCACTTTTGACACTCAGAATAGCCCACCATTTTGTCAGTCTTCAAAAAAGTGCTGGCCTCATGTAAGCACTGAGGGTATGGGAGCTTCCAATTTATAAGCACTGGGGCCCTTAAACTCAACGGTATGTAAGTCGAGTGTCTGAGGTTTGACTATTATCACTCACCAGCGAGTATCATGAGACGTTTACACTAAAACACTTTACGAATGGATGTATTTGTTGCAAGGTAGTAAATTGTAGGTAAAAAAGTGCCCAGGATTAAATGCATACAACTAGTAGACACCAACATCGTTTTTGTAATAAAGTAGAAATCGATCCAGGGTGAGGGGGAGGGGGGCGCTTTTTTTTCAACCTATTCCGAGGGGGGGGGGGGCCTTTTTTTTTCAACCTATTCCGAGGGGGGGCCAATTATTTTTGACGTATTCGATTTGCCAAACGCTCACCCCCCATAAATAATGAATCCTCCCTAAATGAGCAACCCCTCGCTTCCACACACACAATGAAGATTCTTACCCCGGGATTCTTACCTCCCCCCCCCTCCTTCCCTCCCACACACAAACACAAATTGTGTAGGCCTACCTCTGATGCCCCGCCCCTCAAAACAACCACCCACACCCAGAAAATAAGCCCTCACCTCTACCCCTCTACACAAACACAAAATTTAATTAAGGGGGGCGTGGTGGACTAGGGGCGGGGCGTAAAAATTTCCGACCCCTCTTGAGGGGGGGGGGCGTAAAAAATTCTGACTCCTCTTGAGGGGGGGCGTACAAATTTAAGCCCCTTTTAGCAAAAAAGCCCGCGCATTACTATAGTTCTTAGGGGGGGAGCGAAAAATTTTCGGGGCACAAAACGTTCCACGTGCTCTCAAGTGGGGGGATGTATAAAAATGTCGCCCCTCCGCGCGAAATCTCACCACCCCCCCCCCTGTAAATAATAAATGAACACTCCCTTAGGTATGAAAAACAAGTAGGTCGACAGATGCAAAGGCTTGGTGGCGCTGTGTGGGTCATGAGTTGCAGGGAGAGCCGCGCAAATTTGGGCATGCCGACTTGCACTACTACTACTACTACTACTTGCACTTTCCTGGATAGCCAGGTCGCTCGAATGAGGAGTGTTTCTCATGAGCTGTGCTTATATCTTTTGGGATGTTTTATGGGGTGTGGGTTGTGTTATTCCTTGTTGGCTTATTCCACTGGTCGATTATTTCGTCTATGTGGGTTAGTTTCTTAGCTATTTCTCTCATTATATTAATGTTTTCCTTAAATAATTCATTGATGTGGATTTTGTGTGTGTTGTTTGTGTGTATGGCTGTGCATGTGTTCATTACATGGATTAGGGTCTCCTGTTTGTGGCCACAGCCCCTGCACTCCATATTGTCGTGTTCGTTCTTGTAGTTCTCCTTAATGCGGATCATCCGGTTTCTGGCCTTAAATATGGTGCTTGTTTGGTTTCTGGTCAGTTTTAGTATGTATGGTTGGGGCTGGTTATTGTTATGGGTCATTCTATGGTGTAGGAATCTTGTTTTGCTTTTTGTGTTGGCTGTTATTTTAATATTCTTCATTATTTCTTCTGTCGTTGCATCTTTTATCATTTTGTTCCATTGGGCCTTTGTTTTTTGGGCTATTTCTTCACTGTTCTGTGTAAGTCCTAGTTCCTCAAGGTTCTTTCTGGCACTTTCTGCCCATGCTTTGGGGTTGGTTGTCTGCAGTGTTTTTTTTAGGTTAGGTTGGGTCTTTGTGTCAATGATTTTTTTATAGTAGTTGAGTCTTTTTCTTTTCATTATGGTTTCAGCGTCTGGGATCCTCGTTTCTAGGTATATGTTTTCTCTTGGTGTTGCGTTTGGGACTCTGAGTATTCTTTTGATGATATTGTCAAGGATGGTGTTTATTTTTTTCATTTGTTGTTTTGTTGGTTGCCATGTTTCTGCTCCGTAGGTTATTATCGGTATTATGCATGTTTCCACTAGCTTCCATATTACTTCCATTTCTATACCTTTGAAGTTGGCATCGTTTGTGGTTTGTATGATCGTTTGGTAGGCAGCTTCAGCTTTCTTATCTAGATCATTTATGTGGTCATCTAGGTTTGCTTTGTGGTTCATTATTTCTCCGAGGTATTTGTAGGTTTCTGTGTATTCTAGGTCCATTTCATTGATTTTGAACGGTTTCTTTTCCCCTTTCCCAATTAGGATGGTTTTTGATTTGTTTTTTCCAAATTCTATTCTGTATTTGTTTGCTACTTCTTGGGTTATATTTAGTAATTTTTTGTGGGTTTCTGGGTTGTTTGATATTATGGCTACGTCATCTACCCATAGTAGGCATTGGGTTTTTTGGTTTTCTGTGTTGTTCTCTGTTCTGATGTTGGCTTCTATTGTTTTGTTTATCTCATCCATTAGTACTGCATACTGGGTCACTGAGAGTACTCCTCCCTGTTTGATACTGTCTTTTATTTGTATTTTTCTGGTCAGTCCATGTTTTGTTTGTATTCTTGCTGTGAGGTTGGTATTTAGGTTGTTTGTTAGGGTCCATGATGGTCCTGTGAGTCCTCTTTTGTACATGATGTGCATTATGCCCTGGATCCATGCTTTGTCGTAGGCTTTGGTCACATCTAGGAATGTCAGATATGTTGGTTTTTTGTTTTTTTGGTTGTCTTTTATGGTTTCTTTGAGGACTAGTATATGGTCTACTGTTGCAACTCCTTTCTTTCCGCCGGCTTGTGCTTCTGTTATTTCAATTGATTCTTTTATTCTATTGTTTATGAGGCGTTCGTACACTTTCCCCATGTTGCTGCTGAGTGTGATACCTCTCTGGTTGCTGCACATTCCCTTTTGTCCCTTTCCTTTATAGAGTGTCTTTATAGTTCCTTGGGTCCATTGTTTTGGGATTATTGTTGTTGTATTGATATAGTTGAAGGCTGTTAGTAGGGCTTTTTTTGTTTCTTGTGTGGCTTCTATTAGTATTTCATTTGGGAGGTCATCAGGTCCGGGTGTTTTTTTCCTTTTTAGTGCTCTGATTACTGTTTCTAGTTCTTTTAGGGTAAATGGTTTCTCTCTCCTGTTCTTCAGGCTATCTTTGATTTCCTCAGCTGTTTCTAGGACTTCCTTTGTGTGTTGGTCATATTGGGGGTTTGCTTCCCTTGCTTGGTATAGGTTTTCAAAGTATTCTGCTGTGTGGTTCATGGCTGTTTCAGGGTCGTTTATAATGTTTCCTGATTCATCCTTTGTTTCAGCTCCTAGTTCTTTGGTTTTTAGGATTTGTTTTCGTGTCTTCCAAAATTGGTTTGACTTGGTGGCTCCTGCTTCTATTAGTTTGTTAAGTTTTATTTTAGTTGACCTTTGTTGTTCTAGTTCTATGGCTTCCTTTAGTTCCTTCTGGGTGTTTATTAGGTCGTCTAGGGTGGTTGTTATGGTTTCGGTGTTTTTTGTTTTACATGCTTCTGCGTATTTCTTTTTCTTAATTTTTTTTTCCTTTTTTATCTGTCTTATGTTTTCGTTTGTTGTATTGTTTTTCTTTGGGGGTCGTGATTTTTTAATGTGTTTTTTCATTAGTTGTGTGAGGGTTTTGGATAGGTTATCATATTTAGTTTGGTTAGGGTCCTTTCTTATTGTTTCTGCTAGTTCCTTATTGAAGTTGGTCCACCCTTCTTTGTTGTTAAGGACCCAGTTAGGTCGTTCTTTTGTTATGGCTGATTTGTTGGTTACAGTCTTAATTTCTATTGTCATTGTGTTGTGGTCAGTGGGTTTCTTTCCTCTTAGCGTAAGTGAGTTGTCAGTGTTTATATTTGTTCTTACTATTTTCTCATACATACCTTGGTCGCATAGTATGTAGTCTATGATGGATTTTTCCTCCTGGTTGGTTCTGTTTTCTCTGGTCCATTGTAGCGTATCTGGTTCGATGGATGGGGTTCTCATATTAGTCTCTGCTATTAGGTTCTCCAGGTATGTTCCATTGGGGGATTTGTCTTGCTTTATCTTATTCCCTGTGATTTCCATCTTGGCGTTGAAGTCCCCTATCAGGAGGATGTTGCCTTCCCCTTGAAGGGTTTTTACGTGGTTGGTGAGGTCTGTATATGTTTTTTTCACTGTGTATCTGTCTGCAGGAAACTTCCGGTTTTGGGCGTGGCACGCGTGGTGGCGAGCTGGCAAGTAAGCAAACTTGGCAAACTTTGTTCTCGCATAGAAAAGGCGACATATTAGTGTCTAGGGAACACAAATTCACAGAGTAAGTTATTTTCAATGTTACACGATTCCAGGGAATCCATGAGAACAGTTTTCATAGTGAATTTCAGGTTTAAAACAGAAAAAGTGGTTCTATTATCGCTCAAGTTTTTAAAGTTTATTTTTAAAGTCCTTTTATACACGTATCACTTTTTTGTTATAACCACGAAATAACCAGTAACTGAGTAAGGAGGTGAAATCGTCCTCCTCAAGATTTAGAATAGCATATTTCAAAATTTCAAAATCCCCCCCCCCCTTAAAAATCGGCTCGCGCACGGGCCCTTTGAAGCATAGTAACGCGCGGGCTTTTTGGCTCAAAACAAGTTAAATTATTTTGACCCCCCTCCCCAAGAGGGGTCCAATTTTTATTGCCCCCCCCCGGTCAAGGGGTCCACATTTTTTTGCTCCCCCCCCTGTTGTTAAAAAATGATCACTCCCTTAGCCTTAGTCTTAGTCTTAGGCTGCGTGACCTCTTAGGCTGTCGGTCATGTATGTTTGCTTAGACTTAGTGACCTTAGTGGGGGTGTAGGGGGTGGCGGCTTGTGCTCCTGAGGGTAGGAGTTGGTGGGAGGGGGGATGTGAAATTCAGTTATACATTGCATAACAGTAAATCCCCTGCATATGACTAGGCTATGGACTATAATTCCCTCACGTCCAACCCTACCCTCACGTCCAGTCCCTTCCCTCACGTCTAGTCCCTTCCCTCACGTCCAGTCCCTTCCCTCACGTCCAGTCCCTTCCCTCACGTCCAGTCCCTTCCCTCACGTCCACTCCCTTCCCTCACGTCCAGTCCCTTCCCTCACGTCCACTCCCTTCCCTCACGTCCACCCTCTTCCCTCACGTCCACTCCCTTTCCTCACGTCAATTTTTGTAATTTTACCCTTTTTTGGTTAATTTTAGAGTTTGCAAAGAGACTGTCTAGTACATCCATGCATGAATCTAAATATTTAGATTCATGATCCATGTTAAAAAATATTCTTTTTAAATCCGACCTACCGACACTAGATTTTCCTCCCATGTCACCTGAAACAAGCCTTTTTTCGGCCCTACCTTTTCAAACCTCATGTCGCATGTCACCTGGCTTCATGTGGCATAAGAAATGCAAATACGGGATAGCTCTCCCAGGTGAGAAGACAAACGTTTAGAGCGTTATCTTAATCTTAAATCTAAATATCTTAATTCAGTGTCTTATTTTGGGGCGGCTGTGTGCACGTAGAAGAGAAAGAAGAAAATAAACGGGGGTTGGGGGGCAGAGCCCCCCAAAGGGAAACCCTAGGTTTCGAACTGGTCACTTATGTGATACACACACTGACTTACTTACAGAGTGCATGGTATTCCTAGCAGTGGTGTGCATTGGTGGGGGGGGGGGGGGGGGATTTCTCTGTAATTTTGCCAAAAAATAAAAAAAAATATAAAAAAATCAAAAATTGAAATGAGGTTTTAGTATAGGTACTCCTTTCACTTTCTTCGTAAACACAAATGGAATGTAGGATGTGAAAGAGGGTGTCATAGGCTTTAATATGATACCAAACATGAGGTGCTTCGACTAGGACTTGTAAGAAAATATTTTCATCAATTTTGAGTAATATTTTCTTGTTCAGCTCAGTGGATTAGGTGCCCTGGCCGCTATAGCGGCCTGCTGGCGGTGAGAGAGTTAATGGTCTTAATAAGATAACGGTCTAAACGTCTGTCCTCTCACCTAGGAGAGTTATCCCGTGCGTGCATAAGAAATGGCCATGTCGCCATGTCAAATTTAGCCATCCACCCCATTCAAAGAGGAGGTAGGGGAAAAGCTTGTGCATCCTCGCTGTCAGTGACACTAACTCGACTGAGGAGTTAGGTTTGAACTTTTAAATAACACAGGAATTTACAGTAATGTATTAAAATTGTACATTGTTTGATTTACTTCTTAAAATATTTCAGATCGCACTACGCAAACACCATGGGGACTCAGAAAGAAGAGAAACCACATGCGTGTTCAGTCTGTGGTAAAGGATTCATCACAAAGAGTCATCTGAGGACACACATGATGAGCCACACAGGAGAGAAACCTCATGTGTGTTCAGTCTGCTGTAAAGCATTCACCCATCGCAGTTCGCTCAGGATACACATGATGATCCACACAGGAAAGACGCCTCATGCATGTTCAGTCTGTGGTAAAGGATTTGGTAAACCAAGTCACCTAAAGAGACACATGATGACCCACACAGGGGAGACACCTCATGTGTGTTCAGACTGTGGTAAAGGATTCATTAAGAAATATGAACTCAAATACCACATGATGACCCACACAGGAGAGACACCCCATGTGTGTTCAGTCTGTGGTAAAGGATTCACTCAGCCAGGTCCCCTAAAGTCACACATGGTGACTCATACAAAAGAGAGACCCTTTGTATGTTCACTTTGTGGGAAAGGATTTGTTGCAAAACAAGTACTGAAAAAACACATGATGACCCACACAGGAGAGAAACCTCATGTGTGTGAAGACTGTGGTAAAGAATTTAATCAGCCAGGTAACCTAAGATTTCACATGCTGACCCACACCGGTGAGAAACCACATGTGTGTTCAGACTGTGGTAAACGTTTCAGTCAGCTAGGTAACCTAAAGAAACACATGATGATCCACACAGGAGAGAAGCCTCATACTTGCTTGGACTGTGGAAAGGGATTTATTGACACAGGAGATCTGAAAAAACACATGAGAATGCACACAGGACATAAACCGCATGAGTGTTCAGACTGTGGGAAGCGTTTCTCCTCAGGAGGAGGCCTAAAGCTTCACATGATGATACATAAAGAAGAGAAACCCCATGTGTGTTTAGACTGTGGTAAATGTTTCAGGGCACCGGGAAACTTAAAGAAACACATGCTGACACACACAGGAGAGAAGTCTTATGAATGCTTAGACTGTGGTAGAGCATTCAGTCAAAGAGGCTATCTGAAGACACACATGAGGACACACACAGGAGAGAAACCCTACGTGTGTTCAGATTGCGGTGAAGCATTTAGCCATCAAGTGAGTCTAAAATTACATGCAATGAAACACACAGGAGTGAAACCCCATGTGTGCTCAGACTGTGGGAAGGGATTTATGACTAAAAGAACACTAGAGGGTCATAAAAGGATCCACACAGGAGAGAAACCCCATGCATGTTCAGACTGTGGTAAACGATTCAGTGTAAAAGAAAAGTTAAGGACACATATGATAATACACACAGGAGAGAAACCCCATGTGTGTGCAGACTGTGGTAGAGCATTTAATATGCTTGGAAATCTAAGGACGCACATGAAGACCCACACAGGGGAGAAACCTTATGTGTGTCCAGTCTGTGGTACAGGATTCCGTGTACGAGATACCCTAAAGGACCACATGCTGATTCACACAGGGGAAAGGCCTCATGAATGTAAGGACTGTGGTAAGACATTTCGTGGACGTAGTGCATTACGCATGCACATGAAAACCCACACAGGTGAGAAACCTCATATGTGTTCAGACTGTGGTAAAGCATTCACTAGATCAGCTGAACTAATAAGACACATGAGGACCCACACAGGACAGAAACCTCATGTGTGTTCGGACTGTGGCCGAAGGTTCACTGAGCTAAGTAGCTTAAGGCGTCATAATAAGGATGGTCCATGTAAGCCATCAAAAGACAGAAATAAAGTTCTAACTTCACCAACGTCAAAGAAGAGACGTTCATCAAAGGGAACTTGTTCTCATCAATCCTTCTCATCCCCTTCAGTAAAGAAAACGGATATCCAAATAAGAAAGGAGCTCAGGGTTAGTTCCCGTGGTGGGAAAACAGCCATTGGTTTCAGCGGTACTACAGAGTGTCTACAGAATTCACGAGCCAAAGTTCAGGAGAGCTGCAACCAGCCTGCAGTCTATTTCACATGTCCAACATGTATCAGTGGTTTTGTTCATGTTGCTGGGCTGGAAGAGCACATTCATACGCACAGACCTATGTCACACAACTATAGAGATGACGGAAGAAATAGGTATATAAACTGTGCGCTGTGTGTAAAAGGATTTGCTACAATTTTAGCTTTTGAGGCACACATAGAAACACATGCATGTACATGTTCTGACCATGATTAAGAAACGTGAAAATTGATGATATGCACTGTGGATTTAATTGATTTTAGGAAGAGAAAGTTAGGAGGGAGGGGGTTGTAGGACGATGGGCTCTATTGGCCAATACCAATACCTCAAAGCAGTTAGCATCTCTTTCAACTTGAAATGCATGGAGCATTTCATATGATTCAGGGTATAATTATAACAACTGTTGAGACTTTCTTGTTTCCTTTTTTTGTCAGTTTTTCTGTTTCAGTTTACATGTCGTTGATTCTGAACCTGAGTCGACTCAGACTTATTTACGTACTGTTGTCACTTAAAGCAAGAGATGAGCCTTATTGTATGTGGTCTTCTGTCAGTTGTATCGGGTTTGGGTTTTCTATTTGTATCATTTATATTGGCCCTTTTGGAATTCTCAATAATGCATTGACTGGTGCACTATAGTTAATAGTAGAATGTATTTTTATAGTCTTCGATAATGTTTAGTGTGTGTGTATGTAGAACTAACCTACAGGGATTTCGATAAGGCCTAGCACAATAAATTGTTTTGCAGGTGACATGCCTATACCTACACATGCTGAAAGAGCAGTCGAGTAGGTAGGATCTGTTTTTGCATACTTTTTCTTACAAAGCCTAATTTCCGGACATAATGTTGATCCGAAAAATATAAATAGAGAGCAGGGGCGGATCCAGGAATTTTGGAGAAGGAGGGGGGGGGGGGCGTGAATTAGGCAATGTACTGGGGGTATTGAAAAGTTTTACTTTAAAATATACAGGAAAATAGGGGGGGGGGCATACGCCGGCTCCGCCCCCTCTGAATCCGCGCCTGGAGAGATTGAAATGTATAGTATGAATCATATTGCTCTGGTGAAACCTAGGTATGTTTCTCAGACAAAGTTATATGTTTTGTTAGACATTTTTGGAAAATCAGGCCAATGTGAACATCTTTGACCGGGTGCCATCTTTGACCGAGTGCCATCTTTGTCCGACCACCATTAAATGATAGATTTGAATAAAAATGACAAATTTCTTCTTTGATATGTAAAAGATAAAATAAAGAAAAGGCTGTGGTTATATCTCCATTTGTATCTTCACCTGCCCTAACTAAACCGATTTCTGTCAGGAGGTCAAAGATGGTGCCCGGTTAAAGACGTTAAAGACACAGTCCATTACATGTATATGGCCTGTGATCAAGTTGTAGACAGCAAGATGTAGGTGTGGTGTTGGGTACTAGTATGTGGTGTGTGTTGTGTGGTGTTTAGGGAGTGATCATTTCTTAACAAACGGGGGGAGGGGGAGGGGGATTTCTCCCCCTGATAGTTACAGTGATAGTTGTAATCTAATTGTGGATAGGCCAAATAAAAAAAGGTTTGTTTCAGGTCACCCGACCGAGCCTAGTAAAACAGGACCGACATATGTTTTTTTGTGTGCAATCTTTTTTAAAAGTGGAACTGTGAGTATCTGCCTCGTCCAACCTCAACTGATGTGTGCAATTTTGAAGAAATGTATTTTTTTATTTTATTTTTTTTACACTTTTTAGTCATTTTTATGGTTTACACAGAGGATGGCTAGTACTTTCATTTTAAGATAAATATCTGACCCACCGACCCTAGTCTTTCTTCCCATGTTACCTGAAACATACCTTTTTTGACCTTATTAGAGTGAGTATATTCGGTGATTGGGAATGATGTCATACTATCTATCTTACCCTTTCCATTCAAGTTCGTTAAGGGTACAAGCATATCGTTTTGCTCAAATTCAACTTAATGGCCAATTATGGTTAATGGGTTGAGTGTATAAAGAATTTGTGCTAGATTGTTTTCTCCCCTTTGAAAATACAGTGAAAGATCATGGCTGGACCCTATGGGGTCCACCTCCGGAGCTGATACTAGCTCATGGTTAACATTTGAATGTCCTATATTCCATAAAAAAAAAGACTTTTTAATACAGTCTTTTGAACATCTCTAGGTAGGATTTAGAATTTGGTAATAATTGGATACACCTACTTGAAACTTGCCAAGGCTCATAATATTGTAACTGTGAAGTTAGTAAAGCTAAGAATACCTCAGTGCAATGTGATAACCGTAAACGCTCACATGGAAGCCGTGCCTTGTATGCAATTCAAACTCAATTTTATACTTTTTTTTAAACTAAGCATGCCTTTATGAAGGGTGCAACTTATACGAGATTTTATACTACAGTACTAAAGTTGCGATGATGAAATGCTCTGTGCAGCGGATAGGATTTGTCAAAGTTGCGGCTTATACTCAGGAATTTAGGTATACCGGTTAACTTTGTTACTGTTACTTACATGGTCAAAACTGTAATGTGATGAATGCATGATACCTACCTCTAATTATTATATCGTGGTTCTTATGTTTGTTATCAAGCTTTACCTTTTTAATTTTGTCATATATTTTTATTCATGAATGGTTGACTTACTTATCCAATAAAAAAATGTATGAGCACATCATCCTAAGTGATTCGTTACATGGTATTGGGTGTTATACCCTTCCATTAAATCATGACGTTTATGTTACATTCTCACAGTGATGCAATATATCTTCCATCTGTTCTTAGAGAGTGGTCATTATTTTTGATTTTTGCCAAAGAACTCTTTTTGACCCCTATCCTGTGGTCCAAATTAACTATAAGACATGAACCCACATTACCTAAAGGGTGTGCGGTATCTAGGCCCTGAGGAAGATAGGCCCCCTGACGTTCAGCCACCTGATGTTCAGCCACCTGAGCTTCAGCCCTCCGGATTTTTGGCCCTAAAGGTATCAGCTAAGATTTGATGGCTAAGATGAAGTAGTATCTAGACTAAAATAGCCACTTGCACAAGTCTTATCATTGCTGACTTGAACTTGATGAATACATTATCTTTCTTCTCATTAGAAAATGCGGGACTTGAAAGGCTTACTGCAGGGATATCCGAGCTGAATCCCAACTTTGGCCAGCCCTACCTGTGCCCATCCAATGCCCAGTTAGATATTAGTCATAAGATTAATAAAACTTGCAATGTATTAATTACAACCAATTACTAAACTGGCCTATTAGGTAAGTTGTAAACCCTAAAATATGAAAGTGGGGCCCGTCAGGGGCCCAGTCAGGGCCCAGTTTGGGCTAGCCTGCTTGGGCACGGACATTTGCCCAGTGCCCGTTCTTGAGGGGCCGCAGTCGGGCATTTAAGGTATATACTTTTAAAAAGCATTGAAACGGGTCTTAACAATTTTAAGACCCTTTTTAATTAGTCCCAGCTTGTGTATTTGGCACAATTGTGTTGAAACTTTAAACATCGTATATCATTCTGACCATAGTTGATGCAAATACTGGATAGCTCTCCCAGGTGAGAGGACAAACGTTTAGAGCGTTATCTTAATCTTAAATCTTAATGTCTTAATTCAATGTCTTATGTTGGGGCAGCGGTGTTTTGTAGTGAGACACCGAGTTCTGTTTGGGAGAGGATCGGGAGAGTACACAGAGCTGCTTACAGAGGATAGGGTTAGGCGGGTTAGGGTTAGGGTTAGGGCTAGGGTTAGGGCTAGGGTTTGTTGTATACCCGTTGCAACGTTCTGAATAGATGACTTCCGGCGGGAACTACCGTAACGCACGTGTTTTTGTTGTTCTCTGAGTAGATTCCCATTAATTGAGCCAAATAGGAAATACCAGGATAGGCACAGACATAACATGGCATCAGAAGTGTGTGGTGAAATGAACTTGATGATGTGTCAGTGAAATAAGAGGAGTGGAAGTCCTGAACTGTGAGTAGAGCTTGACTGTTGTGTGGATGCCAGCCATCTGAATATCAAGTTGTGGGACTCACTAGCTGAGTCTGTGGAAGTATTACTGACTGTACTGTATCTAGGTGTGATAGGCCTATAGTGAAGAGCATGGCTACCTTCAAGCCCCCTGCCAAGTTCAGCCCTCAGGCTGAGGAGAATATTGCCCAGGCATGGAAGGACTGGCAAATGGAGTTCAGGTTGTATTTAGTGGCAGCAGAAAAGACAGAGGTATCTGGGGAGACAAAAGTGGCCATGTTGTTGTGTAGTATGGGGTCCCAGTGGATCAAGGTGTTTGACAAGTTCACCTTTCCGGCTGGGGACGAGAAGAAATTAGACCCTGTGCTGCTTAAATTTGATGCTCATTTTGAGCCAAAGAAGTTGTTGAAAGGCTACATCACACGATTCCAGCAGCGGGTGCAGAAAAATGAGACGGTCGCGGAGTATATCGCGGCTGTGAGGGAGTTAGCGTCACAGTGTGAGTTTGGGGCATCCGAGGAGCAGCAAGTCTGTGTCCAGATCTCGAATGGTGTCAGTGATAAGAAGTTAAAGGACAAATTATGGGAAGATGACTTGACACTTGATCAGCTGATTAAGGCATATAACTTCCACGAGCAGAAGTTGATGACCAGGAAGATCACCGGAGGTGCTCAGGACAGTCAGGAGTCCCGGGTGGATGTGGTCGACAGGTATACCCCCCGAGGCCGAGGCTATGGTCGGGGGCGAGGGGGTTTCAGCGCACGTGGTCGGGGTCAAGGTCAGTATCCAGATCAAGATCGTCACCAGGGTTATGGTCAGGAACAAGTTCAGGATCATCAGGATAGCTTCCGTGGTCGTGGAGGTCGCGGTGGACGTGGCGGTTACAGAGGTCGTGGAGGTCAAGGTTATGCGGAGAGTGGACAATCATGTGGTAACTGTGGTTATGTGCATAGACCGAGACAGTGCCCAGCGTACAACCAGTCTTGCCATATCTGCCACAGAGTTGGTCATTTTGCCGGGCGTTGCTATTCTCAGAAATCTGTGCATTATGCGGCAAATGAGTATGGCGGTCAAGGTTATGAATATGAGGAGTATGGTGCAGTGGGTGGTGGAGAGTATGAATTTGAGGCAGAAAATATTGCTATGGAGACACTCAATATCCACATGGTGACACAGGATGTACTTGTTGCCAACAGACAAAAAAGTATGTGGTCGGTGGACCTTAGCACAAAATGTGATGGTTACATTTCCTTTAAAATTGACACAGGTGCAGAATGTTCCTTGATATCAAAGGTGACTTATGAATCTATGTTTGACAAACCAATTCTGTTTCAGTCAAATATTGCAGTACGTGGACTGTTGGGGCAACCAGCGTTGTCACTTGGGACAGTTCAATTACCAGTAGAGTATAGGGGTGTACAATATGACATAAAGTGTGAGGTTCTTGATGGCCCAAATGTGCCGAACATTCTCTCGGAGAAGGACAGTGTGCGGATGAACTTGGTAAAAAGGGTTGATGTGGTTGATTCTGTCCCAAAATCTGCAAGTGATGTGTATGGTCAGTTTAAAGATGTGTTTCAGGGTGTTGGTAAGATTCCAGGTAAATATGATTTGATATGTGACCCAGAAGCGAAGCCTGTTGCCCACCCTCCCCGTCCCATTCCGGCAGCTTTGCGCATGCCTACACGTGCTAAACTCAAAGAACTCGAGTGTTTGGGTATCATCGAGAAAGTGCCTGTGGGTGAGCCGACAGCGTGGTGCAGTGCACTACATGTGGTAGACAAGAAGTCATCTGGTCCAAGTAAGGATATACGAATAACAATTGACCCGAAAGACTTGAACAAGGCACTGCTTCATGAATATCATCCAATGTGTACCATTGACGAGGTGACGACAAGAACGGATAAGTCAAAGTTTTTCACGGTTCTGGATGCGAATATGGGCTACTTCCAGATAGAACTGACGAAGGAATCGCAGCTCCTAACGGCTTTCAACACACCGTTTGGCCGGTACAGGTATCTGCGTCTGCCGATGGGCATTTGTTCAGCACCAGAGATATACCAGCGAGCGATGAGTGAGATGTTCTGCGATATTGAGGGTGTTGAGATCATAATGGACGACATTTTGATTCATGCTCCAACTCTAGATAAACATAACGAGAGACTGGTTCTGGTGTTACAGCGGTGTCGTGACTGCAACCTGAAGCTAAACCCAAGGAAGACGAAGCTATGTACAGATGAAGTGGAATACATTGGTCACAAGCTGACTGCAGAGGGGGTGAAGATTAGTGAGGAGAAGGTGAGAGCGGTTGTAGAAATGCCAGAGCCAAAGTCCATTGCCAATGTACAGAGTCTTCTTGGGATGGTCACATATACCTGTAAGTTCCTCCCAAACCTGTCATCGGTGACAGAGCCGCTTCGACAACTGATCAAGGAGAGCAATGCCAGAGACTTTGTATTCCATTGGGAAGAGGTACACCGGCAGGCGTTTGAGGAACTGAAAAGGATGATGACAAGTGCTCCAGTCCTGAGATATTATAGCTTAGAAGAGCCCATAACAATCTCATGTGATGCATCGCAGTCAGGACTGGGGGCCGTGCTAATGCAGGGTGACAGGCCAGTAGCATATGCCTCAAAGGCACTAACAAATGCAGAATATGCGTATGCTCAGATAGAAAAGGAACTGTTAGCGATTGTGTTTTCTTTCAAGAAATTTCACTCGTATGTATATGGGAGGACAGACGTCACGGTGGAGACAGACCATCTGCCTCTTGTAAGGATCATAGAGAAACCCCTCCATCTTGTCCCACTGCGCCTGCAAAAGATGAGGATGACATTGCAGCATCAGTCCTTCCAGTTGATTGGAAAAGCAGGGAAGGACATCCCGGTAGCGGATGATCTAAGTCGAGCGTATTTACCAGAGACATGTGACGGTATGATGAAAGAGGTAAACTATTTCAATGTCTACGCTTCAGAGGTCAGAGGTGCAGCGGTATTCAGTGAGAGCAAGCAAAAGGAACTAGAGGAGGCCTCGCAGATGGATCCAGAACTAGAGAAAGTGAGACAGATTGTGCGAGTTGGGTGGCCTCAGCATAGAAATGCGCTGGATCCAGAGATAAGAAAGTATTTTGACTCGAAAGATGAAATTGCAGTGCTGGATGGTATTGTATTCAAAGGAGATAGAGTGATAATACCGATAGCCATGAGAAGTGACATGCTGAAAGTTATCCATGAAGGTCATTTGGGCATAGTGCGTTCCAAGCAACTGGCCCGTGATGTTCTGTATTGGCCGGGTATGAACGCTCAGATTGAAGATACTGTGAGCAAGTGTGCAAGTTGCCAGGAAAACCGCAACCAGCAACAGAAGGAGCCACTGAATCCGAGCGAGGTACCCACTGGACCATGGAAGGTGATAGCAGCAGATTTACTCAATTGTGTAGGTTCGATGTTCCTTGTAGTGATTGATTATTATTCTGGATTCATCGAGATAGAGGAGCTGAGAGAAAATACGCACAGTTCGACAGTCCAGGAGAAACTGGCTAGAATCCTTGCGGTGCACGGGAAGCCAGACAAACTACTGACAGACAATGGACCGCAGTTTGCCTGCCGTGGCTTCCGTGAATTTGCTGCAACATGGCAGTTCACGCATGTCACTACCAGTCCTTACCATCACCAAGCCAATGGGATGGTTGAACGTGCGAACCAGACAGTTCGTCACATGATGGAGAAAGTGGGAGGCGACCGCATTAAGATACATCTGGCACTATTGAACTTTCGGCCTGCACAGAGACTGTTCGGCAGGAGAACTGCAACCAAGCTGCCGGTGAGCAACAAGCTTTTGGAGCCAAAAGTTGTGGACCCAGGTAAGGTCGGTCAGACACTGAGAGACAACAGAGAAAGGGCAAGGTTACAGTACAACCCAGGCACGAGGGCTCTTGAAGATCTCAGATCTGGAGACACCATCAGGGTGAGAGTAGGGGATCAGTGGAGACCAGCTAGACTTCTCCCAGATGCGCGGCAGCCGCTCCAGCCAAGGTCATATAACTTGGAGGCGGAGACGGGGAACATCTGGAGACGAAACCGACATGATATATTGAAGACAAGGGAGAGAGACATATTCAACCTAGAGCCACAACAGGTCGACTGGCCAAGACCACTCCAGCGGGCACCTGAAGTAGTGAATGTGCCACCAGTACAAGCTGTCGGAAACCCCAGTCCTCCTCGTCCAAACCAACCCAGTCCACCTCGTCCTGACCCACCTGTATCTCCCATTGCGCGTAATGCACCCAGTCCACCCCGTCTCATACTCCCACCAAGTCCCGTCAGGCCTAGCTTCACCCCACCTGCTAGTCAGAGCTCGGGTGGACCATATGTCACACGTGCTGGTCGAGCGACAGCCCTGCCCAAGAAATTTGGAGGCTATGACATGGGCTAATGTTGGGACATATGGTGATATCGGACATGAACAGTTGATGATATATCTAGTATTATTGTAAGGTGTTCTAACTGACATATATCTATTCCCAAAGCAAAGGTAGTATATTTGACATTTTGATTGTTCATGTGTGTATGACATTTGACAGTTTTATTGTAAGGTGTTCTAACTGACATATATCTATTCTCAAAGCAAAGGTAGTATATTTGACATTTTGATTGTTCATGTTTATGACACTTGACTGTTTAATCATATCTTGTCTTTCCCAACGAAAGGAGATGTTGTATACCCGTTGCAACGTTCTGAATAGATGACTTCCAGCGGGAACTACCGTAACGCACGTGTTTGTTGTTCTCTGAGTAGATTCCCATTAATTGAGCCAAATAGGAAATACCAGGATAGGCACAGACATAACAGGGTTGGGGTTGGGGTTGGGATTAGGATTAGAGCTTTAGAAGCCAGATTCGCCGTGTATTATTAAAGGTCAAGGTCATGGGTCAGAGATCAAGGCCATGGGGTTAAGATCTCGGACCACCAAACCGAGGCTGTTTACAAAAACGATCATACAGTAAATCTAGGCATTTCAGACATTGTGGCCTCTGATTGGATTATATTAGTCAATGGGAATTATGGTAAGCTTTGATATTATGCATTTATAAAATCTGTGACTTGTTCTGAGATGGAAAATAGAAATAACTAAGCACTAGCCAATGCCAGGGTGGGCTAAAAAAAATTGTGAACATATTGTGATTATTGTCAGTTCTGCAGCAAAATCCAAGATGGATTCTCAGGTGAGTGACTTCACAGGTCAACAGAAAAAAACTGGATTGGTAAAAGTGGGCATTTTGTGGTCTCAGAATGGAAAACTAACATGGTTCTAAATTATTGGGATTGTTTTGATGAGATTGAATCACCTTTGGCAACTTTTAAAGCATGTTATTGTATATTAGATTATAGTGCGAAATGTTTTGGTGGTCCGAGACCTTAACAGACGACATAGTAGCAGACAGCATGGGTTGAACACTGCATGTAAGTTGTATTTTTCTCTGTTTTACAGGTAGACTTTCATGACTGGTGTCAAGGTAAACTCTTAAAGTATAGAAATCGATGTGAAAAGAAGGAAAATGGGTGTTTAGTGTGGGGGGAGCAAAGGTAGGCCACTGTAAGACCAAGTACGGCCAGGTCTCACTGGCTATACCTCAGCTAAGCATCCCAAGTCGGAAGTTTTACCTACACAGGCTGGTTTTAATGTTAGAGGAGGGCTACTTTGAGCTACCAGAGGGTTCTGAAGTGTCCCATTTATGTGGAGAATCACTCTGCATAAATGTAGATCACCTCTGTATAGAGAGCCATCAGACGAATGCGGAGCGTCGGGGCTGCGTACTGCAGGGCTACTGCACTGAGTACCACCAACCCAGCTGTACTTTGTAAAGGTGACAGGAGCTATAGGTCATCTCAACTTTGAGTATTATATATGTTTTGTTTATGTTTTGTTGTTCACAGTTACCATTTTATAATTTTGACCCCCCCCCCCCTCGCCCCCCTTGAACCTTTTCATAGAAACCTGACTAGGCCCTACATGTCGTAACACAGCTCATGTACTGTACTGACAAATCTGACAAGGTGATTATCAGTATGCATGGTCATGATCCACAGCTTTCCTATGCTGAATGCTATCCAGGGAAGTATCAAAGCAGTAGGAATGGAATAAGTGTGTCACAGTGAAGCTTTGCATCCTTGCGATGTTCTTAGTCCTGTTCTCCTCAAGCTTTAGCTTCTTTCGGAAGCCTGCACTGTTGTAGCATTGAAGTGCCTTTGCATGGTCATATACCTTGAAGGCGCGAC
Source organism: Harmothoe impar (assembly GCA_947462335.1). NCBI lineage: Eukaryota > Metazoa > Annelida > Polychaeta > Phyllodocida > Polynoidae > Harmothoe > Harmothoe impar. The sequence goes on from OX381711.1 coordinate 77,009,327, forward strand.
TCTGACGTTTAGCTTTTGCAGAGAGAAATGCTCTAGAACTCTGTCTTATTTTGTCATGCCTCCATCTTCTGTTTCTTGATTCCAGTTGCCGTACCACTGTAGAAAGCTGGGAGAGCGGAGCGCCGAGTGCCAGACACAGCGTGAGCATTGACGTCCCGGGACCACGGTTGACGGAGTGAACTGCCGCGTGGAGATGACCTGCAGCGTTTGTGGGGAACTCGATTAGTCTGGGGAGAGCCTTGCGGATTGCCCTGTTGGTCGCCTCACACTTGTTCGTCGTTCGGTTGAGGTAAGTGGTCTCTAATACGTCGTGACCGAGTTGTGACTGTAAAAGTTTCTTGATGAGCCCCTCATCTTTCTCAGTGGGTCTGATGAACGATGCCGTAGGACTTGAAAACTTTGGGATGAACTGTCGCACCCAGGGCCTTTTTGCAGTACATACTAAGGAGTAAACCTTACATAGCCTGTGGTCTCCTTTGTAGCAAAGGATCATAGCATCATCCAGATACTTGACATGCCGCTTGAGTCCCTCTAGATTCCCTGGGTGTTCCCTTTGAAAGCGTTTCAGCTCTGCTCTTGTCCTTCTCGTCAAATCTGTTATAAATCTCTTGAACGTTTCCCTCCTGTCAGCTTTGGTCTGTCCAGGCACAAAGTCCTCTGAGAATGATGGGAATAAGGTATCCTTCTTTTTGTCCATGGTACGTGAGAGGTGCTGCACGCAGTTCTGATGTGCCATTCCCTGGTCCCGCAATATTTTCTTTGTGCAGCTGTCTCCATCACTGGTTACCACAGCGACTTGAGGTCCCCCGTTCGATGTTATATCATCCAAAGCATGTTGCAGGTACTTCCCCTCATTTCCAATAGGGTCCTCTGGCAATACATTAGGGTTGGGTCCCTTCCGTGTCCAAATCTTGGCGTGGATTATCGGTTTAGTTTTTCTCATTGTGTCGGATGCAGCGATGAAAGCACATTGGGTCCCCGCCTGAGTAGGGGTTCGACCGAGTCCACCCTTGCACCGATTGTTGTAGTTCCCATCTGTTTGTGTCGCTATTGTGTCATCAACCATCCCTCTTCTCTTGTTTAAGTCCTGTTCCTTCCTGACTATCCTTGTCATGTCACTTTGGTTAGCTTCCTCGATTTTTTTGTTGGCTTTCTTAGCCGCTTTCTGGATAGCGTTCTTGGTTGGGGCCGGGACATTCATGGAGTGCATCAAATCTGTAACTGCAGCAGCACCCAGACCGCACCTTGACATGGCAACATGCATTGATACATTAGGTTTCCCTGCTTTCCTACCTCTCTTATTGGTCTCTACCTCTTCATACAGCTTGTGGACTGCAGAAACAAAGTCACACCGGCTACATTTAAGTCCCATGCTCCAACACATAGACCACTTTCGTGCCTCTCCCCACTCCAAGTCCCCTGTACATCCATTGAACCTTTCCCTATGTTCCTTTATTGCCTGGTTGTACAACTCTAGAACCTTCTCTGGATTTACAAGTTTGTTTGTGGTATTGTCACCAGCTGGTATTTCTGGGTTAGAATTATACTCCTTGATATATCTGTCTGTTGGCATTTTCCTGTGTCGGAGGATCATACAGGCAACCGGTTCATCCATAGCATCCAGTGTCCCAAATGTATCCACTTTGCTAATGTGTCTTTTCCTAGTGACAGTAACAGTCTTCCTTACCACAACCTCAGCATAGTCCTCTTCATTGGCAGAGAATATAGGCCTACTATCCTTCCTTGTTCTTGGCTTCAACCTGTTCCCGGGGGAGAGACTGTGCCCAACTTTAAAGTAGGACCCTTTCTGGGCCGCAGACTGACTCTTTTTCTTACCCATTTTCTGATGAATCACAAAGAAATGTAGCTAAATATGTTACAAACCTGTGGATATGCTCTGCATGTATCCTTCCTTCCTTCCTCTAGGAGAGTCAGTTGAAGAATGAGGGGATTTCAAACTGACACACACAGGAAGCAGGGGTCCCCAGGGGACCCCTGCCACTCCCAAATATCAGTGTGTTGTTATAGCAATCAGCACACTTTTGAATTATCTACACTGAACAGTCTATACCAAATCTCAAAGATACAAGTCTTTTTATCATATAATTGGAATGTTCATATTCAGAGTAACATTTCAGTGCTTGTCCCATGCTTCTATCTTAAATATTAAGAAAATTGTCAAAAATAGATGAAAAGTAACCAAAAATCACCAAATTAATCAAATTAAATCATAGAAAATATAAAATTCACTCAGTAACCCTTGAATTCCATGTGTACCATGTGTATTTATGCAAGACAAGTTGATATGCAGAAAGAAAATTCATTCTTGGCATTGTTGTTTCAGCACCTTTGGACCAGTGCTGGCTTACCTATCTACAGGACTCTACAGTGAACTCTGCAGTGGCTGGTGAGTTGGCTCATAGATGGACAGTACATTATATGAATTAGGGGCATGAAATCTGTCCCTATCATTACCATGTCTAAGTAATCATTGCCTTATTACTGGACATCGATTCTCTCTCTTTGTAGCTCTATAGTGATCGATGCCCAGTTTTATACTTCAGACCAGTGGCTCATTTTGGCTGTTTTTTGCCTCACAGATTGCTTCTAGGGCAAAATCCTGACTAGGTGCCAATATATTCTCTATGCCAATGTGTAATATGAGGGTAGAAAACACTGGAACCTCAGTTAGAAAAAATCCTACTGAACAGTTTTTGAGAAAATTAGGGTTTTGTTGCATATTTTTGGTGTTTTTAGTACATTTCCTACATAAACCGTGAACGCCAGCATTTCTCACTTTTCAGGTGTTTAGAATCAGAATTTGACTTTTTTTTATTCGCAGTAGGATTTCTGAGTATCGAGCCATTCTAGAAAAGCTATTCTTTGGAAAAAATACTTAGTATTTCTTGATGATTTTCGTTGCACAAATTTAGGGTTGTAATATAAAAACTGCATTGTCATCCAATCAAAGTGTTTATGCACTGTTGATGGTCACCCCCTCCCACCCACTTCACTCTGCATTGAAGGAGAACAGGCAGGGGAGGTTCATGTGTCCGTATATAGCTGTTGACCTGGGTGCTGGGTGCATTTTTAATTTATGGGGTGCCAACTGTTCATGAAAGAAAAATCAAATAGAATTTTTTTTTTCTTTTAGTATCAGATTAATGCAACTACAATTCGTGATAGCACTTAAAGCATTGTATTTGCATTAATATGAATAGTAGCCACCTTATGGGGTGCCAACTATTCATGAAAGAAAAATCGATAAGAATTTGTTTTTTATTAGCATTAAATTGATGCAACTACAATTCGAGATTGCATTTTAAGCATCTTAAATGAATGGTAGTCATCTTAAATATATGGGGTGCCAACTGTTCATGAATTAAAAAAAAAGAATAGGATTAGTTTTTTTATTAGAATCAGATTAATGCAACCACAATTTGTGATTGCACTTAAAGCATTGTGGCATGCAATGACTGGTAGCCACCTTGAATGTATGGGGTGCCAACTGTTCATGAAAGAAAGAAAAGAAAGTATTTTTTTAAAGAATCAAATTAATGCAACTGCAATTCAAGATTGCATTTAAGCATTATGGCATTCAATGACTGGTGGCCATCTTGAACCTATGGGGTGCCAACTCTTCATGAAAAAAACCCAACTAAATTGGATTTTTTTAACAGTATAAAATTTATGCAACTACATTTCAAGATTGCATTTAAAGCATTGTGGCATTCAATGAATGGTGGCCATCCTAAACCTATGGGGTGCCAACTGTGTTTGAAAAAGGTATCAAATAGAAATTTTCTTATATGAATTATACAAATTAATGCAACTATAATTCTTCATTGCACTGAAAGCATTGTGGCATTTAGTAAATGGTAGCTATCTTGAATGGGTTGAATGAAGGAAAAATCAAATAGGATTTGTTTTTTTGATAGTATCAAATTAATGCAACTACAAGTCAAGATTGCATTTCAAGCATCGGGACATTCAATGAGTGATAGCCATCTTGAATCTATGGGATGCCAACCGTTCATGAAAGAAAAATGGAATAGATTTTTTTAAATTAGTATCAAATTACTGCAACTGCAATTCGAGATTACATTGAAAGCATGGTGGCATTCAATGAATGGTTGCAATCTTGAATTTTTAAATGAACATACACACAGACATATTCATAGGCATGAACATGGTGCTCTCCTTCATATAGATATTCATGGATTTCTACTTCTACTAAATATAGATTTCTGTTGGAAGGATTCTGTTACATGGATGTCGATGTCCAGTTTTAGATATATATCCATATAGTGCATTGGAGTGCTATAATGTTGGACTGCTGTATATTTATATTGAGCTTGAATATCCCTTTTATCATGTAAAATACTTGCAAATTGTGGCAAGTTTCTGTATGATTTTAACTACATTTTTAGCTATTTTTTCTATTTTTTCTTAAACTACACCAAAATTTCTTTGTGGAATCATTACTGCAAGGTGTTTTGTCAATATGCTGTATTGTTAATCTTCAGAGTACTGAGTATATAGCTTTAGTGGTCATGAATCGGAAAATGATAGAAAATGGCATAAAATCCCAAATAATTAGTACCTAAGGCCATACAGCCAGTATGACCAGAAGATCCTTTCAAAGTTAAGACAGCGATTCTCTGATTGATCAATATATCCATAGAGTGGGAACTAGTGGACTTTTATACTCATATCTAATGGATGAATTACATTTTGATTACATAGATTTAGATTTTTTTGTTTATTATTTTGTTATTTTCTCTGAATTTCTGTCATTTTACTAATATTTTTCAAAATTCTTTGAAGAAATATGACAAAATAAGAATGGAATATTGTTTCTCATACACTTGTTCATCAGATAGAACAATTCTAGAGATGTACTGTCAATATTTCCTTTAAATCTGGACATATGCCTGTTCTACCCTGGTTGAGCGGTACGAGCAGCTCGTAGCGGTAGAATGCTGGTGGCAGTAGCCATATTAGAATTGCCATATTTTTAGGGTTTAGCATATCCCAAGAGCACAAAACCTTCAAGTTAGGCTCAGGACACATAAAGCTCCCCAGAAATTGCATTTTCAACATATCCCCTGTCCCAACCCCTCCCTTAAGATCTCGGACCACCAAACCGAGGCTGTTTACAAAAACGATCATACAGTAAATCTAGGCATTTCAGACATTGTGGCCTCTGATTGGATTATATTAGTCAATGGGAATTATGGTAAGCTTTGATATTATGCATTTATAAAATCTGTGACTTGTTCTGAGATGGAAAATAGAAATAACTAAGCACTAGCCAATGCCAGGGTGGGCTAAAAAAAATTGTGAACATATTGTGGTTATTGTCAGTTCTGCAGAAAAATCCAAGATGGATTCTCAGGTGAGTGACTTCACAGGTCAACAGGAAAAAACTGGATTGGTAAAAGTGGGCATTTTGTGGTCTCAGAATGGAAAACTAACATGGTTCTAAATTATTGGGATTGTTTTGATGAGATTGAATCACCTTTGGCAACTTTTAAAGCATGTTATTGTATATTAGATTATAGTGCGAAATGATTTGGTGGTCCGAGACCTTAAACTAGTTAAACTAAATCGGGACCACTCCCAGTAATGCAATGCGCCTACTCTCAAACCCAGGTCGTTTCTTAGTTGAATTTCAACCCTTCCCGAATTCAATACTTTCTTTCACTTTACATTTGCTTTACATTCGCTACATGTTCAGTCCAATATGTATTCCCAATGGATTGATCTGATTGATCAATATATCCATAGAGTGGAAACTAGTGGACTTTTATACTCATATCTAATGGATGAATTACATTTTGATTACATAGATTTTGATTTTTTGGTTTATTTTTTTGTTATTTTCTCTGAATTTCTGTCATTTTACTAATATTTTTCAAAATTCTTTGAAGAAATATGACAAAATAAGAATGGAATATTGTTTCTCATACACTTGTTCATCAGATAGAACAATTCTAGAGATGTACTGTCAATATTTCCTTTAAATCTGGACATATGCCTGTTCTACCCTGGTTGAGCGGTACGAGCAGCTCGTAGCGGTAGAATGCTGGTGGCAGTAGCCATATTAGAATTGCCATATTTTTAGGGTTTAGCATATCCCAAGAGCACAAAACCTTCAAGTTAGGCTCAGGACACATAAAGCTCCCCAGAAATTGCATTTTCAACATATCCCCTGTCCCAACCCCTCCCTTAAGATCTCGGACCACCAAACCGAGGCTGTTTACAAAAACGATCATACAGTAAATCTAGGCATTTCAGACATTGTGGCCTCTGATTGGATTATATTAGTCAATGGGAATTATGGTAAGCTTTGATATTATGCATTTATAAAATCTGTGACTTGTTCTGAGATGGAAAATAGAAATAACTAAGCACTAGCCAATGCCAGGGTGGGCTAAAAAAAATTGTGAACATATTGTGGTTATTGTCAGTTCTGCAGAAAAATCCAAGATGGATTCTCAGGTGAGTGACTTCACAGGTCAACAGGAAAAAACTGGATTGGTAAAAGTGGGCATTTTGTGGTCTCAGAATGGAAAACTAACATGGTTCTAAATTATTGGGATTGTTTTGATGAGATTGAATCACCTTTGGCAACTTTTAAAGCATGTTATTGTATATTAGATTATAGTGCGAAATGATTTGGTGGTCCGAGACCTTAAACTAGTTAAACTAAATCGGGACCACTCCCAGTAATGCAATGCGCCTACTCTCAAACCCAGGTCGTTTCTTAGTTGAATTTCAACCCTTCCCGAATTCAATACTTTCTTTCACTTTACATTTGCTTTACATTCGCTACATGTTCAGTCCAATATGTATTCCCAATGGATTGATCTGATTGATCAATATATCCATAGAGTGGAAACTAGTGGACTTTTATACTCATATCTAATGGATGAATTACATTTTGATTACATAGATTTTGATTTTTTGGTTTATTTTTTTGTTATTTTCTCTGAATTTCTGTCATTTTACTAATATTTTTCAAAATTCTTTGAAGAAATATGACAAAATAAGAATGGAATATTGTTTCTCATACACTTGTTCATCAGATAGAACAATTCTAGAGATGTACTGTCAATATTTCCTTTAAATCTGGACATATGCCTGTTCTACCCTGGTTGAGCGGTACGAGCAGCTCGTAGCGGTAGAATGCTGGTGGCAGTAGCCATATTAGAATTGCCATATTTTTAGGGTTTAGCATATCCCAAGAGCACAAAACCTTCAAGTTAGGCTCAGGACACATAAAGCTCCCCAGAAATTGCATTTTCAACATATCCCCTGTCCCAACCCCTCCCTTAAGATCTCGGACCACCAAACCGAGGCTGTTTACAAAAACGATCATACAGTAAATCTAGGCATTTCAGACATTGTGGCCTCTGATTGGATTATATTAGTCAATGGGAATTATGGTAAGCTTTGATATTATGCATTTATAAAATCTGTGACTTGTTCTGAGATGGAAAATAGAAATAACTAAGCACTAGCCAATGCCAGGGTGGGCTAAAAAAAATTGTGAACATATTGTGGTTATTGTCAGTTCTGCAGAAAAATCCAAGATGGATTCTCAGGTGAGTGACTTCACAGGTCAACAGGAAAAAACTGGATTGGTAAAAGTGGGCATTTTGTGGTCTCAGAATGGAAAACTAACATGGTTCTAAATTATTGGGATTGTTTTGATGAGATTGAATCACCTTTGGCAACTTTTAAAGCATGTTATTGTATATTAGATTATAGTGCGAAATGATTTGGTGGTCCGAGACCTTAAACTAGTTAAACTAAATCGGGACCACTCCCAGTAATGCAATGCGCCTACTCTCAAACCCAGGTCGTTTCTTAGTTGAATTTCAACCCTTCCCGAATTCAATACTTTCTTTCACTTTACATTTGCTTTACATTCGCTACATGTTCAGTCCAATATGTATTCCCAATGGATTGATCTGATTGATCAATATATCCATAGAGTGGAAACTAGTGGACTTTTATACTCATATCTAATGGATGAATTACATTTTGATTACATAGATTTTGATTTTTTGGTTTATTTTTTTGTTATTTTCTCTGAATTTCTGTCATTTTACTAATATTTTTCAAAATTCTTTGAAGAAATATGACAAAATAAGAATGGAATATTGTTTCTCATACACTTGTTCATCAGATAGAACAATTCTAGAGATGTACTGTCAATATTTCCTTTAAATCTGGACATATGCCTGTTCTACCCTGGTTGAGCGGTACGAGCAGCTCGTAGCGGTAGAATGCTGGTGGCAGTAGCCATATTAGAATTGCCATATTTTTAGGGTTTAGCATATCCCAAGAGCACAAAACCTTCAAGTTAGGCTCAGGACACATAAAGCTCCCCAGAAATTGCATTTTCAACATATCCCCTGTCCCAACCCCTCCCTTAAGATCTCGGACCACCAAACCGAGGCTGTTTACAAAAACGATCATACAGTAAATCTAGGCATTTCAGACATTGTGGCCTCTGATTGGATTATATTGGTCAATGGGAATTATGGTAAGCTTTGATATTATGCATTTATAAAATCTGTGACTTGTTCTGAGATGGAAAATAGAAATAACTAAGCACTAGCCAATGCCAGGGTGGGCTAAAAAAAATTGTGAACATATTGTGATTATTGTCAGTTCTGCAGAAAAAAAAAAAGGATTCTCAGGTGAGTGACTTCACAGGTCAACAGAAAAAAACTGGATTGGTAAAAGTGGGCATTTTGTGGTCTCAGAATGGAAAACTAACATGGTTCTAAATTATTGGGATTGTTTTGATGAGATTGAATCACCTTTGGCAACTTTTAAAGCATGTTATTGTATATTAGATTATAGTGCGAAATGATTTGGTGGTCCGAGACCTTAAACTAGTTAAACTAAATCGGGACCACTCCCAGTAATGCAATGCGCCTACTCTCAAACCCAGGTCGTTTCTTAGTTGAATTTCAACCCTTCCCGAATTCAATACTTTCTTTCACTTTACATTTGCTTTACATTCGCTACATGTTCAGTCCAATATGTATCCCCAATGGAGAAATACATTTACATTGATTTAAATTCCCTTCATGAAGAACGACATAGCCTCTGCTTCGCGGAGCGGTGAGGCAATCCCACAATCCACTGCGCCGTGTGGGAGAGAGAAAGCTGCGGGTAAGCAAGTCCCGTGGGATCGTACAGGGATCCGGGGACTGGGATTTGTGGAGCGTCCGTGAATCAATGCTGCATGCTGCCTGCAGTGTGGTGAATCTGTACCCTGGTCACTTTGTGTACTAGTGTAGGCCTACTCCAGACTCGTACCACCAGTCGCCAACTCCGCCACCCTGTTGGACTCCGCCACCCTGTTGGAGACTGGATGCGCGAGTCTGGAGCCCCTCAGGAAAGTGATATACGCACGGCGGCCGTGCGTATAGCGCTACTATACGCACGACGGGCGTGCATATAGTGCTACTATACGCACGACCAACAATACAAATATATTTATAAACATATTATTTGCTATTAAATTACTAAAAGATTGGCGTGTGTATAGTGACACTGCACACACGATCGCCGTGTACATAGCCTTCTAATACACACGGCCGCCGTGTGTATAGTGGCACTTCACACACGACTTATATCATATTGATAAAAGTATTATTTAATAATCGTGTGTATAGTGGTACTGTACACACGCTGGGCGTGTGTACAATGCTCTTCTACACACGCCCGTCGTGCGCACAACATCACTGTACACACGCCCGTCGTGTGTATACCGGTAGCCGCCTACTCATCCAATCCTGTCCAGAACAGTAGACTGAGTAGTAGGCCTACAGTGAGCAGAGGATACAATAAAGGCGCACTGAACCCACGACGTCATTTGCGTGCAAAACTCGGCAGGATTAGGCCACTGACTTAGTGCGCTAGGCGTAGGCCTAGGCCTACACTGTTGATATTCTAGGACTGTCCCGGTGGTCTAAACTCTAGGCCTAGGCCGCGAGGGGCAGGGTTGTTTCAGACCTGACTTGGAGTAGGGGGGGATCAGCTAGGCTCATGGGGGGTGCAGAGGGGTCCCCCCCTGAGGTCGGAAAGTCACCAAAATTGAGGGGTCCAGGTGGAAAAGTCGCTTTTTTGGACCCCTTAATCTATAGTCATTTTTTCTAAAAGTCGCCAGGTGTGGCTTATATTAATGCTTTAGGTCGGAAGTCGCCTCCAAAAGACCCCAGGTCGCCAGGTCGCTTTTGACCCATCTGGGGCCACCTCATGTGGGGTGGAGAGAATTATATGTAGGCCTATTATACTAGGTGACATTAATGATATGGTGGGCTACGGTAAATATTTAGGATTTAATAACCAGTAGGCCTATTCCTACTCCTGATCTAATTTTCTTCATGGAGGCTGGCGGGGGTGGGGGGTGGGGGGGGGGGGGGTAGACCTATGCCGATGGACTACAACTACCTGCCCTAGCTCATGATCTTTATTAATACAAGTTTTTGGAAGGACAGTCACATTTTATTAATATATCGAGGGAGGTATAAAAAAGATATGCCTATTGTCAGTACCCAGGGGGGGGGGGGCACTCTGACATTTATGGATACCATGTGCGGACATCACCTCGAATTTGTACCCTTCTAGTGGGACACCCCGAATTTGTACCCCTTCTAGTGGGACACCCCGAATTTGTACCCTTCTAGTGGGACACCCCGAATTTGTACCCCTTCTAGTGGGACACCCCGAATTTGTACCCCTTCTAGTGGGACACCCCGAATTTGTACCCCTTATAGCGTGACAAAAATCCACCAAACCCCCCCCCCTTTTGGCGGGATAACTCCCTTAAAATATTAAGAAATCAGCCCCCTTTCAGTGGGACTCCATGCTGAATTGGCCAAAATTCACCCCCTTTTGGTAGGATACTCTAAATTGGCCAGAATTGGACCCTTTTTAGCGAGACAGCCACATAAATTAGCCATAATCGGACCCCTTTTTAGCAGGATAGCACCTTGTTTGGGTCAAATTCCCACAAAATATACCCCTTTTTACAGAAACTGTCAGACTTTTTGGTTGGATATTTTTGGCCCAAAAAAACCTACCCCTTTCGCCCCAAAATGGCCGGACCCGCCAGTGGAACCCAAAAAGGACCCCTTTCCCAGGATTTTGTGTATGCACATACAAAAATGTAGTTACTTTAGGAACCACAGGGAGTGCCCCCCCCCCCCCCGGGTGTCAGTATTATTATTAGGCAGCAGGAGGGGGTGTAACAAATATTGACCCCTCTTGATGGGAAGGGGGATGTTTTTAGCAAAGAAAATCAGGCCTTTATAGTATAGGCCTACTATAGATGAAAGGGTGTGTGCACAAACAATGTCTGACCCTCGAAGGTGGGGGGGGGGGGGGTCTGCCAATCCGGGAAAATTCATACCACCCCTTTCCCTGGAGACTGAGAGCCCTCTATCTGTTTTAGTGCACCCTAAAAACACTTTTAACCATCATCCCAGCGCCAAAGCCGCTGGTCTTAATAAGATAACGCTCTAAACGTTTGTCCTCTCACCCAGGAGAGCTATACCGTGCGTGCATAGTTGATGCCACTTCAAAATTAGTTCCATTTAACGGTTTCTGCAAAATAAAAGCTCTAATGATTGGAAAGTGATCTAGGTGTAATTTCCTGAGGAGGATTCATTTATGTTTTATTGACATTCTGAATATTAAGGGCTAAATTGGTGTTTTATATTGCCTTGTTATCGAAAAAACTTCTGCTTTATTCAGGTGATTTTTTTCACATGTAGCGGTTGGCATAGGTGTATTGAAAATTATCTACTGTAAAACTTTGCCTATAAGACAAATTTATTTTGGCGTTTGTTTTAAATGTTTGGCTTATAAGTAGCTTTTTTAATACATTAGATAAAAGAGTAAACGTTTTTTTAATCTTTTATATGTTGGCCAAATCATTTTTCAAGTTGGGTTCAGAATTGGGGTTCTTCTATAGCCTTTTTTTACAGCATATGATAATCCTTCTCACAATCAGAAGGAGTTAGGATTCAAAAAAGACATGTAGGGTCAAGTGTCCACAACTACTTAACTGTTTATGACACTTGAGGGACTAATGCCATAGGTCTTATATTTCATGACACAGGATGCAGCGTTTCAGTCTTCCTGGCAGTGGTAAGGAGTTTATGACAGTAGGTTGGAGGGACACAAGATTCTCCCGTACACAGCGGCGACAGTACCAGTGTAGTGACTGGGGTTGACTCAGAAACTCCACCATCGTGTGAATAAGTTTCAACATGGTGTGCCAATGTATCATCCTTCCTACAAACCTCTCTGGTTGGTAGACCTGCAGGGATTCATCACTGAACTCCTGCAGGTCAGCCAGTTGCCCACTCAGATGCTCAGGTAAGGCCACTCAAAAAAAAAATTGTTTCTCATCACCAAGCAATGAAAAATATGACGAAGGCGTTTTTTATTTTATTTTATTTTTTTTTTACTCGGGGCAATTTACATAGGGAAATTTGGACATTTCGCGCTCAATTTTCACATTTTTAGTAATTTGTTTATTGATCAGCAAAAGTTGTAACAATGCAAGTTACACCTAGCTGATTGCATTGCTGACAGCATAAGCTTTAATTTGATACCAAATTTGCCAATATTTTGGCAATTTTAGCATATTTTTCATCAAAAATGTAGAAAAAAAAAAAGTTTTCCCCAAATCATGATTTTTATGATGCGCGCGGTGATGAGAAACACCTTTTTTTTTTTGAGTGGCCTAAGGTGGATTTCCCAAGGCTGTGCATCTTTGGACATTCTCTACCGGCCTTCTCAGCTCTAGTCTCTGAATAACATAGGTCAGATAGTTTATTAAATGAGAGGCTTGCATAAGAATGCATTTCGGCTTCCTGATGGTCGTGGCGTCTTTTAGTGCTAGGGTCCCACAAGTATGGCTCTAGACCCCTAAATTCGATATGGCGACATGGGCCTTTCTTAAAATCGACATGCGACATGAGGCCTAGTGACATGTGACATGAGGCTTATTGACAGGGGACATGGACATTTCTTAAAATTGACATGGGACATGAGCATCTTTAGCGACATAGACATGCGACATGGTCATTTCTTAAAACCGACATGCGACATGGGGACCCCCCCATCAAGGGCCCCACAAGTGGCTTTGAAGTATTGCAGACATGTCCATCTCCACCTTACAGAGCTCTCTGTGTGTTCGGTATGAGACCCTTGTCCCAGCTTGTAGCATGATGAGGGGTGCGTCAGGACAGTAGTCAGGGGGAGTATAAGGAACAGCTCCAACATAGCAATAGGAGTGACAGCAGCTGTGTTGGCTCCATGCCTAATGAATGGCCCTAGACCCCTAAATTCGACACGGCGACATGGTCATTTCTTAAATTCGACATGTGACATGAGGCCTGGTGACATGCGACATGAGGGTTAAAAAGATAGTGACATGGGAGATGGACAGTTCTTAAAATCGACATGGGACATGAGCATTTTTAAGTGACATAGACATGTGACATGGCCATTTCTTATAACCGACATGTGACATGGGGACCCCCCCATCAAGGGCCCCACAAGTGGTTTTGAAGTATTGCAGACATGTCCATCTCCACCTTACAGAGCTCTCTGTGTGTTCGGTATGAGACCCTTGTCCCAGCTTGTAGCATGATGAGGGGTGCGTCAGGACAGTAGTCAGAGGGAGTAAGGTACAGCTCCAACATAGCAATAGGAGTTATAGCAGCTGTGTCTGCTCCATGCCTAAAGGCAGGGAGAGACGGCGCAGTTTTCAGCGGACCAGTCCAGACAGAACATGAGCGGACAGAGTCTGCTCATGTTCTGTCTGGACTGGGAGAGTCCTGACTTGTCTGGAGCAGCTGATACACGGCCCCTATTCAAGACCCATATGCTGTTGTCTTGAGTGAAATTCTGGTAGGAGTTTCTAGAACCAATGTATGTAGGTCAATGTCCTCCTCCTAGTGGACATACCATGCACATATAAGACTCATATAGGAAAGACAAAGGAAGCTGAGAAATCAGCAGGAATCAGCTGCTTTAACTGCATCAAACCTAATACTATGGGCAGGACCTTTAGCATAATGTATAGTTATCAGTAGTATATCCAATATATAAAAGAGTATCTGATTTAATGCATAGAAGGATACCAGTAAAGAAAACAAATTGATTTTAGAAACATTAAATAGCTAGAGCAATAATACTCTATCATATAAAGAAGACAATTCTGCAAACCCCAATACAAAATACTAAGTTCTGATTGGTCAATACACTCCAGACTAGAGCAGACTTGTCTGGAGTGCTGATACACGGTGGTTTTGAGGAGACAGGACAGAACTTCAGCAGACAGTCTCCTCCAGATATCAAGCAATGTTTGTTGTCCACGGACAACTGCGGACAAGACAGAACATCCTCAGACATTTGTCTGGAACACTGATACATGAGCAGATTTGAGCAGACAACACAGGTCCAGACCTGTCTGGACTTGTGCTGTCCGCTCTTGTCCGCTGAAAAAGCACCGTATCTCGGCACCTTAATGAGCCACCTGATGACGTTACTGTTAGCACGTTGTCTGACTGCTGCCTGCAGGGCTGTTCTACCCTCCCCATCCTCCATGCTGATGTCGCCTCCATGCAGGAAGAACAGGTCCAGCAACTCTTGGTGAAACAGGGATGGCTGTTTATCAGGCCAACAATTAGTTGGATCATTAGTTGAATTTATAATGCTATGTATTAAAGGGATTTCGGGAAGTATTCTGTAATTTACATCTGCCCCAAAATGCAGTAGATTCCTAAAGGGGGCAACAATTTTATTGCTGCACTCCTCATTCAAAAGAGATAAACATACAGACAGAGGACACTGCATCCCACTATTGACATTTGGGTCAGCCCCATGCTCCAGCAGGACTTGGGCATACTTTTCACAGTTGTCTCTATATTCACACATCCTTGCATTGCTCATATATAGATATCAGTTATGCATTCTAATTGCCCATAACAAGGGAATGTTGTCATAGGTACCATCATGGTTGTTAGGGTCTGCACCGTGTTTTAGTAGCAGCTTCATGATGTCAATAGGACAACACCACATTGCCTCGTAGTTTTGTATTACTACTATCAGCGGGTTTACTAACGTATTGTTTCTCATGCAGTTAGGCCAAAATAAAAAAAGGTTGGTTTCCGGTAACATGGTCTGACAGAGGAGACCCGGCCGGTCGGATTTTTAAATTATTTTTTTTTGCTTTCACCTTTTTGAGGCCTGTTTTAGAGTTTTTACTGTAAAATCCTTAATAATTGTCCGATTTACAAACTGTAAAAACTGGAAAAAAGCAAACTTTTCTAATAATAAAAAAAAATAGGGGGACCCGGCACTGTTTTGCTAGACCCGGTCAGGTGACCGGAAACAAACCTTTTTTTTAATTTAGCCTTAGCACCAGCATCAAGAAGCAACTTGACCCCTTCAGTCCAGGCTTGTAGTATTTCCTCATACAAGGCTGTTAATATTACTGAGTATCCATTAAAAGGTAAAACTAGGTTCTCATTTACATCCCACCCACTCTGTAGGATTGTCCTTAAATGATGCGTAGCATGATGGTATATAATTGCATAAATTATATCTGCTCTTTTCTGGCGTGTTCTCATGATAAGTTTCTTGGTGCAGCATGGCTGTGAGTCCACTTTCCAATCGGATATATCAACAACCTCAGTTTTCTTAACTCTTAGCTTAGATCCGCTGCAAGCCATCTTTTTTCTGTTTTTGTCCTGGTCTGTAAGAAAGTAAACACAGGTTCATCAGATCCAGTTTGCTGTGGCAGTGGGACAACGGTTTTTTCCCCAACTTAGAGGTTGAGGGCCCAAGTATGTATGGGCCTCCCCAACTTTATCGGAAAGTATATCTGCTCTTTTCTGACGTATTCTCGTCCTTGGCTTGTTCACACAGCGTGGTTGCAGCTCCACCAATCAGACACATCAACAACTCTGAAGTTAGATCCTCTGGATGGTGTTTCTCCTTCTGCTTTTGTTGTGATTTACTCTGCAAGAAAGTAAACAAAAGTACTGTGAACGTAGATATTTTCGTGCATAGATATTTTGCAATGCAAGTACAATTTCGCACAGATTTAGATTCGTTTTTTTAATATATATACCCAGTGGGCACAGAACATTGAATCAACATTGATAAATGGTTGTCAATGTTGATTCAATGTTGATACAATGTTTATTCAACGTCAGACTGCATTTTGTGCCCATTGGGTAGTAGTTATAGTAGTTAACTGCACTGAATGAATATTCACGCTGTCAAAATTTTTACGGATTTTCATTTCTGCGAAAACTGGGAAAAATTGCACAGCGCGAAATAAAATATGTTTACAGTAGATCATGTGCATTGTTTCACATCCAGTTTTCAATGGATCAACTTTTTGGGAAGCAATAGCCTTGTAGAGTCAGAATACCCTAGAACCCACCAATCTCAAGGTAAAATTTCTAAAATGTTCTTCAAAGTCAAGCTCAAACTCCCTCTGAATACATCAATTTGAATGTAAAATTACGACATTTTCTAACCACTGTGAATGTAATCTAAAAGGCAGATTCCAGAATTTGCATGGGTCCTGTGGCCTCAAACCCCCTCTTTATCCAACACCCCTCCCAACTTTATCCACCTTCTGCCACCTCTGAAGTTAGTATAGGGAATGTGCTGTATGTCATGTAAACGATAATTATGTACGTTATTTATATGTGTAGCGTATGCTCTCTGTATAGTCTTAGAATGTGTATTCAGTTAAAAATAGTATTTTATATATCAAGGGCAGAGCCCCCAAGCCCACTTTTTTCTTCCTGAATTTGATAACATAACCTGTACATTAATGCACTTTTATACTCTAAAAGGTTAACAGATAAATGCATTCATCTTGTTAGTACTCTCCTCATAATGTCAGAATGCATCAATGCAGTCACAGCAAATGCCCTGCTTGTCCTGCATTTATGCATCAATATAACAGTTATTACTTATGGTGAAGATACCAAATGTCAATATGCCATTCATAAAGACTTAGCCACAAAGATAATAGTATACCATTGGTATCACTATACTGAGAGTAGAGCCTTATCAGTGACCAGTGTCATTAGCTGGATCTAGCACACCGTGAGATACAAATAGTCCCACACTCTCCTACTTTATCAAAGTCTGAATACACATGGGTCTTTATTAGTGTTAGCCCTCCCTCCAGCAGGATGGGGCCCTTACTGTTATCAGTTTAAAGGGTGTTAAAGGAGCTCTGAACCCATGACGTGATTTGCATGCAAAGCTCGGCAAGGTTAGGTCACTGAGTCATCATACCTACCTGGAACATGCTATGTTCTCAATGTAAGCCGGCTGTGGCTGTTGATTGCAGGGGTAAGAACAGACCTGCCACCATGTTGTCATGTTGCTGCTGCTGTGACTGCTTGTGAAGGTGCCGACACTGCTGCTGCTGCTGCTGATCTTTATACTGCTGCTGCTGGCACTGCCGTGCTTGCTCCTGAAGGTCCCAATGCTACTGCTGCTGCTGCTGAGGCTGCAGCTGCTGATTCTGCAGGTGATGGTGGTGCTGCTGCTGCTGTTGATTCTGCAGGTGGCGGTGGTGGTGGTGGTGCTGCTGCTGCTGTGGCTACTACTGAAGGTCCTAGTACTGCTACTGCTACTCCTGAGGCTGGTGGTGGTGTTGCTGCTGCTGCTTGTCCCAGCACTGCTGCTGCTACAACTGCTACAACTGCTGTTGCTGGTCTCAATGCTAGTTCTAATACTACTGCAGCCTCTGCTGTGGCTGCATTTACAGCCCCCCCCCCCATGTAAGGATGTATTTCGGAAAGTACAAGAAGACAATACCAACTGCTGATGGGTAGTTAGTAATTGAGAAGGGAAGCAATGAAGTGGGGCCCTGAAAGAAGGAAGAGAAGACGTATGTTTGGTAATACATGACTACAACTGCCTATTCCTTTATATATTAACTAGGCAGCAGCCGAGCCCTTCTACGTCCAGTAATAAGGTCTGTAATTATTCCATATTCTTCAATTCTGGACAACGTTGGTAACATCAATATCTACCAAATTACAACTGTGTATGAACATTGATATCATGTGACTGCTTACATTGAATCAACATTAAATCAATCTTGATTTTTCCACTGGGGAGGGATAAACCTTAATTCATTAACTGTTCATTTTGGAAATGTCCTCCACCCTCTCAAGTGGTCTGTGTGTGTAGCTTCAAGAAATAAGCATGAGTGGAATTGTTGACTTAAATTGACTGCTTTGCACCACATTTTAGTTTTGATCTAATCCTCCATCTCTGTAAGGACACTAAGACTTGTGCCCTTTAGTTCACAATACCACTGTGAGGTGTCCTCGCAACGGGGTTAACCCCCCCCCCCTAGAAATGCCCTTTTCAACAGCTCCAGGTTGACTGTGTTTGTTGTGTGAACCACCAGCTGGCAGCACCATGTCTCATGTGGCGCCATCTTCTTCGTAGACAATGCAAACCCTCTCCAGGCAGAGGCACCCATTCTGCTGTCATGTAGGGAACTGCATAGAATGTGCTTGATGAGTGGAAGCATGGGCAAAGCACTGTGGGATACAAGATGGAGGGTTAATGACCTACCCTTGTGGATGTTTTGTGTTTTGTCTGCAGTTAACCTCACTAACCCCCAGCTGTAAAGCTGTACCTCATACTACTGTGTGTATAGGAAGAAGGTAGGGGTATTTAACTTGTGGCCTAATATGTATTTTGTACAATTCAAGCTGTACCTTTTATGTAACAGAGCAATACTCCCATCTATAGCCACATGCAGTTCAGTCAATCAGATCTAAAGAACTAGCCATATGTATAGTACTGGACATTTTATAGGTTGCACCAAACACTATATGTGGTGTGATCTGCGAAAAGTACCTTATTGCAAGATGCAGTAAGGTCCCTTTTCCCAGCCCATGTGACATATTATATTATTCCTAATACTTTAATATGAGGTCTACTACGGTAAATTTCCAAACAATTCCCACTATGTCCACTACCATAGGTCTTTTAATCATCTTCCTAACACAAGCTAATATAGCATTGTATTCAGACAGATTACATTTCTTATAATTCTTTTTAAAAATCTCTATCAGGTGGCAGAAACATCCTAATGGGAAATACAATGGTGTCTGGCCCCAACTTGGTGGACCTCTTGGAACCTGGGACTATAACTGGAAGCAGTGGTATGGCTCTACTCACGACCAATCAAGTACAACCAGTGGTTCAACCAAGGAGGTATAGACCTTTGCTACCCAAGCCCCCAGGCGGTACCAATCAGGGGCAACTACAACCAGCAGTTCTACCTTGTCTACCTAGGGTAACACTCATTACCAATCAACAGCAACTACAAACAGTAATTCTACCAAGGATACTTAAACCTTGTCTACCTAGGGTCGCACTAACTACCAGTCAACAACAACTACAACCAGCAATACTACCAAGGACACTTAAACCGTTGCTACATAAGGCCCAACTCACTACTAATAAATCCCCACTACAACCAGTAAGTCTGCCAAGGACATGTAGAATGCCAAGACAGATAGACTTGCCAGAGGCAGACTGCTACCCATGCCCTTTTTGTAGTAAAACGTTTATGACATTTTCTGAGGTGAACTTACACATAGACACACATAATAGGGATGTATTGTACAAATGTGTGGAGTGTCCTTCTCCAAATAAAACTTCTGTTAGGGAACACTCCATCTGTCACCACCTAGAAAGTAAACCAGAAGTTAAGGCTACTTCGACTATTAACCAAGAGGCACAGAGGCAGTCTAATAATGCCAATATTTACTCAACAAAAACTGAGAATACTAAGAGAAACTCAGCAGAAAACAACTACATGAACAGAAAATCTGCAGAAACCAAGAATACAAATAGAAATTCAGCAGAAGGCGGGAATATAAATAGAAACTCAGCAGAAACTGAGACTACAAATAGAAACTCACCAGAAACTGAGAATGATATTAGAAACTTAGTGGAAACCAGGAATACTAACAGAATCTCAGCACAAAGGGGGAATACTGATAGAAACTTCGCAGACACCGAGAATAATAATGGAAACTCAACAGAAACCATAGATACTAACAGAAACTCTATGGATACCAAGAATACTAATAGAAACTCACCAAAAACTGAGGAAACTAACATGAATGATAAAACCAACATAAACTCAGCAGAACAAAAGAAAACCAACATTAACTCAGCAGAGCCTAAGAATACTGAGATAAATTCAGCAGAACCTAGTACAAGAGATGGCATACATACACTAGCTCCTGGAAATGGCAGCCAGAAGGATAAGATCACCTTCAGTAGTATAAATGTAAAGTCTGCATCAGAACACTGGCCCTGTGTAACATGCGGCAACAGTTTTAAGACATGGGAGGCTTTGACGGCACACATTATCACACATTGTGGCAAGAGACCTTACAGCTGTTCTGTGTGCAGTAAAACATTCCCCATTCAAACAGAGTTAAAATACCACATGATAACACACACAGGTCATGTGTGTTCAGTCTGTGGTAAGGCATTCAGCCAGAAACAGGGACTTCAGACACACATGATGACACACACAGGAGAGAAACCCCATTTGTGTTCAGACTGTGGCAAAGGTTTTATCACAAAACAGGGACTTCAGACACATATGATGACACACACAGGAGAGAAACCCCATGTGTGTTCAGACTGTGGTAAAGTATTTTGTTGGCAAACTGACCTAGAGAGACACATGATGACCCACATAGGAAAAAAACGTCACAAGTGTTCATTGTGTAATAAGCGGTTTGCTGGTTTTAAGAATGCAGTCTACCATATGATGAGGCACACAGGCGAAAAACCTCACCATTGTTCCGTGTGTAATAAATGGTTTAGAAATATGTTACACTTAAAGAGACACATGCTCACCCATACACCGGAAAATCCTCACCATTGTGATAGGCAAAGTGACCTAAAAACAAACATGATGACCCACAAAGGAAAAAAACAACATGTGTGTTCAGACTGTGGCAAAGCATATCGGTGGCAATCTGACCTTAAGACACACATGACAACACACACAGGTGAGAAACGCTATTTGTGTTCACACTGTGGTAGAGGATTGAGTTCAGGACAGGCACTGAGAAATCACATGATGACCCACACCGGTGAAAAACCTCACAGGTGTTCATTTTGTAATAAACGGTTTGCTGTTTCAAATACTCTGAGATTCCATATGATGATTCACAGGGGCGAAAAACCACACAAGTGCTCTGTATGTGATAAACAGTTTAGAAAAAAACCAAGCTTAAAGAGACACATGCTCAAGCATACAGGAGAAGAGCCTTACCATTGTCCAGTGTGCAGTAAAACATTTCCCATTCAAATTGAGTTTAGATACCACATGAGGACCCACACAGATGAGAAACCTCATGAGTGTTCAGAATGTGAAAAATCATTTAGTCAGAAAGGTGCACTAAATAGACACATGAGGACTCACACAGGTTTATATTGTGGTGAAAGCTTTAGTCAGAAATCTGATTTTCCTGAGCACATGTTGACCCCTACAGGACATAAACCACACAAGTGTTCTGTGTGTGATAAACAGTTTGCTACGTCATCCACCATATTGCAGCATATGATGATTCACACAGGCGAAAAACCACACAAGTGCTTGATGTGTCATAAACAGTTTAGAAATAAGTCAAGCTTGAAGATACACATGCTTAATCACACCAAAGAAAAACCTTACCAGTGTTCTATGTGTAGAAAGAGGTTTAAAGTTATAAAATACCTTCGGGAGCACATGCTAACACATAGTGGGAATGTGTACAAGTGCCACCATTGCAGTAGAGAGTTTGCTAGAAAATCCTCTCTGAATACACATATGATGATCCACACAGGAGAGAAACCTCACAAATGTTCAATTTGTTTCAAACAGTTTCGGGAAAGATGTAAGCTTAAGTTTCATGTTATGATCCACACAGGGGAAAAACCGTATCGATGCTCACAATGCGGTCTACAAGTTAGAGCACCTGGCCAGTTAAAGGCACACCTGATGACCCACACTGGAGAGAAACCGTATGCATGTTCAACATGTAAAAAATTGTTTAGACATAAATCTACCTTAAAGACCCATATGATGATCCACACAGAAGAAAAGCCTCGCCAGTGTTCTGTTTGTGGGAGAGGATTTATTCACTCATCTAGTTTGAAGGAACACATGGTGACCCACACAAGAGAGAAACCTCAGCAATGTTTTATATGCAGCAGACAGTTTTCTCAATCATGTCACCTAAAGCAACATCTCAAGTCCCACACAGGATCCTTCTTCTGTCTGCATTGTGAAAAGCTATTTAAAAGTGGGTGTGACTATAACATGCACATGAAGATGTGTAAAATACCTGTTCACACTGAGGTATTTAGCCCTCTATCTGTCATAAAGGGACATAGCCGACACAGAGACATGAGGAGCCCTGTACTAGAAAGGTGTGAAGTAACAGAACAGGCGTCTTGTTATGGAGGAGTCAGCTATGTTAGCTGTGACACATGTGTCGGGGGCTTCCAGTCTGTAGTAGACTTACAGATCCATATCAGTAAAGGACGACATGCTCTTATATAGGCTCTATTTGTAAAGAACCAGATGATGTTTCCTATACAGCTGGGTGACCCCGGTTGGTGATAGACAGGACATCATAAGTAGGGTAATACCATTTGATGCCACTGTCCCATCATTTAAAAAACAACAACATTGCTTCACTTGTACCGATCCCACTCCCTGGGTGTGATCAGTATACGTCTAGTAGTGGTGACTTTTGGAAGTTGTGGAAGTTGTGCACCTGCCAGATGCTTTCTGACAGCTTTTGTAAAAGTAAGAAACAATAACAGCACTTTCTAATCTATTTCTAAATGAATGTAATGTTCTTCCTTCTACCATTGCATGAAACACAATAATAATGATATTGTAATCATCACACAAAACTTAATATTTTACAGGTTTACCATTGTATAATTATGACGATGTGTGTGAAAGTTGTTTGAAAGTTGGACACTTACTCTCTTTATATATATACTCCTCTGTATTGACAACCTTTGTAAACGTCAAAAATAAGAACTCAGCAACCCTGTCTAATAGAACCTGATAGTTATTTTACTACTGAATAGCTCAAATCACCATAGAAACTCCCTTACTAATAAAGAAGTAAGTGTGGGGGTTCTATTGCCTATAATAATCTTTATTGATTGTCTACCTAGAATATATACCTTGAACATAATTATGATTACATATAAAATATCATGTAACAATGGTACCTGGTCACTTATGTACAAGTCATTCTTGTTAAATCCTCATCTTATCTTTAAAAAAAAGCACTATTGGTTCTCACTTTCTTATCCCCCTTCTGTCCCATTTTGGGATCACAAAGGTACCTAGCAATATCTCATTCAACAGCACCCAGGTAGGTGGCTTTTACTTTGATAATTATTAAATGATACTGTATAAGGGATAGATTATTACTATAAATTCTTGTAAATGTACATAAGCCTAACTTGCAACTTAGCAGCACCTAGAATTTGGAAAAAGACTATAAGGTGGTATGATTACGGTGACTTAAACACTGCACTATACAGCTATTAATTCGAATCTGCCCAATCTGACTCAAGTACTAGCTGCAGATTCTACACTAGAGGATTCTACGGTATTCAACTACATGTGGGAAAGGGGTTGAAGGATTTGAGATTTTGACCAACTCCAGTTGGTGGAGTGGATAAGAAATTCTGGCCTATTTATCTCTAAACCTGCAGCCCCCCACTTCTCAAATAATGACCAAAAGAGAGAGCATTTCAATGTAAGTATCAACATCACACAGCTCCTTGGACTAAGGGCGAAACCATGAGAGTGAAATGAACTAAAATCCCTGCAGCCAAGGTGTCCAACTTTGGTTTAGGGGGTTTGCACCTACATCCACATCCATGTACATACGAGTCCCACCACCAATGCTGTGAGGATGTAAGAAACACACAACACAGCATTTACTGCATCAGCCACATCCCTCCATTTCTTCTTGCTTGCTTCACCTTCATCAACCTGGGGCACTTTCACGTGATGAACAAAGTAAACTGTCCTAGTTTTGCTGGTAGGTTTCCGGTCAAGTACTATTTTCGAAACTGGAAGTAACCACTGCGCATGCCCAGTGCTCAACTTTGTTGACCAGGTTCCTCACACCGAAGTGCTCCGGGTTGCGGGTATCATCTGCTGCTTTCTGTACCACCTCCAAGATGGATGACAACAAGGATGTAATGCTCTTCTCTCCACTACCCAATTGACATTGTCATTAATCTCACATCAAGTGACATCAAGTACTCACATATCGCAGGACTCCACCTTGTTCTTACTTGTCATCTTACGTCTCCAGCTTTGCTCAAGGATCCACTCTAGCCATCTTGGTATGTTAGCTGCCTATCTGTGATGCAGTTAAGGACCAGAACTGTGACACAGACTGACGGCACAATCAGCAACATGAAGGAAATGTTGAAGATCACTGGAACCAGCCTATGGACCTTTTGTACAACGATCGAGTCTGAAATAAAGATTTGAATTTGGAAAAAAAAAAAATTGAAAATCTGATGTGTTGCTAACCAAAAACCATTTAGAATAGCTGTTGATAAGGCCAAATAAAAAAAAAGTTTTGTTTCAGGTAACATGGGAAGAATCTCTAGGATCGTTTTTTTTTTTTTTTACCTTTTTTTTTTTTTTTTTACTTTCCCTTTAAAATTGACCCATACAAGTGTAAAGATGGGGAATTTTTTTTCCAAAATTTTGTAAACCTAAATTTAACCCCCAAAAAGTATCAAAATATAAAAATTTCTTCAAAATTGCATAAAAAAACGTAGGGTCGGCCCTATTAAGATAGGGTCGGTCGGGTGACCTGAAACAAACCTTCTCTTTTTTTTGGCTAAGCAACAACTTGCATTGATTTGTATTGACTTGTGGTTGATGCTGTTAAAATACCAGGCATGAATGTAGTCATGAATCATGAATTGGAGGACTCCATACGGGGGAGTCACAACTCCATAGAAAGTCATGTATAGCTGACTCCCTTTTGACTATCTTGACTCTCAAACTTAAACTCTCACAAGTTCTTAGCTTTTCCACTAGAGGGCCTCACAATATAATTTTTTCTCAGAACAGTGCCTGTCATAATGGCTTCAAAATGGTTCTCTTCATCTGATCAAGACAGGGCTCATGCTAATAGTAGGAATGTCTGATAATAAGTACATGGACTAAAGAAATACTATTTCATTATGTGAAATAGACCAAAATAAGGTACAGTAGAAGCATAGACACCATAGAAACCAGTAAATAAAATCTCTGATTTCTCCCACCATTCAGATTGATGTAAATGATAAAACCAAGGAGAGGAGGGGAGCTGTTAAGATCTCCTTGCATCACCCATTTTGATTCCCTACAATAATAGTGTCAAACAGATTTGACTCCAGTGTTTTATGGTTTGACTCTAGGCAAAGGGAGTCAGTACACTTAGACCCCCTAATGATATGGAGTAACTTTAGAGTCATGGGGGAAGTTACTTCAGTGATCGGAGCTGGACTCCCATTTGAGAGTTACAGTGATTCTACTTCTTTTCTCTGTGAATGAAAACGTGATTTTCTAAAACAATTAAAATTGTGATCTTTTATTGATATAGTTACACAATTCATTCTAATGGCTGTTGGCTACAATATATACTAATCATTGACTCAGGTTTACTCTGAGTCTTGTGCGACGGGTAGCAGGGGGTCTCTCAGCCTAAAATTTAAAAAAGCTGTCATTCCTTCAAAATTGGAGCTTTTTCTCTCAATTTTGTGTCATTAGATGCGGTACAATGTTGTCCTTCCTATGTAATCGCGCTTTAATCCATTTTCAAACGCTTCCCCCTGAAAAGCATGATTTTAATTTTGTGTCTAAAATGGTGGTAATTTGCTTCAGCATAGAGCCCTATGGGAGCCTGTAGATAACCCTTGACATTTAACAGTTACATATTGAACGGGCTCAGTGCTAAGTCAATGGGACAGATCTCGGCAGCCGACCAAACCGGGGTGAGACACTTTTTTTCAGCAAGCTTTGACTGGATCCAATGGTAATTTAACACAGGGAAGTACTACACTATTTCCCAAAGGAGATGCCATCCTATATCATATACTAGGCCCAACATACGCTGCAGTATGTTAGATACCGGTATGGTAATTTAATGGTAATATAATATATATGTTGCTGTCCAGTCTTGTTCAATACATGACAAATATTTTGAGAACAAAAACAGACAACCCTGTAGTACCATATAGCTCAGACCCTACTAAGCACTATTCGCTGTTACTTACAATATGGACATGGGAGCTTTTTATTCAGTGTGTGTCTGACATAGACGTGAGAGGACAAAAGACATAGATAGCCAAGATCGGGTGACATGAAAATTTGAATTTGGGCCTAAGAACCCCCCCCAAAAAAAGTCAATGTCCACATTTTTTTTGAGTATACCCTTTTTTTGCGCGGCTTGCCTCACTCGGTGTGGCTTTCTTAGGGCACCTGCGTCATGCGACCTATAGGTTGTGTGGTGCAGGCCTATAGGTAGTTGTGAGTTCCTGACTTGTGACGCACAATTTGGGTATGCTATCCGAAACAGTCCAGCCAGGATATAATATGGGGAGCAATGGATGGATATGGATAGTGGACTAGGGTAAACCAAAGGTGCTGAATTCATTTCTGTTATGTGTAGGATGATATCTAGGTCGGAAAAAGGTCAAAATCAAGGTCAAAGGTCACATCTTTAAGAATCCCATTAATACAAGAGTGCACCCTTTCTCTTTCTTACTATGATAAATGATACATTTCCCTTCACACCTCTACCTGACCCTGAGTCTAGTTAACGGGGGAAGGGGAAGGGGAAGGGACTCGGGGTTGGGACTCGGGGGTGAGACTCGGGGGTGGGACTCGGGGTTGGGACTCAGGGGTGGAACTCGGGGGTGGGACTAGGGGTTGGGACTCGGGGTTGGGACTCGGGGTTGGGACTCGGGGTTGGGACTCGGGGTTGGGACTCGGGGGAGGGACTCTGGGTTGGGACTCGGGGGTGGGACTCGGGGGTGAGACTTGGGGGTTGGGACATGGGGTTGGGACATTAGCTTGGGATTTGGGGATGAACAATATTATTATATGTATACTCCTATATGATGATACTACATTTCCCCCCGAACCTGAGTCATTTGTGATGCAGTCACACGTTCGATTTTTTTCCTTTGCTCCTTACATTTCAAGAACCACTTATAGGGACCTCATGGGTTTCCGACAATGAAGAGTATAGTTTTCATAACTCAGCGTGTTCTTATCTAAAGCTGATTTCTTATGCAAAGCTCACTGGTAGTAAGATTCTGATATGAAGTCCTGCTTCTTTACCAATTCTAAAGGTAAAGACACCTACAATTTCCTTACTATTCATAGTCATTAAATATAGCATATATGATGG
This sequence comes from Harmothoe impar, assembly GCA_947462335.1. Classification (NCBI taxonomy): domain Eukaryota; kingdom Metazoa; phylum Annelida; class Polychaeta; order Phyllodocida; family Polynoidae; genus Harmothoe; species Harmothoe impar. The sequence goes on from OX381711.1 coordinate 77,036,899, forward strand.
ATATACTTATCATACAAATACATAGTTATGTGCTCATTGATATGTGGAATTCATAATATATGATTTCCAATGGCAAACACCCTAGATTACCTGCACATCTAAAATAAATGTAGCGTATATGTTCACATGTCACATTAACTTCCCTAATATAATACCAGCCCCCCCCCCCCGTGTGCACAGAATACCAAAACAGTGGTGACAACTCATAGCTCAACTCGTTTTAAATGCTGATTTAACGTTTGCCCTTCTTTCACAATATCCACCACTAATCTAACAAGTACCTTCCCTTCCTTTATACTTATACACTTCAGTTTCATTATAACTTAATATAGATATCTATCTATGTGTAGATGTAGCAATGCTTCCGTACTGAGCAACTTGAGGAAACCATCATGAATTAATGCGATACTCGTGAGTAACTTGCTGAAACTGCATTGGTGCATCATGACAATAGATTAAGCCTTCAGGTCTCATGCCATGTTCAAAAGTCCAAGTTTCATATTCTATAAGTGTATGTTTTTTTTAATCCTTTTCCTATTAAATGTTGTTCTCTCTTTCTAGTAACAATTGTAGCATTGTTCAGACTCAAATCAATCGGTTATGATAGTCACCTAAAAATGTTGGAGGAGTTATCTCAAACAGTTTATCATTGAAAATCTCTGATAATATTATGCAACGGTGTATGAGAAGTGCCTTTTTTTAAAATAATTATGCCTTCTATAGTTCATTATTACTCATTTGATTATTTGAGTCATCATGGGAATGGTTTTTTTTCAGGCTCAGACACTTTCAGAAGGCCACTAGTTTGTATAATGCAGTATCTTAAAACCATGCGCTTATTAATCCACTGACTTTCAGAACCCTGCGACCAGTCCTTTTCTCCTATGTGCTACTGTATACCCTGTATACTAATGCATTTCCATGTTGCAGCTCCTCTCTGATACAGTCTCATGAAGTTTTTATTTCAAAGTAATTTCGGATCAAATATCTGTCCTAGGTGGAGCCTCCTGCAGTTGGAGCCCCATTAAAGTTGGTGATCTTGATGCTCTCCTCAGGTATGTAAAATATGGCATAGATCTTTGGGACAAAGAGACAAACTGTAGTGACAGCAGCATTGAGTATCATAGCCAGTCCAAGTAGTGCTGATTTGTGGTAGGCATAGAAGGCCATGGAGTATGTTGGTAGGAATGCCAGCTACACAAACAGGGTGGTCGAGACCGAGATGAAGATGTACCATGATTCATTGAAGTTATCAGGGAGTTTCCTGGTCAGAAAGCCATAGACAGCACACAGGAGCAGGAGCAAAAGGTTGTAACACAGTGGAATCAGGAGACTTTCTGATGAAATATGGCAGACAAGCTCCACAAACCTTACTGTGGTTACAGGCATCTGAAGACGATCTCCTAGGTCATAAAATAGGGCACACACCACCAGAAGTGGCACCTGAAATACAGTAATACTTTATAACTTTATCATCCTCAAACATAATTCCATTCGAGAGCTAGCCCTTGTTATAATGCAATTTTGGTATATATATAATATAAGAAATGTATAACACACAAAGCACATACATATTTGATAGATCTACGTATGTTCAGGTGAAATGGGTTAGACAACTGATGCATCCAAAATATTTACAAATAGGTCAATACTATATCTACATTAATGACTACAGCATAACACAAACCAAAACCCAAATTGCAAGGCTTAACTACTTACCAGAATGCCTGTTAAAATAAGACTGAAGAGCCCCTGTGCCTTACTACTCACAAACCTCACAACCTGCTGACATCTCTCTGCTGCAGCAAAAATTCTGTAGACTCGTGTTGTCTTCAGGAGCAATGGGACAAAGGTGAGAGTACAGCTCAGATGGAACGAGCAGTACTGGATCAGACAGAGGTGGTAGACAGGCTTAGCTACTAGAAGTATGGCAGTAGTGTAAGACAAAAACAAAGCCAATATTATTGTCATCATTTGCTCTAAACTTGATCCTTTTACAACTTTTTTCTTCTGGTGTTTGGCAAAAATGGATGAAATGGCAATTGTTGATATGAGACCAATACCTGAGAGTGCAAGCAATGCTAGGGCTATGGGATCAAGCCAGGCCATATATGATGGTGGTATAGGCTCACATGTTGTAAAGCTTTCCTGATCAGGCCATTTTAAAACAGGACAAACGTTGCAACCTTTTAAGTTGTCTCTAACTACTTCATTGTCCCTGCATTGACGACATTCCCAGCAACACTGTTGTTCCCCCTGGATGTAAAACTCTCCCTGTTTACATGGCTTGGCACACACAGACTCCGGAGTATCGGAGGGAGTCGGATGCTGAGTCTTGTTCAGTGAAAACCACCTAATTCTTTCCATGTAAGTATATAACTTTTCCTCTTCTAAAATAAACTTTCCAACTGTGATGAGTTCAGCTCTACCTTTACCATCTGGCTGCATTTGTTTTAATTCATAGTCATACCATCACCATTTGCTTTAAATCTGACAGGGCCTCTGTATCCTTTAAAGCTTGTGTTTCTTATATATTCCAAGAGTGCTGGCCCATTAACACATTCTCCCAGTAACAACTTATCATTGAATGCTGAAGGGCACCTCTGACGTATCAATGTATCAAGAGCAAAGATGAATACATTGAAAATATCAATAATCGCTTTATATGCATCATAGATTTGGTAATTTGGTAAGTCCCCCAATACTTGATAATTCAGGCACGATCCATTTTCTCCCTTTTCCAATTCCATGCTACATTGCCAATCTTCTGGAGTATGTTTCTCAAATATACCCGGTGTGTTATAATGTGCCCAAGGTGAGAGACCAAGGTAGTAGTCAATAAATGATTTATACGGTCTTGATTCTTCTTCAGAAAAATGAATTGTCATGGAACCTATAGCTTCCTTAGGTAAAGAGGGTCCTTCACTAGAAAGGAATATAAACTCTCCCACAGCCTGTGCTTTCCTTACTGCATTAAGGATACGAGTGGTAGATTCACTGAAAATTATCACAACTCTAGCTTTAGAGTGTATTCTCAGTTGTCTGACAGCTTCATCATAGTCTTTTTCTTTACCCCGAAATGATAATTCCACAGCATATGCGATACAAATGCCATATTTTCTTGCTAGTACTCTGATTTCTCTAATGCCCTCACGACTGTAGACTGATGGGGAGCCAATGAGTGAGATATAGGTCCAGTTGAAGGTGACAACCATGTCCATCATGGCCCTAATCATAGTATTGATCGAGGGGAATAGTCGGTTGAAATACCCAAACTGGTGTTCGTCAATAAGCTGGCTAATCTTACTACCATGACTTATGTGTGGGATTTTGTACATGCTCAGGAGGCGGCTTTGTGCCACACTAATGCCACTGTGTCTACCAAGCAATGTTGCAGCAACATTATAACATCCTCCGGCAGTGGGGTTAGAAGCATTCTCTACAGATTGCTTACAACAACCTGTTCTGCAGCTGTCTACAGGAATAAATTTGGTTACTTGGTATAAGCCCTTAGCAATGCTAGAATAATCATAGAGAACTACAATGCCAAGGCTTAGGTTTGGTAAGATGGTTTTATCTGCATTGACTTCATTGACTCTGAATATCACAGCATTTGCTGCTTGTAAAATCGGTGTAAGGTGTACTCTACTGGGAGTGTGTAGTGTTGTTACAAAACCTAAGTTAATATCACCATGCATGTAAAACTCATCTCTAACATCATCATAGGTTTTGATATTAGCATTAGCTAATTCTGCATACATTGATACCCAGAGGAAAAAAAGTATTGCTGCCATATTGTATTTGCATTGATACAATTCTAATGCAGTTGTTTGCTCTTTACCTGAAAATGTGATGAAAACATATATGATATCATGCAGTCATTCATCATCAATGAAGGGGAGATCATTATCTTCATGAAAACTTCAGACTTTAATAAGCTTGACTATCACACCTGTTTCTTTTGAGTTTACTTCCTATACAACATTCTGTCTTTTACTGTATATATTATAGCTTTGGTTAGTTGCGTGTGTTGTAGTACTTAATATAAACATGGGTATGTTGCACAAGTGTATAGCTGGCTGCTGTCTCTACGGGGGCCCTAGTTAGCCCGTGAGGAGGGGGGTGACAAAATCACAGCTGATTGTCACCTGCCACCAGAGTAGCAACAAGATGGGCTGGATGAAATTAGAAATATATGATGATTGTAGTTCACATTTTCAAAATAGACGGCAAAAATATATGAATTGTAAGGGGTAGAAGGGTAAAAGGCGGCAGGGGTATGATTGGTGATGATTGAAGATAATTGATGACATGAAATGTATGAAGCACAGAAATGTATGGCAGTTCTACCTCATGACAGGTATTTAAACCACCCAAACATTATATTAGGGAAATTACACAACCACAGTTTCACCAAGGTAGCAACCAGAGGTAGTCTCCGGAGGAAACACTGGCAAATCCATACGTTGTACTACTCATCACTGCTGGGAGCCAGAGTCTGCCGCATAGTAATTTCTTGCAAGTACGATTTAATATGTGTGGGGTGCACTGACCAATGGTAGCGCTCGTACGTCCCACGGTCGCCAATGGCGGCCTACGTGACAACGGTACGGGGCAGACACTGCTCTGAGTAACATAGCGTAGCAAAGTGGATTGATCTGCAGTTGTTTGCTCTGGAGACTAGAACCAGAGGCATTGATTGGGACATTGCAATGTCTGTGTTAAAGTTGCAACTAGTATAGATAGGTATAACTGCGGTATGCTATAGACACCCTTTTTAGACACTCTAACTACTATTCTAAGTATGCCTTTCTGAGTCCCTTCCCACCCTTTCCATGACCCTCTTGCCAAATGAAAAACACTTACCAATACATTGGATACCCGGCCAGATATAGCCATTACACAGAAGACCATGTTAGTTCTACAAACCGATGAATCTCAAGAGTGGTTTAGCCCGGCAGACTTGGCAGACTAATCAATCTGGTGCAGCTCTGTAACAGAAATGTACCGAGCTGGTGCCTCAGCATAACTTTCATACCGTACGCTTATTCAAAACCCAGTGCTTAAACGCTAAGGTACGGTAGTTATATACACCTGGGTGTGGTAATCTGCCTACCTTTCTCCCAGTGGGGCCCATTTTTCATCTCGTACAGCTCTCCTGCCATCATTTAGTTAATCCTTACAGGCACAAACTAAGTACATGTGTCCTCTGTCTCTTTGAGGTAAGTACTGCCCCACCCATGCTGCACTCTCGAGCTGGGTGTGGTGTCATTAATGCATAAAACACTAGACATCACATGGTGGTTTGAAAGCTGCTTTTACTGAAAGTATGACAAACACCACACAAGGGCTGAACTTTTTTGCAGGCTTTGGTGGATTTGAGTGTCGAACATACTCTGTACTTCAAGGAGCTCAAAACTAGACAGGTACTTAGGATAGTTTTACTGTTATCAACAACAGTGGGGTCATTATGGAGGCACATCCTAACTATAAAATGTCATTTGTACAAAAGAGCATCAGATACCCTATGTCAAGTTAAGGTGCATATGTATCAACATCTATGCTGCCACATTGCCTGAAGATTGCCAATATCCATAGGATATCCTGATAGATCTATCAGAATAGATGAACAATGTTCAGATCGTATCATTTGATTAAATTTCACTAAGCTCTAAAGAATTATTCTCATGCCAATCCCAGGGTTGGATATTTCGCTACGCCTTGAATTTTTCCTTGAAATTGCATGCTTTGAGGCATCACAAATTCCTTTTTACAAATAAAAAGGAATATTGCATGGGCATGGGTCTTGTATTATTATTTTTGTTTCAACCCTCAGTGAAATTTGATAGATTTTAGGCATTTGAAAAAAAGAAATGCCATATATTCATTTTGCAATGATTTTCACATAATATATATTCAAAATATAATCTTCGGTGTTCAAAACAAGTTCAGACAGATTTCACAGGGCATAGTATGACATTAAGGTTAAATCCAGTCACGTATACTAAATCTCTAAATATAAGGCCAAAGGACCAGTATTTTCTTAGTCACCTTTTGAAAATTTTTTCATTAAAAATCTTCAAAAAAGAAGAATCACAATTTTATGATGCGCGCGGTGATGAGAAACCAGTTTATTTTTTTTGAGTGGCCTAACCCACATTTCTGCACCTTCAAATATAACTTCCCTATATACATAATGTAGTTGGTCTAGACTACGGTGAGTCTTATTAAAGAACAACAATTGGACACAGCACGATTAGGCTTTAATATACGTTGACTTTATTTAATGGCGGTTAGGTATTATCTCTGAAGGATCCGTCGGTTAGAACAGACACAACAGGTATCAGAACATGATAAGAATAATACCAGTAGGAGTGAATATACTACAGCATAGCATATTAAACCAGAGTGCAGGGAGGTGTGTGCCTCTGCATGTACCAGACCTGACTGCCTTCTCACAGAGAGCAGTCCATCTTATTTACAGCCTGTGGTAGTCACATGACTATACCAGCAGAGCCACCTAGTGTTGATGGTTATGTAATATGTTAAGTAGCCCTTAATGAAAATTTATCATCGGTAACCTCGGTATACAACCGTATATATGATAAACGATGGTATATGTTACAAACCATCGGTACCCATTAAGGAATGAATAAACATGTTATGAGAAATAATAGAACCATCTTATGTTCAATCATAACAACCACATGAAATAGATATACAAATAACACAGCAGTCAAAGCTGCCCATTACAACAACATAGAAAACAAACAGATATGAGATAACCACAATGAGGTAAGTTTAGTATGATGTAATAGACAGAGACTTTATTGTACAGATTAATGTACAGATAGCTCGGTATCTCATGGTACACCAAAGTAGTAGTAGTATTTTGATACCGTCGGTAACCTTGTATTTACGTAAGGCTTGATGTAACATGAGCTCTAACCTAGTGTGCCATTGCACTGTCTAAGCTAGACTACCTTAGAGCAGAAAGCAGTCCTCCTTATATACAATCAGAGAGGGATCATGTGATTACTACCATTAGTGTCGTCTAGTGGTCAGTAGTTATGTGATGGAAAACCTCCGCGGACCTGTAGTATTTGCTGTAAAACCTCCGAGGCGTAGCCGAGGAGGTTTTATGTGCTAATGTGCTAATGTGCTTGTAAAAATGATGAATATTTGACATTTTACAAAAAAAAGGATAAAACGTAACCAGTTCAGGTTGGGATTCGAACCTGCAATTGGACTAGTTTTCTCATGACTGAGGGGATTTAAGAGTAGATATAGGCTACGACAATGTAAATGTGCCATGGCTGAATGGTTTAGGCGCTGGTACATGGGCCAAACCCTCGTGGGTTCGACTCCCATGACTGCCACAGCTTTTTCAACACTAAATAGTTTTCCTTATTTTATAACTATTTAGATTAGGTATTATACTATTGTTTCATAGTCCAGCAATGGAGGTTTGTAGCCTATATCTAATAACGTTTTCTATTGTATAAGTCATATAATGTTGCCGTTTGAGGCATTCATAGATCAGCCTACCTCTGTGGCCACATAGGTAGAGCGATGGCATTTAATCTGAAAGCATTATTCATGCCTAGGTTCAAGTCCCAATAAGAGCATGGTTTTCCATCACAAAGAGTCCACAAAACCTCCTCAGGAGATTATGTGGCAAAACCTCCGGACAGCAGTTACAAAACCTCCGGACAGAAGTTACAAAACCTCCGCTCAGGGTGGCAAAAAAGAACTATGAGAATAAACCTACAGTGGGAACAATAGGACCAACACCTGAGCGGAGTATAAGTGGCTGTATAAAACCTCAGTGTATATTGAACAAGTAAAGGTAACAATATAGCGTTGGTATAGAACAAGTGCACATCCGAGTCACATAATGTTACATGTAACAAACACTGTCAGTATACACGAGGTTGAAATAAACTCGTGATGGCAAATATCGTCACCTTACTTACCCATGACATTCCTAGCTAAAATAGATATACAACAATACATACAACCAGGGATGAAAGTCTTCAAGTTTTTTCCTGAAATTTAGTTTTTTTCAATCACAAAAAATATAATCAGGATATTTAGCTGTAGGCTCTCTTAGGATATATTTAATAATTACTTAATATAAACTCAATCAAAGTTATTTTGTGTGTGTAATTCTATGATAAGACAGCAGAATCATCACTGGTTCATCCCCAGTGGTCCTACATATACACAGACAGGCTACACCACACTGATCTCAGTGTTAAGTTTTTCTCAGCCAATTTCAAATTAACTTGAAAAAGCTTGAAGCCCTGTCTCTCCTCTATAGTCCTATGCATTTACACTCTTCACATGAGGCTTAGCCAGTGAAACTAAGGTCCTATGCATGGAGAGTGTATGGACAGATTTCTCATACTCCTCAGCAGGAGATAATGTCCATGACCACATGGACATGACAAATGCTTCTCCTCAGCAGGAGATGATGTCCAGGAGAATATAGACATCACAAATCCTGCTGCACAGCACTAGATATGTGTCTATAGATGCATAAACATTCATAGTGTTCTATAATATAGTTATGAGGTATGTTATATCTTCAAGTTCTTCTTGACTTTCATCCCTGATACAACATACAATGTTGACTCGTTGACAGGTAGAAATCATTAAAGGCTTGTCTTCCTGGTTATATCATAACACGCAAGTAAGGTTGACACAGAACAATACTGACGAATGAGGGACTTAATGTAAGACTGTGTCTCATGAGTTTGGGCCAATATGAGCGTCTATGACCGGGTGCAATTTATGACCTGGTGCAATCTATGATTGGCATGACAGAAAAAGGCTTATTTAGGGCAGATTTACATAAACATTCTTACAAAGCTTTCTACAATATGTGATGCATACATTAATGTGGATGGCTTTCATTATTTCCCCTTCCTTTCAACAATGTAGGTGTTTAAAATGAATGCTACTTATGAAGTGACGTCTATGACCTTATAAGTTGGACTTTTCTATTTTATATGTGTTGAAATATTGATATAATTATGGAAACTATGAAAATAAATCTAATAATCTAGACAACTTGTGCTGTGACTGTTGGACATGGCTCTTGGATATTTCTTGATGCTCTCCTCAGTTTGCAGGACTGTAGAAGACGCACCAATGTCTGCCTAAACACAGACCCAGTGAGGCAGTACAGCAGGAAGTTTATGCTATGGTTTACGAGGCTAAATCTGTATGTAATTCTAGCAAGTGCAAATTGATTTTTCATCAGATCTGATCCAAGTAAATTTGATATTGTATACATTGTGAAAATGACCCTTCCAGGTAAAGTAGTAACCACAAAGACAACACATACAGCAAACATCGTCATGGTGAGACTGCTGCTAGTACTGCCAGTATTGCCCTGTCGAGTTGTGTGATATCTGACTCTAAGCTTCTGTTTGGAAACTACCTTTTTCAGAGTCAGTAAATTCAAAACAGATATAATAGAAAAGGGTATTATGCAGTACACACACACATTGAAAACTAAAAGCACTATTTTGGTTATAGAGTCTGATCCGAAAAGGATACACATGTTCCTGCCATTCGATGTAAGAATATTGCTGCTGAATAGGAGAGGAATGTCAAATACACACATAGTAACTAGCAGCATTAAAATTGTCAAAATCAGCTTTCTTCTTGTAAAGTAGATATGTGCTTTCAGAGGCCAGTATACAGCTATTGCACGTTCCACAGAAATCAGTACAATTAACCAGGAGGAAACATTAGAAGCTGTATAATAGACAAAATCAAATATACTGCAAAGCAACACTGATGAGGAGAGTGGAAGTACACCATATACTTCATTTTGTATAAAAGCAAATGACCACAATGTTAGGTTGTCAAAGACAGCAAGGACCAGCAGCAGGATCATGAAGACAGAGGTCCTCATCAGGGAGCCGTACACTATCACAATAATAACCAGACTGTTCAGTACTGTCCCAAGGACACATATAGTTAGTGTTATGATTAAGTAAGGCATAGAGTTCATGTATTCCCCAGTATTTGAAAGTGATGAGTAATTCATGTTATCCTTCATATAATGGCTATTTTCCTAAAATATGAGATTGTCAAGATGATTTGATATATCTCCTCAGATCACTAATATCCGAGCGTTGCCGACTGATTGGAAAAGAGAGAGAATGTCTCAGACACAGGTAGAAGTCCTGACGCGGCAGACAGTGAATATCGACCTGAGCTCATGTGACCCGAGGCGCAAGGTTCACTTTTCATGAGATCCATAATGGATGATACTTGTGTGTGCATGGTGTAATTTGAATCAATGATTCTCATTCGTCCAAGACCGCTCTACCCTTCAGTAAACATGTGCTTTGTTTCATGTTACACGGTCAGGAAATTACAGGTAAACATGCCCCCAAAATGTTTCACTTTGATATTGACATACATATGCAATTAGTCGTTCTTCACTAGAAGAGGCAAAATTATGTCCTCAAAATGATTAACTTACATTACTAAAATCTCAGAGTCCTTCACGAGGAAATGGAATATCCGTGACCAACTGGTTGATGGCCTTATTTCAACCGACCATTATCTCTTTAAAGAAACATTCTTTTTTGTTGGAGGAACATATCATAGATATGGTGGTGATTCATCATAGCCTGATTACTGACCATGGATTAAACCAAATTTGATCTTCGCCGACAACAATAGATTTTTTTCACTTTGCAATGAAGGATTCATTACCATCGTTTTCCCAAGAGTCCTATTTTAAGGGCTCTCAACAGGTTGGCCAAAATTAACATATATGCATGCATTATTTGAAGCAGATATGTTGAGACTATACATATTATACACCAAATTGATCATATTTAATGTTTCTATCAGATTAATTCCATTTTGGAAGTTTTCAGAAGCCATGGAATGGAAATGGAACAAAAACGTTCTTTTTTCTTTGAACAGCTTCATGGAATGGAAAAAGAACATTTTCTTCAGCTCTGATGATTGGAGATTAATCTAGGTGTCATTCTCTGGGGACATTTTTTTTCTTTTAGCTATATCTCAATTATCAAGCTCTACAGAGCTGTTCAAAGTAACATAGTCACCAATTTTCACCAATTTTCACCAATTTTATGCACAGTGTGCGGTTAAAGTGTTTTTCATGCAGTGTCAAGTTTTAGGGTTTTACAGCAAGTGTCAAGTTTTAATGTTACAGCCATGTTGACCTAGTGGTCGAGAGTTCCCTAACAACGGGAAAAGCAATGAAAATGAAAATTATAAATCAAACACACCAAGAACAGCAGCCGTGAATCTCATGAAACTTGAACCTCAACACGTCAATATGAAAAAGAAACTAATTCAATATTCCCGTCTGGAGAAAGTTCAATAGTTCCTTATTTCAATTTCTACCTGTATCGCAAACCTCTGTCCCTCATACCCTTCTACGAACTACAGCAGAGCAGTGTTAACTCTTGGGCATTGAAAATCTGATTCTATTCATATATCTATATAATATTAGTTTCATATCATCATCCATCTATAAGATTTTCTATAATGGACAACATGATAAATTCATCACTTTCAGATGTCAGCCGATACATGAATTGGACCGAGAATGAGACAGGAGTTACTGATCATCCTGTATATTCTAACCCTGTGGCTTATCCAATTATCACACAAACCATATGTGTACTTGGGACATTGCTAAACTTTCTCATTATCATTGTGATTGTGTATGGCTCACTCATGAGGACCTCTGTCTTCATGATCCTGCTGCTGGTTCTTGCTGTCTTTGACAATTTGACTTTGTGGTCATTTGCTTTTATACAAAATGAAGTATATGGTCGACTATTTTACTCATCATCACTATGGCCCTGCCGTATACTTCATTTTGTCTATTTCACTGCATCTAAAGTTTCCTCCTGGCTAATTGTACTTGTTTCTACTGAACGTACAATAGCGGTATTTTGGCCATTGAAAGCACATATCTACTGTACAAAGGGGAAGCTGATTTTCACAATTCTATTGTTATTCCTTATTCTGTGCATAATAGACATTCCACTTTTATCCAGTGGCCATTTCATCTCAACAGACGGGATGCATCTTTGTTACTTTTTTGAGTCAGGATCTCCAGTTCAAATTTTTCTTTCAGTGTTCAATGGATGTATGTACTGTATTGTGCCCTGTTCTATTATCTCCATCTCAAATGTACTGACACTGAAAAAGATAATTTCTAAAAGAAACTTCAGAGTCAAACATCAGACATTCAAAGATAGACAATTAGCCCATATGAACAGAAGTTTGACTATGACAATGTTTGCTGTGTGTGTTGTATTTGTGGTGACTACTTTACCTGCACAGATTATGGTGACCATTCGTACAATTTCAGAGTTACTTGGAACAGAGGGGATGGACACTTTAAGTACACTTGTTAGAATTACATACAGACTGAGCCTTGTAAATCATAGTATAAACTTCTTACTATACTGCATCACTGGGTCTGTGTTCAGGCAGACATTGGTGCATCTTCTACAGTCCTGCAAAGTGAAAAGACTACCAAGAAACATCCAAGAGCCATGCCCAACAGTAGCAGCACAAGTTGTATAGGGCTCCTAGGGGTTAGGCCATGGGTGCAGCCATATTCATATATTCATATGCCTGGTTCACCTTTTAACAATACCATGTTATAAGTTATTACTCAATTCAATGCATGTATCTGATGTTGCTGTTCTATGTTGTCAATATCTGTCAATACTATGATGTAGACTGCCAACTAGAGCAGAGTAGAAAATCGTTCATTCAAGCTTGGCCATTTCTTTTTCACATAAACAAAATGTGCCATGTTAAAAGCAGAACTTGGGTACATCATTGTGGCCAATAGAAGAAGCAAAGGTTACAAAGTTGATATCCTACTTTGTGGATGCTATTAGTGATATAACTAAATGGTTTCTTATTTCAACCTTTGTCTGATCTTATATTAGGATTGATTGTGTGATTAGGAGTCCGCTAGTACATAGCCCCTTATTGTTGTAATTACCTCTGAGAACGATCTTGAGCCTATGTCAGACAGCGGGAAGTGACAGGTGTGTACACACCGGCAGTCTTTGCGAAAACATGCAGGACAGTGGCAATGTCTTTCTAAAATGCCACCGGTCCAGCAGATTTACAGGTGTAGAGGAACCGAATGTCCTGTCGCATGTTGGGCTTTTCTGAACTAGAAGAAGTCAGTTGGGCTTCTAAAGCTGAAATATGTGTGTTAAAATACTGTGTAAACTATATATTTATGAAGATTTGGCCATAAATGATTACAAATAAAATGTATTTTTAATGAACAAAACTCTTTTATATTTAAAATGCAGAAATCATCAGATATCTGGTCCTCCAAAAGTGTAGCCGGTCCTGCAACATTGAAAATTTGCAGGACCGAATGTCCTGTGGGATGGAAAAGACTGTACAGATGTACACAACCAGCTGCACTGTAAGAAGTAAGTACTGTAGCTGGACAGTATGAAAAGAGGTATTTTTGGTTTCCAGTATTACATACTGTACAGCTACAAACTCACTTACTGTAATCCACTATCTGGAGATCATGGGTTCTAGTCCCAACTGGGCACAATAGTTAGTACTGTTAAAATGTGCATAAAACATTTAAATAGTACAAATGTAGATATTCAATCACTAGCTAACATTTATATGCCAATATTGGTGGAAATGCATGTCAAATGGGTTAAAGAAATAAAATGAGAAAAACGTATTGTGGCAAGGTAAGACTCGATCCCAGAGGAGGAGAGAAGCAGCCTGCCTCTAGAGGGAAAACCGTGCGTAACTGGTTCCCCTATATATAAAACGGCATTATTTGATCGCTAGTACCCACCCCATTGAATCAGGCTTGAGGTGCTTGACAGGACCAGATGAACCAAAAGAGGCTAGATCGAAATATGTACTTTTTTCAAAGCTAACTCGATTTTCTTCTCGATTTTACTTCAACTATTATTTCGAGTCCTTTACATATGCCTATCCTTCTTTCTATCAGACTTATTCTCAGAATTTCATTTCATTTAAAAGAAAATCAACATAAATACCCAGTAATACAAATACCCTGGCACAGAGGTCCTAGCAACAAGAGGAGGCGAATTTCACAATATTCCGCCATTGTTCTCTTCATGATCGGGACCCTAAAATAAGACAACTAGATGATGATGGTAGTACAATACAATACAATTCCACAGTAAAAGACCTATTTCAAGTTCCCCTGTAATTAGGTATTCTAAAACATCAAAATGATTGAGATAATCGAGTCTAAACTTCTCAGTCGGCGCTCCCTGTTACCAGGGACAGGAGGGTCAAAGGTCAGGTCAGGTCAGGTCAGTAAGCAACATCACGTCACTAAGCAACATTACGTCACTAAGCAGTTCCATTGTGTCCCGTCAGAGGGCGCCACTCGCATGGTTTCCTGCCATGAGAACAGGCCACAGTCAGCCGTGAGAACAGGTTACAGTCAGCTGTGTGAATAGGCCCAGTTTTTCTTCAAAATCCAGTCGCCGAAGGCACTGGTTCTCAATAAAGCCTTCAACAGCACTATACTGACCCCCTGTGATAGTCAGAGGAACTAAATTTGCATACAAGTTCTATGGGACATGGCCCATAGATACTTCATACGTGTAGTTGAATGTATATTTTTAATTTTCATTCACGAAAAAAGTGTCTCCTCTGAGTCTCCGGTCTCCTTATTAGAAATCACACATCTGGCTATTCATTTATGGCAACATATTGAAAATACCTCCAAAAATAGGTGTGTAGGATATGTTCAAAGTTAGCTGACTTTAGGGTTTTAGAAGACCAAATGTCATTTGAGATTTCTTCATTTGTAAAACTATACTAGAAATATGGATGAGTTCCTAAATAGTGTGACTGTAATAATACAATACTTGCCATATGTAGTAATGTTGCAATATCATGAAATTATGCATGGCCTATTCTATCTAGGTACATTGAACCTAGATATTTTAATTCCCCCTTTCTCCACTAGAGGCAGGTTGCTCCTTTCCTCCTCTGACTCGATCCAAGGACCTTCTGTGTGTGAGTTTTACAGTAGGTGAGTGTAGCTGGACAGTATGTGATACTGGAAACCAAAAATACCTCCTTTTATACTGTAAATCTACAGCTGTGCAGCTACACAAACTTCTGACAGTGTGGTATAATGCAGAACTAAAGGCTAACACTTCCCAAACCTGTCAGGCCTTAGGGAGTGATCATTTTTTAACAACAGGGGGGGGGTGGTGGATTTCCGCGCGGAGCAAGCGAAATTTTTTACACCCCCCCGGTCAAGGGGTCAAAATTTTTTACCCCCCCCCTTAGGGTCGAAAATCAGCTCGCGCACGGGCCCTTTGAAGCATAGTAACGCGCGGGCTTTTTTGCTCAGGGGGGGGGGGCAAAACAATTTGGACCCCTCTTGGGGGGGTCAAAATAATTTAACCTGCTTTGAGCCAAAAAGCCCGCGCGTTACAATGCTTAAAAGGGCCCGCGCGCGAGCCGATTTTCGACCGTAAGGGGGGGGGTAAAAAATGTTGACCCCTAGGACGGGGGGGTTGAAAAAATTTTGCGCACTCCTCGCGGAAACCCACCACCCCCCCTGTTATTACAAAATGATCACTCTCTTAGCAAACCCAACTTAGCTCATTTAACCCAGACATATCCTATACCTTCAGCACTGCTACATCTGCGTTTAATGAGCTTTTACGTGGTTGCTAAAGGTCCCTATGATCATATAGCTTCATTAGAAATTATTGCTTCCTTATGGACATTAGAGACAACATTGACACTTGAGTTGTTCAGAAAGGAAGCCACTAGATCGCGATATGGTGACCATTTTTGGTGAGGATTTGCTAGTTCTATAAACCCTGGGAGCCTGCTAGTGCATAGACACCAGCTCAGATTCTTAACATGTAATTTACAAGGTGGAACATTAAAAACAAGTCAAGGTCTGTCACCCAAGTGAATGTAATGTATTCTCGATATATGTCAATGTAATAATACACTATCAAAAGTAAATGTAGCTGATCAATGGATCTACTGTAGTTTTACAATATTAGAATGGCGTATGTTTGGTTACATTATTTACAGCTCAGTTAGAGATGTCTAAAGTCTCAGCATTCACTCCATGCACTTCAGACCAAGAGAAAGGCAACATCCATAATAGGAATTAAAAAAAGCACAGGGGTATGGTCATGGTCGGCAGTCACTGTCGTGGCACACATATTCCAGATGTTGCACCAGATTAGGTAGATGTACAAAACCTCGCACACACTTGTCACAGTTTACATACTGAGATGTGGTCAGTGTTTGCGGTAATCTGCCCCAAAGGCTGTCTGTGTCATCTGAGGCTCTGTGTGATTCAAGATGATCCAAAAGGTCATGAACATCAGCAAACCCACAAACACATACATGACACGTTGAATACTCAGATTTCACACACACAGGAAAGTCAAGCTTACAGTCACAAACATCTGAAGAATCATGTTGTGAATCTTTGTCACTGTATGCATGCCTATATGTAAGCTCTACAGTAGTCCTAGTACTAGCTGTGTGCATCATTGGCCCAATCAGCATTTTACCACAGTCTAAAAGGTGTGGCTCATTTGATTGATGGCTGATGTTACTCCTAGCGTTATTATTTACATCCAGTGGTGTAGGTGTTGTCCCATCCTCCCAAAAGGCTTGTACATCCAATCTCCTCAGGGAAACACAGCACTGCTTCAGTTGCTTCAGTTTATCAGCCTGGGAGTAAGTCCTGGATAAAATATTGTCCTTAGTGCTTTTTCCATGGTTTGAAAACATATGAGGAGGCATGTGTCTAACTTCTCTCTTGTGGATTCTCTTCATATGGCGCTTTAGATTACCCACAAGCCCAAAGCGTTGTTCACATTCTGAACACACATGTGGCTTTGTGCCTGTGTGGCTTACCATGTGTATATTTAGTCCACTATTAGTTTTAAATGACTTCTCACAGTGTGAACACTTGTGGGGTCTGACCCCAGTATGACTCATCATGTGTGCCTTAAGGCCATGTAAGTGGGAAAAGCATTTGTCACAGTCTGAACACACATAGGGCTTCTCTCCTGTGTGTATTCTCATATGTGATCTTAGAGCACTCAAATGTATGAACCCTTTACCACAGTCTGAACAGACATGTGGTTTCTCTCCTGTGTGGGTTATCATGTGTGACCTTAGTGTAGATAATTGACCGAATCCTCTGCCACATTCTGAACACACATGTGGTTTCTCTCCTGTGTGGGTTATCATGTGTGACCTCAGTGTAGATAATAGACCGAATCCTCTGCCACATTCTGAACACACATGGGATCTCTTCCCATTGTGCTTTACCATGTGCTTCTTTAAAGTACTTTGTAGATGAAACCCTTTATCACATTCAGAACACACATGAGGTTTCTCTCCTGTGTGGGCCATCATGTGTATACTTAGGTCACGCTTTGTAATGAACCCTTTACCACATTCTGAACACACATGGGGTTTCTCTTTTGTGTGGGTCATCATGTGTATCTCTAGGTATTGCTTATTTTTTTGGGTTTGCAAGCCGCGCCAGCGCCCCGGGAGCAAGGCGACCGGTGGCGCCGCCTTTAGGCGGCGTCAGCAAACCCTATTAATGTTTTCGTTTTCCACGGGCGCCGCATGGGGCACTGTGACGTCACAAGACAGATTGTGGTCATGAAAATAAGACTGGTGGAGTGCGGTAGGCATCACCATAGGCAAGCTTATCTATTAGAAATTGTGTAAGTAAACTGAGCTATTCGAGGTATGGGCTTATATGCCTAGATTCCCATTGTACTAACGTTAAAATATGCATCCACACATTTGTTTTTCATTGATATATGAGGCTGGCATATGTGACGTCATGATTGTTTCGGACGTTGCCTCGGCGCGTTGCCTCACGTTCCCGCAGATTCCAGTCACCAACGTGGACTCCCTCGGTACGTAACTTTGTAGGCCTACCATAGCCTACCCCAGCCATGGGAATCCACACGCAGTACGAGTGATTATTGTTCCAACTGAGGTGGGCTACCTGTACGGAATTAGACTGTTAGGAGGAGATTGTCATTAAAAGTCGGACGTCGTCTTTGGCAGTGTGGTTACTATGCAACATGCATGATCAGGTCACTGGCATGCTGCAGTAAGTTTGCCGCTGCGCTGCGAGCAGGCTGAATGACGTGACTGGGTGGAAAATCAGGGTCAATGTTCTAGTATTTGTGTTGGGGCGGGGGGGGGGGGGGCGTCTGCTACGTACATCTACGGTTATTTCATGGTAGGCCTAAACTATAAGGCTTTACTTTTAATAGGCCTAAGGGCCTATCGGCCACCAGCATGCCCCTCCCCCTAGCCACTCTCGTACCCCTACTAAGCCTCCCGATACTCTCACGTCAGTAGTGTAAATTCCTCCGGATGCACTTCGATTTTAGTTATCCTACTTTATCCTTGTCACTAAGCTTGATGTTATATCACTAGGCTTCATGTCACATGTCGATTTTAAGGTTTGTCCATGTCATATGTCGCTTAGGTTGCCATGTCACATGTCGATTTTAAGAAACAGCCATGTCAACTATCGATTTCAAGAAATTCCCATGTCGCCATGTCGAATTTGGTGGTCCACACCCATATTAGAATAGGCTCACTTTTTTCCAGGGAAACATCCAATTTTATTTCCGATGGGCTCTCATGACTCACAGAAGGTAGGCCTACGGGGTAAAGGGCCTAGTATCGGTGTTTGGGATATCCATAGGCCTAACATCCAGGAGAGAAGAAGTTTAAATGAAATAATTATATCTGTTTGCATATTGATTGATCATTCATCATGATTTGATATAGGCTAGGCCTACAAATCACGTCAGGTCATTGTCTTGTGATGTGGCGGGTGCAAGGAAAATGTGGCTTTGACCATGGTTGGATTGACTGGCAAACCCAACCGTGGTCAAAGCCACATTTTTCTTGTTAAATGCCTTCTCACAGTGTGAACCCCTGTGGGGTCTGACCCCAGTATGACTCATCATGTGAGCCTTAAGGACATGTATGTGGGAAAAGCATTTGTCACAGTCTGAACACACATAGGGCTTCTCTCCTGTGTGTATTCTCATATGTGATCTTAGAGTACTTGAATGTATGAACCCTTTACCCCAGTCTGAACAGGCATGGGTTTTTTCTCCTGTGTGGGTCATCATGTGTCTCTTTAGAGCACCTTTCTGACAGAACCCTTTACCACAGTCTGAACACACATGTGGTTTCTCTCCTGTGTGGGTCATCACATGTAAATTTAGGTAGCGTTGTGTAGTGAACCCTTTACCACATTCAGAACACACATGAGGTTTCTCTCCTGTGTGGGTCAGTGCGTGGTTCTTTAGTGCTTCTCTCCTTGTAAACCTTTTACCACAGTCTGCGCACATGTGAAGTCTCTCCCCTATATGTGTCAACATGTGTGTCTTTGTTTTGGCCATAATGGGTGTCTTTGGCGACTTATTCCGTCCATGTAGTCCCGTCATAGCTGTCAGCTTGTGTAACCACTTAGTTCATCTTCCTCTTGGAGCTCCCTCTTCTTTACCTATGGCAAAAGTAAATAGACGTTAATGATACAGAAAACAGCGCTGAGGTAGGCTTGGATAGATCTGGTTCTGATCAGTGGCAAACCCAGGATTTGGAAAAGGAAGGGGTGAACCTTTCGTTTTTGGATTTGGAGGAACTTGACTTGATAATTTGAATAGTGGAACTGGAGCTGGTCATAATGATGGTACTTTGTGTGATATATTCAAAAAGGAATTACATTTTCATATTGTCTAATGCTTTTCAGTCTAACATTCAATCTACAACATGAGATATAGCCAATGAAGTCCATCTTACAGTCAGCTAGGTGTAACTTGTCAAGTTATTGATAAAGGAGGGGGTCTACCCACTATTCTTGGGCTAGATTGGAGCCTATAATTGACAAATGAACTCGCAACTACAAGCAAACAAGAGGAGCCGGGCTTCAGTCCCTGCCGTCTGCCAGCATGGCCAGTAGCCATATTTGAATATATTGTGCATTCTGTAGATTTTGCTGAAAATATTCTTTTAACTGACTGTTAACTGACATTTCCTCCAAAATCTGGAAATTAACTGACAAAATATGAAACTTCATTCTTTTCATCTTTAACTGATATCTAATGGACTTCTAAAGCAAATAAAACAAATCTGACTTTGAACGGACGAGTGGGAACCCTGACGTCATCATTTTAATCGTGAGTAACATGAATTGCGTATAAACAGAGGTATATTTTGGGCTTTTAAGGTGGTCGGTGGCCATTGCAACACGTCCTCTGCGCAGGTTACTACACATATAGCTATATGGGAGGTGATATAAAATCATGGTAAAGCTTTGCTAAGACTTGAACCACCAACCTACTGATTATAGATCTAGCATGCCAGACAGAGTGGCCACGGGGTCTTGTGTGCAGTCCACACTGAAGACCATGTATTATTCCTGCCTGTCCCAGACCACAGTTACAAAATGGTTTTAATGTGGCATGGGTGAGGATTGACCCCAGGCCCTCTGATTACATACCCTCCGCCCTAGACAGAGGGGCCACAGAGCTGCATGGTACAGTACACATTGAAGGCTCCATATTGCCAACCTGTGACCACATCCCATTTCCTGATAGTTTTTTATTTCAAGGGCCAAAAACTGTCCAAATATGCCCGGGACAACCTATTGAAAACACATTTTCTACATTAGGTTTCTAGGTGATATTGTAATAATATTTTGAGAGTATTACAAATATGTAGTTACTTTGTGAGGTCATTTCCTGAATGTATGTGACAGGACACTGTGTAATCACAGTATCACAGGTCACTCAAACTTTGTGGTTAAATATCTCAGAAACAAGCTCTGGAACCCCCTATATTTTTGTATTTTCTGAAACTACTTACCATTAGGGAATTGTGGTAAAAATATGGTTAAATCGTAGTTACTTTAACCCTATACCCGCTTGCCCCGTGAAAGGACCTAAGATTCATAGGTGATCCCTTATTGGTCTAATAAACCAATATCTGACCACAACAAACCACATAACCTATCCCCCCTGAAAAGGACTCTACCCAATGCTGCGTAACCCTCACTAAAATAACCCTTGACCCATCTAT
Source organism: Harmothoe impar (assembly GCA_947462335.1). Classification (NCBI taxonomy): domain Eukaryota; kingdom Metazoa; phylum Annelida; class Polychaeta; order Phyllodocida; family Polynoidae; genus Harmothoe; species Harmothoe impar. The sequence continues at coordinate 77,058,073 of OX381711.1, forward strand.
TATAGTCCAGCAGTGCCTGACTCTTGTATGAGAGTGCTATGGGCAACATTGGCTGACGCTCATATTTGCCTTAAAGGGCTGTGCCGCTGTGTCGCATATGTCGATTTTTGCCCATGTAGAAACACAGTGTGCGGTTAAAGTGTTTTTCATGCAGTGTGAAGTTTTAGTGTTTTACAGCAAGTGTCAAGTTTTAATGTTACATCCATGTTGACCTAGTGGTAGAGAGTTCCCTAACAACGGGAAAAGCAATGAAAATGAAAATGAAAATGATAAATCAAACACACCAAGAACAGCAGCCGTGAATCTCATGAAACTTGAGCCTCAACATGTCAATATGAAAGAGAAACTAATTCAATATTCCCGTCTGGAGAAAGTTCAATATATAGTTCCTTATTTCAATTTCTACCTGAATCGCAGACCTCCGTCCCTCATACCCTCACACGACCTACAGCAGAGCAGTGTTAACTCTTGGGCATTGAAAATCTGATTCTATTTATATATCTATATAATATTAGTTTCATATCATAATCCATCGATAAGATTTTCTATAATGGACAACATGATAAATTCATCACTTTCAGATGTTGGACAATACATGAATTGCACCGAGAATGAGACAAGAGTTACTGATCATCCTGTATATTCTAACCCTGTGGCTTATCCAATTATCACACAAACCATATGTGTACTTGGGACATTGCTAAACTTTCTCATTATTATTGTCATAGTGTATGGTTCCCTCATGAGGACCTCTGTCTTCATGATCCTGCTGCTGGTTCTTGCTGTCTTTGACAATTTGACTTTGTGGTCATTTGCTTTTATACAAAATGAAGTATATGGTCGACTATTTTACTCATCATCACTATGGCCCTGCCGTATACTTCATTTTGTCTATTTCACTGCATCTAAAGTTTCCTCCTGGCTAATTGTACTTGTTTCTACTGAACGTACAATAGCGGTATTTTGGCCATTGAAAGAGCATATCTACTGTACAAAGGGGAAGCTGATTTTCACAATTCTATTGTTATTCCTTATTCTGTGCATAATAGACATTCCACTTTTATCCAGTGGCCATTTCATCTCAACAGACGGGATGCATCTTTGTTACTTTTTTGAGTCAGGATCTCCAGTTCAAATTTTTCTTTCAGTGTTCAATGGATGTATGTACTGTATTGTGCCCTGTTCTATTATCTCCATCTCAAATGTACTGACACTGAAAAAGATACTTTCTAAAAGAAACTTCAGAGTCAAACATCAGACATTCAAAGATAGACAATTAGCCCATATGAACAGAAGTTTGACTATGACAATGTATGCTGTGTGTGTTTTATTTGTGGTGACTACTTTACCTGCACAGATTATGGTGACCATTCGTACAATTTCAGAGTTACTTGGAACAGAGGGGATGGACACTTTAAGTACACTTGTTAGAATTACATACAGACTGAGCCTTGTAAATCATAGCATAAACTTCTTACTGTACTGCATCACTGGGTCTGTGTTCAGGCAGACATTGGTTTGTCTTCTACAGTCCTGGAAAGTGAAAAGACCACCAAGAAACATCCAAGAGCCATGTCCAGCAGTAGCAGCACAAGTTGTATAGGGCTCCTAGGGGTTAGGCCATGGGCGCAGCCATATTCGGGGATCGGAAGTTCAAGCAGGTTACACTAGATGGAGACCTATAGACTCAGTACTGCCCTGTGACGTCATAAACCCCGGTTAGCTGCTCCACCCACTGGCCAAGGGACTGTACTAAAGGTTCTTAACTTAGCACAAGTGGTGCTCCGATTGACGGCCAGGTGCCCTATAGTAGCTTTCCGACACAACTATGCCTGGTTCACCTTTTAACAATACCATGTTATATGTTATTACTCAATTCAATGCATGTATCTGATGTTGCTGTTCTATGTTGTCAATATCTGTCAATAATATTATGTAGACTGCCAACTAGAGCAGAGTAGAAAATCGTTCATTTAAGCTTGGCCGTTTCTTTTTCACCTAAACAAAATGTGCCATGTTAAAAGCAGAACGTAGGTACATCATTGTGGCCAATAGAAGAAGCAAAGGTTACAAAGTTGATATCCTACCTTGTGGATGCTATTAGTGACATAACTAAGTGGTTTCTTATTTCGACCTTCGTCTGATCTTAGGATTGATTGTGTGATTAGGAGTCCGCTAAGTACATAGCTCCTTATTGTTGTAATTACCTCTTAGAACGATCTTGAGGCTATGTCAGACAGCGGCAAGTGACAGGTGTGTACACACAGGCAGTCTTTGCGAAAACATGCAGGACAGTGGCAATGTCTTTCTAAAATACCACCAGTCCAGCAGATTTACAGGTGTAGCAGGACCTAATGTCCAGTCGCATGTTGGACTTTTCTGAACTAGAAGAAGTCAGTTGGGCTTCTAATGCTGAAACATGTGTGTTAATATACTGTGTAAACTATATATTTATGCAGATTTGGCCATAAATGATTACAAATAAAATGTATTTTTAATGAACAAAACTCTTTTATATTTAAAATGCAGAAATCATCAGATATCTGGTCCTCCAAAAGTGTAGCCCTCCAAAATTGTCCTTTTGCGGGATGGAAAAGACTGCACAGGTGTACACCACCAGCTGCACTGTTAGAAGTAAATACTGTAGCTGGACAGTATAAAAAGAGGTAATTTTGGTTTCCAGTATTCCATACTGTACAGCTACAAACTCACCTACTGTAATCCACTATCTGGAGATCATGGGTTCGAGTCCCAACTGGGCACAATAGGTAGTACTGTTAAAATGTGCATAAAACATTTAAATAATACAAATGTAGATATTCAAATATCACTAGCTAACATTTATATGTCAATATTGGTGGAAATGCAGGTCAAATGGGTTAAAGAAATAAAAAAATAAAAACATATTTCGTATTGTGCCAAGCTAAGACTCGATCCCAGAGGAGGAGAGAAGCGGCCTGCCTCTAGAGGGAAAACCATGCGTAACTGGTTCTCAATAAAGCCTTCAACAGCACTATACTGACCCCCTGTGATAGTCAGAGGAACTGAATTTGCATACAAGTTCTATGGGACATGGCCCATAGATACTTCATACGTGTAGTTGAATGTATATTTTTAATTTTCATCCACAAACAATGTGTCTCCTCTGAGTCTCTGGTCTCCTTATTAGAAATCACACATCTGGCTTTTCATTTATGGCAACATATTGAATATACCTCCAATAATAGGTGTGTAGGACATGTTCACAGTTAGCTGACTTTAGGGTTTTAGAAGACCAAATGTCATTTGAGATTTCTTCATTTGTAAAAGTTAACACATTTCCAAAACTATACTAGAAATATGGATGAGTTCCTAAATAGTGTGACTGTAACAATACAATACTTGCCTTATGTAGTAATGTTGCAATATCATGCATGGCCTATTCTATCTAGGTACATTGAACCTAGATTTTTTAATTCCCCCTTTCTCCACTAGAGGCAGGTTGCTACTTTCCTCCTCTGACTCGATCCAAGGACCTTCTGTGTGTGAGTTTTACAGTAGGTGAGTGTAGCTGAACAGTATAGCCCGGACTCCACTAGGGCGGCACAGTGTCCTGCGAAACGGAGCGATCTTTTTTTATGTTTTGATTTGCACATTTCGCTTCATTTCGCCTCATTTCGCCTCATTTTGCCTCAGTGTCGCCCTGAATGTCGCCCTACTTCTGGCAAATCAAAACATAAAAAAAGATCGCTCCGTTTCGCAGAACACTGTGCCGCCCTAGTGGAGTCTGGGCTTATGTGATACTGGAAACCAAAAATACCTTAATACTGTAAATCTACAGCATATCTCGCTGTGCAGCTACACTAACTTCTGACAGTGTGGTATAATGCAGAACTACAGGCTAACACCTCCCAAACCTGTCAGGCCTTAGTGGCTACATGCATAGAGTGCTAGTCTGGAGTGTGAAAGGTCCCTAGATAAAATCTTGCCAGGGTATTCTTCGGTGGGAAAAACTGTTTCCCCCTTTAGTTTAGCATATATCTTGTCCAAAAGCTAGCAGGAAATTCTGCCTTACCTATGCCTTTATGATATTGATAACATAAAAGGGACCTTTAGCAAACCCAGTCGTATCCTATACCTTCAGCACTACTACGTCTGCGTTTAATGAGCTTTTACGTGGCTGCTAAAGGTCCCTATTATCATATAGCTTCATTAGAAATTATTGCTTCCTTATGGACATTAGAGACAACATTGACACTTAAGTTGTTCAGAAAGGAAGCCACTAGATCGGGATATGGTGACCATTTTTGGTGAGGATTTGCTAGTTCTATAAGCCCTGGGAGCCGGTATGTGCATGAATACCAGCTCAGATTCTTAACTGATTCTTAATGAACAATAAAAACAAGTCAAGGTCTGTCACCCAAGTGAATGTAATGTATTCTCGATATATGCCAATGTAATAATACACTATCAAAAGTAAATGTAGCTGATCAATGGATCTACTGTAGTTTTACAATATTAGAATGGCGTATGTTCGGTTACATTATTTACGGCTCAGTTAGAGATGTCTAAAGTCTCTGCATTCACTTCATGCACTTCAGACCAAGAGAAGGCCAACATCCATAATAGGAATTGAAAAAAGCACAGGGTAATGGTCATGGTCGTCAGTCACTGTCATGGCACACATATTCCAGATGCTGTACCAGATTAGGTAAATGTACAAAACCTCTCACACACTTGTCACAGTTTACATACTGAGATGTGGTCAGTGTTTGCGGCAATCTGCCCCCAAGGCTGTGTGTGTCATCTGAGGCTCTGTGATTCAAGATGATTCACAAGGGCAGCAACATCAGCAAATCCACAAACACAGACATGACATCTGGAGTACTCAGATTTCACACACACAGTAAAGTCAAGCTTACAGTCACAAACATCTGCAGAATCATGTTGTGAATCTTTGTCAATGTATGTATGTCTATATGGAGGCTCTACCGTAGTCCTAGTACTATCTGTGTGTATCATAGGTACAACCATCATTTTACCACAGTCTGAAAGGTGTGGCTTATTTGATTGATGGCTGATGTTACTCCTTGCGTTATTATTTACATCCAGTGGTGTAGGAACTGTCCTATTCCCCCACAAGACTTGTACATCCAATCTCCTCAGGGAAACACAACACGGCTTCAGCTGCTTCAGTACATCAGCTTGGGAGTAAGTCCCGGACAAACCATTGTCTCTAGTGCTTTTTCCATGGTTTGAAGACATATGAGTAGGCAGGTGTCTATGAAGATCATCTTTTGTCCTAAATGATTCACTGGACTTTGTACAATGCCGTGCTTGTACGTTTGTAAGACTACCTTAGAGCAGAAAGCAGTCCTCCTTATATACAATCAGAGAGGGATCATGTGATTACTACTTTTAGTGTCGTCTAGTGGTCAGTAGTTATGTGGCTGTATACAACCTCAGTGTATATTGAACAAGTAAGGGTAACGATATAGCGTTGGTATAGAACCAGTGCACATCCGAGTCACATAATGTTACATGTAACGAACACTGTCAGTATACATGAGGTTGGAATAAACTCGTGATGGCAAATATCGTCACCTTACTTACCCATGACATTCCTAGCTAAAATAGATATACAACAATATATACAACCAGGGATGAAAGTCTTCAAGTTTTTCCCTGAAATTTAGTTTTTTTCAATCACAAAAAATATAATCAGGATATTTAGCTGTAGGCTCTCTTAGGATATATTTGATAATTACTTAATATAAACTCAATCAAACTTATTCTGTGTGTGTAATTCTATGATAAGACAGCAGAATCATCACTGGTTCATCCCCAGTGGTCCTACATATACACAGACAGGCTACACCACACTGATCTCAGTGTTAAGTTTTTCTCAGCCAATTTCAAATTAACTTGAAAAAGCTTGAAGCCCTCTCTCTCCTCTATAGTCCTATGTATTTACACTCTTCACATGAGGCTTAGCCACTGAAAATAAGGTGCTATGCATGGAGAGTGTATGGACAGATTTCTCATTCTCCTCAGCAGGAGATAACGTGCATGACCACATGGACATGACAAATGCTTCTCCTCAGCAGGAGATGACGTCCAGGAGAATAAAGACATGACAAATCCTGCTGCACAGCACTAGATATGTGTCTATAGATGCATAAACATTCATAGTGTTCTATAATATAGTTATGAGGTATGTTATATCTTCAAGTTCTTTTTGACTTTCATCCCTGATACAACACACAATGTTGACTCGTTGACAGATAGAAATCATTAAAGGCTTGTCTTCTTGGTCATATCATAACACCAAGTAAGGTTGACACAAAACAATATTGACCAACGAGGGACTAAATGTAAGCATTGAGGTCATGAAAAATACCTTGTTCAATGATTATCTATCTAAACAACTTGTGCTGCTACTGTAGGACATGACTCTTGGATGTTATTGTTCTTTCTCCTCAGTTTGCAGCACTGTAGAAGATGCACCAATGTCTGCCTGAACACAGACCCAGTGAGACAGTACAGCAGGAAGTTTATGCTATGGTTTACGAGGCTAAATCTGTATGTAATTCTAGCAAGTGCAAATTGATTTTTCATCAGATCTGATCCAAGTAAATTTGATATTGTATACATTGTGAAAATGACCCTTCCAGGTAAAGTAGTAACCACAAAGACAACACATACAGCAAACATCGTCATGGTGAGACTGCTGCTAGTACTGCCAGTTTTGCCCTGTCGAGTTGTGTGATATCTGACTCTAAGCTTCTGTTTGGAAACTACCTTTTTCAGAGTCAGTAAATTCAAAACAGATATAATAGAAAAGGGTATTATGCAGTACACACACACATTGAAAATTAAAAGCACTATTTTGGTTATAGAGTCTGATCCGAAAAGGATACATATGTTCCTGCCATTCGATGTAAGAATATTGCTGCTGAATAAGAGAGGAATGTCAAATATACACATAGTAACTAGCAGCATTAAAATTGTCAAAATCAGCTTTCTTCTTGTAGAGTAGATATATGCTTTCAGAGGCCAGTATATAGCTATTGCCCGTTCCACAGAAATCAGTACAATTAACCAGGAGGAAACATTAGAAGCTGTAAAATAGGCAAAATCAAATATACTGCAAAGCAACACTGATGAGGAGAGTGGAAGTACACCTTATACTTCATTTTGTATAAAAGCAAATGACCACAATGTTAGGTTGTCAAAGACAGCAAGGACCAGCAGCAGGATCATGAAAACAGAGGTCCTCATCAAGGAGCCATACACTATCACAATGATGACCAGACTGTTCAGTACTGTCCCAAGGACACATATAGTTAGTGTTATGATTAAGTAAGGCATAGAGTTTATGTATTCCCCAACATCTGAAAGTGATGAGTAATTCATGCTATCCTTCATATAATGGCTATTTTCCTAAAAGATGAGATTGTCAAGATGATTTGATATATCTCCTCAGATTACTAATATCGAAGCGTTGCCGTCTGGAGGTTACAGGTCTAATTGAAAAAGAGAGAGAATGTCTCAGACACAGGTAGAAATGCTGACGCGGCAGACAGTGAATATGGACTTGAGCTCATGTGACCCGAGGCACAAGGTTCAAGTTTCATGAGATTCATCATGGATGATACTTGTGTGTGCATGGTGTAATTTGAATCAATGATTCCCATTTGTCTCTACCATTCAGTAAACATGTGTTTTGTTTCATGTTACATGGTCAGGAAATTACAGGTAAATATACCGCCAAAATGTTTCATCTTCATATTCACTTACTTATGCAATTAGTCGTTCTTCACTAGAAGAGGCAAAAATATGTCCTCAAAAGGATTACCTTAGGTCAACAATGCCTCCATTTAGGCCTACCTTCTCATTGCAGTACATGCTTGTCTGGATTTGCTGCTAACTTACATTACTAAAAATGAGTCCTTCATGAGGAAATGGAATACCAGTGACCACCTGGTTGATGGCCTTATTTCGACCGACCATTATCTCTTTAAAGAAACTTTTTTTTTTGTTGGAGGAACATATCATAGATATGGTGGTGATTCATCATAGCCTGATTACTGACCATGGATTAAACTATATTTGATCTTCGCCGACAACAATAGATTTTTTTCACTTTGCAATGAAGGACTCATTACCATCGTTTTCCCAAGGGCTCTCAACAGGTTGGCCAAAATTAACATATTAATCTCATGAAACTTGAGCCTCAACATGTCAATATGAAAGAGAAACTAATTCAATATTCCCGTCTGGAGAAAGTTCAATAGTTCCTTATTTCAATTTCTACCTGTATCGCAAACCTCTGTCCCTCATACCCTTCTACGAACTACAGCAGAGCAGTGTTAACTCTTGGGCATTGAAAATCTGATTCTATTTATATATCTATATAATATTAGTTTCAGATCATCATCCATCAATAAGATTTTCTATAATGGACAACATGATAAATTCATCTCTTTCAGATGTTGGACAATACATGAATTGCACCGAGAATGAGACAAGAGTTACTGATCATCCTGTATATTCTAACCCTGTGGCTTATCCAATCATCACACAGACCATATGTGTACTTGGGACATTGCTAAACTTTCTCATTATCATTGTGATAGTGTACGGCTCCCTGATGAGGACCTCTGTCTTCATGATCCTGCTGCTGGTTCTTGCTGTCTTTGACAATTTGACTTTGTGGTCATTTGCTTTTATACAAAATGAAGTATATGGTCGACTATTTTACTCATCATCACTATGGCCCTGCCGTATACTTCATTTTGTCTATTTCACTGCATCTAAAGTTTCCTCCTGGCTAATTGTACTTATTTCTACTGAACGTACAATAGCGGTATTTTGGCCATTGAAAGCACATATCTACTGTACAAAGGGGAAGCTGATTTTCACAATTCTATTGTTATTCCTTATTCTGTGCATAATAGACATTCCACTTTTATCCAGTGGTCATTTCATCTCAACAGACGGGATGCATCTTTGTTACTTTTTTGAGTCAGGATCTCCAGTTCAAATTTTTCTTTCAGTGTTCAATGGATGTATGTACTGTATTGTGCCCTGTTCTATTATCTCCATCTCAAATGTACTGACACTGAAAAAGATAATTTCTAAAAGAAACTTCAGAGTCAAACATCAGACATTCAAAGATAGACAATTAGCCCATATGAACAGAAGTTTGACTATGACAATGTTTGCTGTGTGTGTTGTATTTGTGGTGACTACTTTACCTGCACAGATTATGGTGACCATTCGTACAATTTCAGAGTTACTTGGAACAGAGGGGATGGACACTTTAAGTACACTTGTTAGAATTACATACAGACTGAGCCTTGTAAATCATAGTATAAACTTCTTACTATACTGCATCACTGGGTCTGTGTTCAGGCAGACATTGGTGCATCTTCTACAGTCCTGCAACGTGAAAAGACTACCAAGAAACATCCAAGAGCCATGCCCAACAGTAGCAGCACAAGTTGTATAGGGCTCCTAGGGGTTAGGCCATGGGTGCAGCCATATTCATATATTCATATGCCTGGTTCACCTTTTAACAGTACCATGTTATAAGTTATTACTCAATTCAATGCATGTATCTGATGTTGCTGTTCTATGTTGTCAATATCTGTCAATAGTATTATGTAGACTGCCAACTAGAGCAGAGTAGAAAATCGTTCATTTAAGCTTGGCCGTTTCGTTTTCACCTAAACAAAATGTGCCATGTTAAAAGCAGAACTTGAGTACATCATTGTGGCCAATAGAAGAAGCAAAGGTTACAAAGTTGATATTCTACTTTGTGGATGCTATTAGTGACATACCTAAGTGGTTTCTTATTTCAACCTTTGTCTGATCTTAGGATTGATTGTGTGATTAGGAGTCCGCTAGTACATAGCCCCTTATTGTTGTAATTACCTCTGAGAACGATCTTGAGCCTATGTCAGACAGCGGGAAGTGACAGGTGTGTACACACCGGCAGTCTTTGCGAAAACATGCAGGACAGTGGCAATGTCTTTCTAAAATGCCACCGGTCCAGCAGATTTACAGGTGTAGCGGGACCGAATGTCCTGTCGCATGTTGGGCTTTTCTGAACTAGAAGAAGTCAGTTGGGCTTCTAAAGCTGAAATATGTGTGTTAATATGCTATGTAAACTATATATTTATGCAGATTTGGCCATAAATGATTACAAATAAAATGTATTTTTAACGAACAAAACTCTTTTATATTGAAAATTTGCAGGACCAAATGTCCTTTTGCTGGATGGAAAAGACTGCACAGGTGTACACCACCAGCTGCACTGTTAGAAGTAAGTACTGTAGCTGGACAGTATAAAAGGAGGTATTTTTGGTTCTCAGTATTACAGCTACAAACTCACCTACTGTAATCCACTATCTGGAGATCATGGGTTCGAGTCCCAACTGGGCACAATAGGTAGTACTGTTAAAATGTGCATAAAACATTTAAATAGTACAAATGTAGATATTCAAATATCACTAGCTAACATTTATATGTCAATATTGGTGGAAATGCATGTCAAATGGGTTAAAGAAATAAAAAAATAAAAACATATTACGTATTGCGCCAAGGTAAGACTCGATCCAAGGACCTTCTGTGTGTGAGTTTTACAGTAGGTGAGTGTAGCTAAACAGTATACATGTGATACTGGAAACCAAAAATACCTCTTTTTATACTGTAAATCTACAGCATATCTCGCTGTGCAGCTACACTAACTTCTGACAGTGTGGTATAATGCAGAACTACAGGCTAACACTTCCCAAACCTGTCAGGCCTTAGTGGCTACATGCATAGAGTGCTAGTCTGGAGTGTGAAAGGTCCCTAGATCAAATCTTACCACGGTATTCTTTGGTAGGGTGTTCCATCTGAAATTAATTTATTGTCTCAACTAAAATGTAAATAGCAGACTTGATAGAGATGACATGTAGTAATCCAATGTAAGAAACAAAATAATGATATCTTTAAGGGGAGATGTGTAAGGGCCAATGGAAGTTGAGAATGCTCCTATATTATTACCCCTGCTGGTCTCTATGTAGGCTATTAGGCTGGAGGCACCTATACTCAGGTACAGTGGGGCCTGCAGTGTGGTGAGTAACCACTCATGCATGCAGCTATACACACTGGGAATGGAAAATACATAAAATCCAAATTCTAATATATCATTGTGTAAATGGACTAGGCACTGACTCACATAGTATGTCAGTGAAATAATTAAATGCCATGTTTTTGAAAAAAAAAGTTTTTTTCAAATCAACTTTTTTCAAGAAAACATGCTGTCAACTGTCAAATTGACAGTTGACACCAAGGTTTTGAAAAAAGATGTTTTTTTCAAATCACATTTTTTCTAGAAAAGTTGCTGTCAACTGTCAACTTGACAGTGATAACATAATTGGACCTTTAGCAAACCCGACGTAGCTCATTTAACCCAGACGTATCCTATACCTTCAGCACTGCTACATCTGCGTTTAATGAGCTTTTACACGGCTGCTAAAAGTCCCTATTATCATATAGCTTCATTAGAAATTATTGCTTCCTTATGGACATTAGAGACAACATTGACACTTGAGTTGTTCAGGAGGAAGCCACTAGATCGGGATATGGTGACCATTTTTGGTGAGGATTTGCTAGTTCTATAAACCCTGGGAGCTGGCGAGTGCATGGATACCAGCTCAGATTCTTAACGGATTCTTAATGTAATTTACAATGTTGAACATTAAAAACAAGTCAAGGTCTGTCACCCAAGTGAATGTAATGTATTCTCGATATATTTCAATGTAATAATACACTATCAAAAGTAAATGTAGCTGATCAATGGATCTACTGTAGTTTTACAATATTAGAATGGCGTATGTTTGGTTACATTATTTACAGCTCAGTTAGAGATGTCTAAAGTCTCTGCATTCACTTCATGCACTTCAGACCAAGAGAAAAGCAACATCCATAATAGGAATTGAAAAATCACAGGGTAATGGTCATGGTCGACAGTCACTGTCGTGGCACACATATTCCAGATGCTGTACCAGATTTGGTAAATGTACAAAACCCCTGACACATTTCTCACAATTTACATACTGAGATGTGGTCAGTGTTTGCGGCAATCTGTCCCCAAGGCTGTCTGTGTCATCTAAGGCTCTGTGTGATCTAAGATGATTCACAAGGGCAGCAACATCAGCAAACCCACAAACACAGACATGACATCTGGAGTACTCAGATTTCACACACACAGGAAAGTCAAGCTTGCACTCACAAATATCTGAAGAATCATGTTGTGAACCTTTGTCACTGTATGTATGTCTATATGGAGGCTCTACAGTAGTCCTAGTACTATCTGTGTGTACCATAGGCCCAACCATCATTTTACCACAGTCTAAAAGGTGTGGCTTATTTAATTGACGGCTGATGTTACTCCTAGCGTTATTATTTACATCCAGTGGTGTAGGTACTGTCCTATTCTCCCACAAGACTTGTACATCCAATCTCCTCAGGGAAACACAACACGGCTTCAGCTGCTTCAGTACATCAGCTTGGGAGTAAGTCCCGGACAAACCATTGTCTCTAGTGCTTTTTCCATGGTTTGAGGACATATGAGTAGGCAGGTGTCTATGAAGATTATCTTTTGTCCTAAATGATTCACTGGACCTTTTACAATGCCGTGCTTGTACGTTTGTGCGTGTCTGGTTATACTGTTTCAGATCATGAGAAGAATTGCCATTCAATGCTATATCAGATGACTGAGTCAAATCTCCTCGAAGTTTATGATTATGTCTCTTTCTCATGTGGGGTTTCTCATGCCTCTGTAAATCAGATGGACACAGGAACTCTTTACTGCGGTTTGAACATGCATGGTGTTTTTGTCCTGTGTCATCAGTCTTGTGATTCAGTGTATTATGTTTCCGCAGATCACCTGAAGAGTAAAAGCTTTTACCGCATTGTGCACACAGGTACGGCCTCTCCCCTCGGTGTTTCCTCATGTGTATTCTTAGTTTCTCAGAAGTGGTGTACTGTTTAGGACACTGTGTGCACTTGTAATAAGTTCTGTTCCTGTTATGTGTATTCAAGTGTACCTTGAGATTGTCAGTAGTTTTAAATCGCCTTCCACACTCTGAGCACAAGTGAGGTTTCTCTCCTGTGTGGGTCCTCATGTGCCGCTTTAGATTACTATGAACATTGAATCCTCTACCACAATCTCCACACACAAATTGCCGTTTTGCTGAATGGGTGATCAGGTGCCTCACCAGGCTACCTTTATCACTGAATGATTTACCACAGTCTGAACATACATGAGGTTTTTCTCTCTTGTGGATTCTCTTTATATGTTGCGTTAAATTACTTAAAACTGCAAAGCGTTGTCCACATTCTGAACACACATGGGACTTTATGCCTGTGTGCTTTACCATGTGATTTTTTAGTACATTCTTAGTTTTAAATGACTTCTCACAGTGTGAACACTTGTAGGGCCTCTCCCGTGTATGCTTTATCATATGTTCCTTAAGGATACTTGAGAGGCTGAAGCATTCCTCACATTCTGTACATGCATGGGGTTTCCCTTCTGCGTGGATTCTCTTCATGTGCCTATTTAGGCTACCCACAAACCCAAAGCGTTGTCCACATTCTGAACACGCAAGAGGTTTCTCTCCTGTGTGGGTCATCATGTGTATATCTAGGCATTGCTTAGTTTTAAATGCCTTATCACAGTGTGAACACTTGTGGGGTCTTACCCCAGTATGACTCATCATGTGTGACTTAAGGACATTTAAGTGGGAAAAGCATTCATCACATTCTGAACACCGATGGGGTTTCTCTCCTGTGTGCATTCTCACATGTGATTTAAGGGAACTTGACTGTATGAATCCTTTACCACAGTCTGAACACACATGGGGTTTCTCTCCAGTGTGAGTCATCATGTGTGTCTTTAGAGCACCTTGCTGACGGAACCGTTTACCACAGTCTGAACACACATGTGGTTTCTCTCCTGTGTGGGTCATCATGTGTGACCTTAGTGTAGATAATAGACCGAATCGTCTGCCACATTCTGAGCAAACATGGGATCTTTCCCCAGTGTGCTTCACCATGTGCTTTATTAAAGCACCTTGCTGACGGAACTGTTTACAACATTCAGAACACACATGTGGTTTCTCTCCTGTGTGGGTCATCATGTGTATTCTTAGGGCACGTTTTATAGTGAACCCTTTACCACATTCAGAACACACATGAGGTTTCTCTCCTGTGTGGGTCATCATGTGTATTTTTAGGTACCGTTTTATAGCAAACCCCTTACCACATTCAGAACACACATAAGGTTTCTCTCCTGTGTGGGTCATCATGTGGTCATTTAGGTTTTGTTTTGTAGCCAACCCTTTACCACATTCAGGACACACATGAGGTTTCTCTCCTGTGTGGGTCATTATGTGTGCACTTAGGGAATGTTTTGTAGCAAACCCTTTACCACATTCAGAACACACATGGGGTTTCTCTCCTGTGTGGGTCATCATGTGTTTATCTAGGCATTGCTTAGTTTTGAATGACTTCTCACAGTGTAAACACCTATGCGGTCTTACCCCAGTATGATTCATCATGTGTGCCTTAAGGGTATTTAAGTGGGAAAAGCATTTATCACATTCTGAACACACGTAGGGCTTCTGTCCTGTGTGTATTCTCATATGTGATCTTAGAGCACTCGACTGTCTGAACCCTTTACCACAGTCTGAACACACATGGGGTTTCTCTCCTGTGTGGGTCATCATGTGTCCCTTTAGAGCACCTTGCTGACGGAATCCTTTACCACAGACTGAACACATGTGAGGTTTCTCTCCTGTGTGGGTCATCATGTGTGCGTTCAGGTAATGTTTTGTAGTAATCCCTTTACCACATTCAGAACACTCATGCAACTTCTTCTTTATTTTCGCCATAATGGGTGTCTTTGGTGACTTATTCCGTCCATGTAGTCCCGACATAGTTGTCAGCTTGTGTAGACACCTAGTTCACCTTCTTCTTGGAGCTCCCTTTCCTTTACCTATGACAAAAGTAAATACACGTTAATGATGCAGAAAACAGCGCTGAGGTAGGCTTGGATAGATCTGGTTCTGATCAGTGGCAAACCCAGGATTTGGAAAAGGAGGGGGTGAACCTTTCGTTTTTGGATTTGGAGGAACTTGACTTGATAATTTGAACAGTGGAACTGGAGCTGGTCATAATGATGGTACTTTGATATATCATGATATATTCAAAAAGGAATTACATTTTCATATTGTCTCATGCTTTTCAGTCTAACATTCAATCTGCAACATGATATATAGCCAATGAAGTCCATCTTACAGTCACCTAGGTGTAACCCGTCAAGTTTTTGATAAAGGAGGGGGTCTACCCCCTATTCATGGGCTAGATTGGAGCCTATAATTGACAAATGAACTCGCAACTACAAGCAAACAAGAGGAGCCGAGCGTCAGTCCCTGCCGTCAGCCAGCATGGCCAGTAGCCATATTTGAATATATTGTGCATTCTGTAGATTTTGCTGAAAATATTCTTTTAACTGACTGTTAACTGACATTTCCTCCAAAATCTGGAAATGAACTGACAAAATATGAAACTTCATTTTTTTCATGTTTAACTGATATCTAATGGACTTCTAAAGCAAATAAAACAAATCTGACTTTGAACGGACGAGTGGGAACCCTGACGTCATCATTTTAATCGTGAGTAACATGATTGCGCATAAACAGAGGTATACTTTGGGCTTTTTAAGGTGGTCGGTGGCAATTACAAACACGTCCTCTGCGCAGGTTACTACACATATAGCTATATGGGATGTGATATAAAATCATGGTAAAGTTTTGCTAAGACTTGAACCACCAACCTACTGATTATAGATCTAGCATCCCAGACAGAGTGGCCACGGGGTCTGGTGTGCAGTCCACACTGAAGACCATGTATTATTCCTGCCTGTCCCACACCAAAGTTACAAAACGGTTTTAATGTGGCATGGGTGAGGATTGACCCCAGGCCTTCTGATTACATACCCTCCGCCCTAGACAGAGGGGCCACAGACCTGCATGGTACAGTACATATTGCCAACCTGTGACCACCATATTGCCAACCTGTGACCACATCCCATTCCCTGATTGTTTTTTATTTTTATGGCCAAAACCTGTCCAAATATGCCCGGGACAACCTATTGAAAACACATTTTCAACGTAGGTAATATTGTAAATAATATTTTGAGAGAGTTTTAAATATGTAGTTACTTTGTGATTTCATGAATGTATGTGACCGGACACTATCATGTATTCCTATTTTTTTGTATTTTCTAAAACTACACACATATATATATACCATTAGGGAATTGTGGTAAAAATAAGGTTAAATCGTAGTTACTTTAACCCTATACCCGCCGGCCACCTTAAAGTCAATGAAAGGACCTGAGATTCATAAGTGATCCCTTATTGGCCCGATCAACCAATATCTCACCACTCAACAAACCACATAGCCTATAGCTCGAGCTCCACTAGGGCGACACAGGTACCTGCGAAACCATGCGATCCCTTTACTGTTTTGATATTGGACATTTCGCTCCATTTCGCTCCATTTCGCCCTGGTTTCGCCCTGGTTTCGCCCTGGTTTCGCCCTGGTTTCGCCCTGGTTTCGCCCTGGTTTCGCCCTGGTTTCGCCCTGGTTTCGCCCTGGTTTCGCCCTGGTTTCGCCCTGGTTTCGCCCTGGTTTCGCCCTGGTTTCGCCCTGGTTTCGCCCTGGTTTCGCCGTGCTCCTGGCGACACTCAGGGCGATTCTCAGGCGAAACCAGGATAAAAAGATCGCCATGTTTCGCAGCTAGCAGTGTCGCTCTAGTGGAGTCCGGCCTTATGCCCCCTGAAACTCTACTTCCCAATGCTGCGTAACCCTCACTAAAATAGCCCTGGACCCATCTATTATAGTCCAGCAATGCGTGACTCTTGTATGAGAGTGCTTTATGCGACTATAGGCCGGACTCCACTAGGGCGACACAGAGCTCTACCTGCGAAACAGGGCGTTCTTTTGGGTCCTTTGTTCTCAAATAGATCGCCCTGTTTCGCTGTGTTTCGCCCTGAATGTCGCCCTGTACCTGGGGACATTCAGGGCGACATTCAGGGCGAAACACAGCGAAACAGGGCGAAACAGGGCGATCTATTTGAGAACAAAGGACCCAAAAGAACGCCCTGTTTCGCAGGTAGCTGTGTCGCCCTAGTGGAGTCCGAGCTATTGGCTGACGCTCATATTTGCCTGGGTGTAGGCGTTTAAAGCAAATGGAAAGGCCTGAGGAAATCGAATACATAGCTAATTCCTTACCAGCTGTATAGAAACGGTCATATTAATTAGATTTGCACCACTGGATTTTTTGGTACAAAATGTTTGTGAAAGTTACTAAAACCTACATAAGCCTGGGCTCCACTAGGGCGACACAGGGCCTTGCGAAACATAGCGATCTTTTTTTATGTTTTGATTCTCACATTTTGCTTCATTTCGCCTCATTTCGCTTCATTTCGCGGCAGTGTCGCCCTTGTTATATTCAGGAAAACTGCCGCGAAATGAAGCGAAATGAGGCGAAATGAAGTGAAATATGAAAATCAAAACACAAAAAAGGATTGCTATGTTTCGCAAGGCCCTGTGCCGCCCTAGTGGAGTCCGGGCTATTGGGAGTAGTAGGAGATGGGTGTGGGCCTAAGAAATGTGGGTCAGTCTATGTAGGGGTTGTAGATGGGAGGGTCCCTATGTCACATGTCGATTTTAAGAAATGACGGTGATTTTAAGAAGTAGCAACCTGCGCCCGAGCCGATTTCCTACCCTAAGGGGGGTAAAAAAAGTTGACCCCTTAACAGGAGGGGTCTAAAAGATTTCGCACGCTCCGTGCGGAAACCAACCTCCCCCCTGTTGTTAAAAAATGATCACTCCCTTATTTCTTCCTCATGTCACTGTACTGTATGTCGCATGTCGATTTTAAGAAAAGGCCATGTCAAAATTAGCAATTCAATTCAATCATTTATATTTACAGTCCCTTCAGGGACAAAGGAAAACAAATCAGATATAGCCGATAGCTACAGTGGCAGCACTGATGTACATGTATAAGAAGTGTGTGTATGGTAATCTACTAGTAGTTTATGGTAGAACATACCTATGGTATCAGTATAGCATATAAAACGTATTGCTCACAGAATTGTTGGTAATAATACCAATTACATGGGACATGTGGACTAGTTACCAGTGTTAATACAGATGTGACAATGCAACAATTCACTTGGTATTTAAAGGACTATGACAAAATATATGTAGATCTACGAATCTAGCTACAGACAACATCTCCTGAGGATAATATGACATTACTACAAAAACTACTATTCAATACTACACAGTGGAGGTCTCCGCACCTGGCAATGTTTTTCTATAGCAGCTTTTTACTGATGTTTTTTTTCTTTCTTTCCAGTAGTAGTAATGCGAGGGATTATATCCACCATTTTGCTGTCATACGTGTCAATCATGTTTATCATGTATTACATTTTCATGTATTGTTATCATATTATGTTTCAAGATATCTTATCAGAAATCCCATTCATTATGAAAAAAGATGTTTCGATTATGTGATTATTAATATGGTTTTTGATGCTGTCAACACTTTCGTTTTTGTTAATTCTTCCAATGTCAAAATTTTATATTTAAAGTTGGTGTAAAATGTGCACAATATTCATATGATGCTTATCATCTAGAAATCATTATAATCAAATAATATTTTCATATGTATATAGAGCCCGCAAATAGATGTTTTATTAATGCTTGATTTCAATGAGTGTCACCGGTGGAGAACTGGCTGAATAACTAACTGTTTGCTTGGATATTCAGGCTCACCAGCTCCCACAGGTACACCTGTATTTAAAGGTAAACCAGTAATATCCGGAAAACCTCTTCATACAGGTAATCCAGTAGTAACAGGTTCACCGAGATTCATTGGTTGACCTGGTTGACATGATTCATTGGTTGTCCTGGTTGACCTTAACAACTGGTGATCCAGGGACAGCTGGTTCACCAGTATATGATGGTTATCCAGCAGAAACAGGTACACCATTGAAAGGTGTTCCATCTTATACAGGTTCTCAGGCTTTTACAGGTTAACCTGCATATAAAGGTATACCACTGAGTATGTCTATTGCTGTGGAATTTTCCATACCAATACTATCACATTCTCTCAACCAAACCTTGCCCTTCCGGTCAGGTGTACTAGTCTCTGTCCCACAGTAAATGTTTACACCACTCCCATTATTTTTTGTTCTGTTTTATACACCCATCAGTTCATTATTTAAATCAATGCAGTCAATGACACACACACCATTCTATCTTTCACGGTCAGTGTAGTAACATCTTTATTTCATCGCTCTTCATCTACATAGAAAAGTACTACAATATTTTCTCATAATGAGCTCTGAGCAATTGACACCAAATCAGACAGGCAATCACGGAGATGTACCAAGGATTTCAATGGAGGAGACAAATTCTGATCCGTATTCATCCAAATCAGAGAGCACCATGGATGAAAATATAGTCCGTATCAGCAAAACCTGACCTCCTGGGAAGACTTGTTGTGGTGGACTGAAGAAAGTAGGGCACGTACAGGTGAGTGGTGGAGTGTAGGTGGGACTTACATGAGGTGTGTCAGTAGAACAGGTGTGGGCGTTACAGTAGGTAGGGTAGTGTGGTGGGGGAGTTATGTAGTAGGTAGGATAATGTAATCTGCCCAGTGAGGGCCATGAATGACAAACCATGCGCGCATGGTCACCCCATATGTTAACAAACTGTTAAATACATCCCATAGTATATACTTATGAAACTTTGCTAAATATTAGGATAACTGAAATCTAAACAATGGTACTGCAAGGTTTATGTTCTAGGACCTCCCTTGTGGGATTTAAAAAAAAGTTTTATTAGGTTGAATAAATACAGATACATCGAAATAAATAAATGTAAATTTATCTAAACCCAGCACGGGCGCATTGCCCTACTCTCGTTAGAACCTCTCATATTCCTTCCATTAGCAATCGTACATGTATAGGATTATGTATTCATATCAAAATATCCTGACTTGGTCAGTAGTTGGGCTTGGCATGATCAATCTCCCGTTTATGTTTTTACCGTATTGGCCTGTATAAAATGCTAGGGCTTCAAAAAGAGTGCTGGTCTTGAATAAGTACTGGAGTACAGGGGTATCAAAATATTTATATATTCATACATTATATGATAAGTGTCTGCATACTTATACGGACCAATACAGTACCAACTGAGGGGACACACAAACCAGTTAGAATGTTATAGTGGTTACAGGATGATGTCAAATGTAGCTATTGTTTATAGATGGGTTTAAAGATGGGTTAGGAGCCAATTTGGGGATCAATCTTTCAGTTACCCAATGTTTTTGTATTCACAATACTTATATAAATGTGTGGGTATGTGCAAATTGTTTAATTCTTTCTGCTACTCATAAATGCATCAAACATGCAGGTAAACACGGTGAGAACAGGCTAGAGGATCCAACCCTTTCACATTTTGGGGGTCAATTTATATTTTTCAGTTACACAATTTTTTTGTATTCATAATACTTATGTAAATGTGTGTGTGTGTGTGTGTGCAAACTGTTTAATTATTTCTGACATTCATAAATACATCAATCATGCAGGTAAACATGGTGAGTTTAGAGTCAAACTCAAACTCAATACATCAAACATGCAGGTAAACATGGTGAGAACACGCTAGAGGACCCAACCCTATTATATTTGTGTTGGGACTCAATTATATTAAGTGGTGTATTAATGATACCATTCATGTAGACACTATGATCACAAACCCACTGTGTGAACTGCAAAATAAATAATCTAGCTGAGTTGGCTCCTATCCCATCTTTAACCCTTTAGGGCCAAGCATCAACTATAGTTGAGGCCATTGCTGGTCCAGCATCGACAATAGTTGATACCATGGGTGGCTGAGCATTGACTATAGTCATCATAACTCAATGGGATTTAGCATAGGCCCAGCTTTTAGGGAATTTTTTTTTTGCAAAACATCTTGCCACCACCACCAGCAAATATTAAAACTTATAGTAGGATATTATGTGGCAGTGATTACAGTGGTGGTTATAAGTCTATTTGAATAAGCTAAAAAAACACCTACCTTCATTCACTACATAATTATATGATGATGAAGATAGAAGACTATCATTTTTTATTAATAGAACACTACTGTCCCTTTGAATCTTACTTTTACTAACACAGGATTAAAGTAGTGGTTAGTATTGGAGTAACTTTAATGAGTTATTTTACTACCTCAAGCCCACCAGTGATAAAGGTGTTGGAGGGGACTGGGGGAAATTGGAGATTCATACACTAGAATCACTCCTAAACTAGATGGAGTATAGCTAAAATAGAACTGATATTCTTACAATAACAAAGGGTTGTATATGTTTAGGAAAGGGGCTGAACTGCTTTATTATTATCATTATTATTATTACTAGAATCCGAGAAAAGCGATGTGATATTGAAGTGAGGAACATCTACATTGCACTATGATCATTCTTTTAATGTATATAATTGTGTTTACACATAATGTACATTCATGAATAACAGCTTCTACAGATAGAAAGTGTCATGAAAAATCTGGTAAGGTATCCTTTTCATCTATGATAATACTCTCCTGTTTTTTGCATCACTTATGTCTCTACTATGAAGACATCTCTAAATATTTGTCTTGTGTCATAGTTTTTAATTTGGTGCTGCTTGTTCTGTTTGTAATAAGTTACACCACACACTATGGAATCCTCCCTGGAAGTTGATATTTTTGTACTATTATATCCAAGCAGTACGCAATTTAAAGGATGTTAACCAGACTAAAGGCATCCTCCTGAAATGAGGTGTAGCTTAAGTGTGGCACTCACAGCTGCAATGGAGTCTACATGCAGTGGTTTTAGTTAATTTACTAATTGCATGTTTTTGGTGTTATTTTGGAATTGGAAAAGGTTTTTGTCACTTTAGATATCTCTACTCTTGTCAAAGTATTCACATCAGAATGTGATTGGTGACATTTTAGACACTGTTGATAACATACATAAAAGACATATATTCTGAAATAGCGGATGATCATTATGTAGCCACAGTACAATTCAATGAGGCAGATATTAAACCCAAACCTTTTGCCTTGTGTTTTCATAAACACAGTCTTATACTACCTGCTGTACACTTTTGCATGTATAATGCACTGATGTCAAAGCTTCAAAAAACAAAGTTGCATGCCATGGTCTCCGATCTCTCTAGGAACATATATGCAGTCCATATAAATGGCATAAATATGACAGAAATCCATGCATTAGCATGTATAGGGGTCTCCCTATAAATATAGGATTAAATAGAGCTACAGCGTGGTGCATTTTGTTTTACCTTAAGCAGAGTTTATGTTAAACCATTGAATTCAATCGATTTGTCATCATTATTTGTATAATGTTATCATCATGTATAATGACCAAATGTCATGGATCATCCGGATTTGAGCTGCCAGGGGGCTCCAAATTAAATTTTCGAGTAAGGATTCAATTTCTTTTGTATAAATAGTATAGGTGTTAGGGATTAGAGACCATATATTTGGGTAGGTTAAATACCATTATTAGGTCTACAGTACAGGATCATATGTGAGAGCACCAGTTTGCATGTAGACACGACAGATCCCTCTTTCATAAGTGTATAGCTTTTAGTAGGTATAAGGCATACATTTCTATTAAAAATGGCACATATCATAGAATTATTGTACAAGAAGGGCTGCAATAAGGTGGGAATTCAAAGGACATAGTATGAATCATGTTATAATGATTGAAAGGTTTATAAGGAGGGCTCAGTCGTGTCTACTGTGATAAGTGATGTATGACAAAGCATTCTGATCTATTACGCCACAATTACCAGCAAATTCCTTTTTAAATATGAATAATACATTCTAAATTATTATAGAAATAACTTTAGATGACCATAATGTCTTCTCTTATTACCTTTTCACCCAAGGGCTCAGTCGTGTCTACTAGGGCTCAGTCGTGTCTACTAATACATATTGGGCTATAAATGTTATTATGGCAGCTGTAGAATATTGTTGCTAACAGGCATTATTCCTTTGATATTAGCTTATATGTATATGTTATAACAATTAATAAAGTATATAATACATGGAGGCTATGAGTGGAAGCATGGGCTCAGTCGTGTCTACTGTCAAACTACCCCTAACACACAGTTAAAAGTCAATGGGCTCTACAGGGTAGGCTATTGGAGCTAGACTTACAATTTCTTTTACTTTATATAGGCACATAATATTCGCTTATTATGCCATATTTCAGTCATCTTTATACTTTATTAAAATATAAGTAGGGCCATGTTTTCTTTGGGCTCAGTCGTGTCTACTTAAAACTACCCAAGTACTGAGGACCACACAACATATTTACCATATAGCTCATATAGGCATAGATGGTGTTAAAATGTTACCCATCATATAGGGGACCTGCAGCAAAAACGATATATGCAAATAGTTCTATAAATAGAGCAGTACACACAGCAGAATGTCTATTCTTTAGATTTTATTTACTAAAAAGGCTCATTCTAGGTGCATTTGACCCTCTGGCACCATAAATTAGGGTCTGGCATAGGTGAAACCATGGTTTCCCTCATAGATCTAGCCAAGCCGGATCATACTAGTCCAAAGATACAACTTTATATGACATATGGAATATTTTATTAAGGGGAGAAGAAAAAAAGTTCAAATCAGGACGATCTGTGACATTTGGTCGTATAATGACACACCATATTATTACCTGTAGTGGGTAGGTAGTGGAGATGTTAGTGGAGATGCAGATCAATGATATAATTATCTCATAACAAAACCTGCCTAAAATCATAGGTCTTATATGTTGATTCCCCAACTCCTCTCTCACCTCTACTACCTACAGTATTACATGTCCATGATTTGTTAACCCTTTAAAGCCAGACAAATATATTATAGGCTTGCTGTGGGTTGCTAGACCTTTCTGACAGGAATTTTCCCTGGGCTGTGCCTTTGCTAAATCCCATAGAGTTATCCTGAGTATAGTCAATTCTAGGCCAGCCCTCAGCTATAATTGATGCTTGGTGAGTCATGGCATCAACTATAGTTGATGCTCAGCCATTCTAAGGAATAATATATCCTGAACTACTACTATCTCAAATATTAGAAGCATTTCAGTAAGGATAGAAAGGAAAATCATCATTCATTGGTAAACAATAGTGGTAGAAGAACCTAGATTCTGCATAAATCTTGCCAGCACCTTTAACATTAGGATCTTTAGGCATTATTTTAGGGTGTTGTTCCATTTGTTTGTGAGGCTTTGACCTGTTAAACTGAAAATTACATAGGGTTGTAGACAGGATTTTATCTGGCCACTCTACTTTTCTTGCACAGTAAACATGTCTTAGGGAACATACTCGGGAATGACCTTAATTTTTACAAAGCGGCATTACATTAAGAAATTTAGATATGATTCATGGTGAAGATAGACACTTGTTGCTAACTAATTATATGATGAGACTAGGGACTCATTAAATGAGTTGATGGCATCAGAACTACATCAGGTTAGATGATAACTACTAATGATGAGTATGACCTGTTTTGACATGTCAATTGGTACCCTGTGTAAACACCGAATCTTAGGGAAAAATGTATCTGCTAGCTGAGTTATGTAGTTTTCATAGGGATATGTATTTAAGGTGAAGTATTTTCTGTGAGGGAAATGGGTGTTAACTAGCTGATCAAAGCAAAGTCAGATGTATGTGCATCATGGGATAGCACACACAAAATAATTATTATAAAATTATTTTCTTCTTATATCACTTGTGGTTTTTTTAAATGAGTGAGTCTTTACATACACAGCACAAGTTCTTTTCTGCATATTTCCTTGCTTTTCATCACCATAGAAACGCAGTAAGTGAAATACACCACAGTGCAGTGAGAGAAAATGCTGGTAAATTCCCAACTGTTAACTTGTGCAAGTGTTGGATACAGAAAGGTTGCACAATGAACTTTAATCTTTGCATATGTTCTATCAATATCAAGTCAAGATGGCACCACAGATGGAGCTGCCTTGGCATATGGCCAATTGGATAACACAATTCTGGCTGCCTCAAGTCACTACTTGACATACAGTGTACAGTCGCTGAGAATGTCTATAGGCGTGTTTATATATATATATATATATATATATATATATATATATATATATATATATATATATATGATGTATCTTCCTCATTCACAGTGTGTGTGCATATAGAATCAGTTAGAGTAGTGAGCTTTGGTTAAGTTTGTCAAGATGATGAAGCCTGCAGAAACAAATTGTATGAACAGTATAGATAAGTATCAGAGTTGCGCATAGTGCATTATACATGATACTCAGCCGTGATTGTCCAACACAATGCATATATATATGTCAAGAGAGAATTTGGGAGCTCTTGATGAATGTCTGAGAAATGGAGCCTATGTGAGCTTGCCTTTATGCTCATTGGAAAATTGAATGGAAGGGAGGTCGTTGATGTGCCAATGCTTATAGCCTGATTTACAATTCCATAATCTAGATGTTAGTCGACTCCCTGTTTCAGTCAGTCAGTAGCCACATGCTGAGGAAGTGATCTGTAGTGCCAACCAAAAATGAATACCTGATATGGACAGTGTTGACATCAACCTCAAGAACGCATCCATCATTCATATTTAAGTGCTTGTATACATCCATGTAATGTCTTGTCTAGCAGTTAAGTTACAGTAACTTTAACTCAACTTTTTTTCATAAATTGGCACTTAGCTTAGATTAGTTAGTATTTGACAAGAAGGGAACTTTTATTTAATGCTGGCACAAATATAAAGGGTGCATGCTTGTTGCATGAAGCCTAGTAGGGATAGCATCAAAACTGACACATCGAACATGCATGTTCTTGGCATGTTCTTGACCTAAAACAACATGTTCTTGACCTAGAACCTCCTCCCATGCATGTAGTCATCACCTTTCTACTACTTAGCATGCAATATTTTGGATAGACATTTATTTGAAAGCATTTAGTTTCTTGAATATTGTGCGAGGTCAGAGAAGACTCTTTGTATTGAAATGTATTTGGCATAGCATTATTACTCAGGAATTTTTTCTCCTCGATCCTGTGCTCCATAATGCACTCCACTGTAAACCAATATTGCTTACTGTTTTATTCAGGGTTTTGTTCTGGATCTTTTTTCTTTGAGCTGGGCACAATATTTTCATCAGTGCTCTTGCTGGGTGTAGTCTCATGTAGTCCCCTGAGCTGCAAGGGGGATACTGCAGCCACAGTTTCAGTGTTGATTTTTGACTCCCCTACTAATTCAGGATTGTTCTCTTTGGTTGGACCCTGCTTCACATGTGTTAATTCAATGACTGTTACCCAAGTGTTATACTTGTCTGGCCAACCTAGCCAGCTGACATTAACCTCCTGCCTCACCTTGTTACCATAACCTACAGTCCTGTGACTCAGGATTGCTTCTACTTCATATATACTTTTTCCTTGGATGCTATATATTCTGAGGTAGCTGTCTGTTTGTGTGGATACTTCTTCTGTATTGCAGCTCTGCTGGTGAATAGTCTGGTTCAGTTGATGCAGTGGGTGCTTGGGCTTCTTTTTCTTTTATGATTCTCGTCTCTTTCACTACTCTGGGAGAGCTTTCTCTCATGGGGCTCTGCTGCATTAGATTTGTTCTGAAAGCTGCTATCTGTTTAGTAAATGCTACATCCCTCCCCTGATAAATCTTGTTGATCCCTACAGGGGATATGTTTATCACATCCGTTGATGCATTGAAATGCATGGGTGATTGCTGGGTGATCTTTGGCCCTTCACGCTCAGGTAAAACATCTCTGATTAAAAAATCTTACTAACTTGCCACATCTTTATTCTCATATAGACATTCCTCAGACCATTTTGCTACATATTGCTACTCTATAGAACATCCAATGTACTTAGAAATGAAGCAGTTACTTCCTAATATAACATTTCATAGGGGTCTACCCTCTTAAGAGTTGATACACAGTCTTAAGCATGGGGCCCACCATGTTGTTATTCTAGATGATCTTATAACACAGCTGCAAAAGTCAGTCGACATGTTAGAAATGTTTATTCTGGGGTCTCATCATCTTAACATTAGTGTCTTTTACTTAACACAGAACATTTTTCACCAGGGTAAATACAGTAAAACAATATCTCTAAATACACAATATCTAGTGTTGTTCAAAAGTCCCCGTGACAGCAGTCAAATAAATTACTTAGCACGTCAGGTTTTCCCTTCTACTCCTCAGGCTTTAGCAGAAGCCTACCAGGACGCCACAGAGAGTGAACCATATGGTTATCTTTTTTTACCTTACTCAGGAATGTAAACAGATTTTTTGCGGACGAACACATATCACACCTGAACATTACACCATATTGTACACACCTCTAAGGTAAACGTTCTCTCTCACCAGGTACAAATCATACATGTCTTTCCATATAATGAAATATCATACCCCAACAAGGAAAACACAAACATCATAACAAATTAACTTAATATGAGCTCTGACAGGTTTAATAGAAACATTCAGTTTCTACAGTTTATAGCTAAACCACCCAGTCATAAGCAACGTCAGTCTATGATAAAATCAGCAGCACAAGATCAAGTGCTCGCTATATGTGAGATCATACTACACGCATTGGAAGGCAACACCGAGCTTACTCCTACTGACATCAAATCAATTTCTGTGTACAAAAAGGACCTCTGTAGAGCAGGCACCAGGAACCGTACTCCCTGGACATCACGCCGTGCTATACTGCTCAAAATAGGGAAGGCTGTATCATATATTGTAGAAACAACATTAAAGTAACATGAAAAATATACAAAAGCTTGTCCTTGTATCATTTACAGATTATAAGCTTCTCATAAATTCCAGTCAAACACTGACAGAAAACACAAATAAAACAGCAGAAAAAAAACAATATTACTGCACCACATCATAATACTGACAAGGAATCTAAAGAGGATTTTAATGTTGACGATTTTGTATCATACCTTAAAAGGTGTGAAGAAACACCATGTGACACATTACATAGTGGGGCTCATAGTAAACCCAGCGCTATTAACACTGAGGTTATTGAACCTCAGACCAAAAAGATCAAGAGGGAGTGGTTGATGCTATAAATGGCTCAACGTAAAAGGGGCCGAAAGAACAAAGGATGGGAACTTGAGGGTGTTAAAAGAAATTACTATAATATCTCTATACCAGGTAGCTTCAGTGGTGTCAACAAGACTGTCATACCTAGTAACACAAAATCTAAAAAACATTTAACAGAACAGTTCAAAACATGGTTAAATGATCAGTCTACACATCTACGTTTCTCTCAGCCAGGTAAACTCAAGGTGCATTCCAGAATTATTTCACCAGCAATAAATGACATGTGGGATGCTGATTTAATGGACATGCACATATTGAAACGTTACAATCAATGTATCACATTTGTTCTGCTTTGTATTGATATATTCTCACGTCAAGTTCACACAGAACCACTTCAAACTAAAAATGCAGACGATGTGACAGCAGCTTTTGAGAAGGTGTTTCTCACATCATCCCCATGTGTTCTACGTAAAAAATACTCTATACCGAGTACAAACTACTCTTTTAGTGCCGACAACATCTACCTGGGTAACGTGCCATCCAGAATAATTTGCGGCTTAGTTTCTCAAAAAGCTACAGTATGGTGATATACTAAAAATCCGTATAACTTTCAACCATTGAAGATCAAACACTTTAGTGTTACAGTACATGGTGAAAATGTACCTCAAAAATCACTACTGATGAAGTTTGACCCTACACACAGTAGGAAATCATCTTTCATCGAGACCTACATTGCTCTGTATGGTAGGGAACGGTACACAGATGGGAGGGACGAGGGGTTATACATTACAAGATCGGGATTCAATAGTGGACACACACTGTTTGCATTTGACCTTGAACCGGATGTCAGAGAGGAGGTGTATGGTTCTATATGGTCTACTATGAATAAGACAATTTTTCAATTCAGATGGATTTTGAACAGGCGCTGCCCGAAAGTGTTTCCTTAATACTGTATGTCTCTTTCCCAGCTCTTTTTAAAATTGACAGTAACAGAGCTGTAATGATCATGTCATAAATAACTATATGTAGGATAACATGTGATATTGTAATGCCATAAATAAACTTAACTCTATGTACAGTCACATCATGTGAATCAGGACCGGGTTATGACATATGATATGCCTCACATTCAGATATCAGAAACTGAGTTTCTAGGGTACAGAACGTCTATTTCTTTTCACTAAGGAACGTGTGCTGTGTGCAGGTGAAGAGTTGAAGCTCAGTATGGATGAAGTATCCAGCTCTAGGTCACTCCTCCTCCTCCTTCTCTTAATACTGGTGGAAGATGTGACAGAAGAAGCTGCACAAGTGGAGGCAGAATCTGTCACATGTGGGGGGTCAAGTTTAAATCTGCGGAATAAAATTGACTTGTCCGGCTTGGCGGACATGATGTCCGCGCTGTCCCCCTCCAGCAACACCTGTGACCCAAATTCCAGCACTTCAGGTAATATGACAGGATCACTTTCTGGCTGCTGTACCTGGGGTACATTGTCAGTCTGACTAGACAACGGGGTAACATCAGGCAGAATGTAAACTTGACATGCCATATGACATACTTCTGGTTTTATCTCTGCCTGGCACCCGAACTGAGACACATCTGGCTTTATCTCAGTCTGGCATCCAAACTGATTTACTTCAGGTTTTATCTCAGTCTGACATCCTATCTGATTTACCTCGGGAGTTGTTTCAGTCTGACATCCAAACTGATTTACCTCAGGCTTTATCTCAGTTTGACATCCAAACTGATTTACATTAGGTATTGCTTGACAACAAAACTCAGTTGTGTCAGGCTCAGCTTGACACCCGAACTGCTCTGTCTCCTGTACTATGTTAACCTGACAGGCAAAATCTCCTTCATCGTGTCGCAACTCTGCTTGACAGGAAAATTCATCTGTGCTAGGTAGTATGCGAACTTGACATGAAAACTCGTCAGTGTCCTGTACTATGTCAGTCTGAGTAGCAAACTGTGTGACATCCGGCTCCACCTGTGTCTCGCACTGTGCCACAGCCACAACAGCTTGGGATGCACTGTCTTTTACACTTTTCACACTCTCCTCGGAACCCTGCACAGCAACGTCTGTTGTGTCTGGCTGCACTTGTACACTCGTTGGTCGGGTGGACACAACCGCCTGCACCCCAGCCTCCGTGACATTAGGTCTAAAAAATATAAAGAAAAAAAGACATTTGTGTTACACTGTAACAGGTGTATAAGAGAGGTAATGCATGTACAATAGACGTATGACATGAACTGTTTACACATACAGCTGTACCAAATTTACTTTGTATCACCATTCTATATATATATAACGTAAATCAGGTATAGCATGACATATTTTTACATGAATGTGTATTTTTCATATTGTAGTTAGATCAGTCGATATTTTCAATGGACATGGAAATGCAGACCAAAAATACCGATGACAGCACGCAGTTATGTGGTGACGCGGCTATTTTTACCTCATTTTATCGCTCATGTAAAATCAGAGGAAAGTGATTAACTGACCTGTACAGTATTCCGGAGAAAGTACGGAACAGTGCTCTGACCTGTGACTTGATTACAGTAATACTATAATCCATGATGATACTGGTAGAAATGTACTCTTTTTTTCCCCACCCTTTCGGAATACTGAGCTGCGTAAAAGCTGTCCAACGCCTGAATGCTTGTGAACGGTTCCACAGCGACAATACAGGTGGCGCTGCTTTACTATATAAGTCGACCGTGACACACTAGGAGTCACTAATGGCGGATAGGAAGCCCGCAGCACCTCCGACCTAGCTTCTCTCTGTTTTTCCCGCCTGAAATATGGCGCCTGTCTCACCTGCGATATACATTTTTTGTGCTAGTAAGAAAATTATATAGATAAGCAGCTGTAACGTTGCTCTGTGTCCATCCTAGAGTGACTTCTTCTCATGGACTGGCATTGCAAACTGTCATGAAGCATTTTATAAAACTCTCATAGACTAATTCCTAATGATTAGGCCTGAAGTTTTGACACTAAGATGATATTGCTGATTGGACATGGTACCAAATTTGGCATGGAACCATATTGAGCATAGAGTTAGGTATAGGTGGATAAATGGACAGAAAATACTGGGATAAATGAGTTAAATTACACAAAAAATCTTATAACCATTGTTTAGGCACTGTATTGAAATGACAGTGATGTGCTGTATTCTGTTCCACTGGGTGCCAGACTTTCACTGTTTAAATCACAGTGAACTTAAAACAACAGTGACCGTTATTTTTACGATGAAAGTCCAGCACCCAGTGGTACCAGTGAATCCCAGTTATTTTTTATGGAATTGTAATAAATAATTACATCACACAAAACCCAACACAAGGAATTTATTTTTCAGTTTTTATTTGAAGTGTTAGTTTTCGTAGACATTTTTTGGAGTTTTTTTGTTGGTTTGATCTTAAGTTGCTACGTTTCGGTTCCTTTATGAACCTTCATCAGGCAAAGATGCTTATAATAAATGTACAGTTGACTGAGGTACTATAAATGATCACATTTTGAGTTGGTTTCCATGGTGAGCAAATATCACCAAATAGTAAAATTCTGGTGATATGTACAATTGATAGTATTACCTCATAGGTTTAGACATATACTAAGTACCAGTAACAATTAATATTACAATATAGGTAACACAATGTAAGGAACAGCATGAGCATCAACACTTTACATGTCAGTAAACTTGTGACTAATGTAATTTAAGACATTTTAAAGACATTAATAAGACAATTCGGAGCTTGGGTAGCCTTTACTGGGGTGCTTGGGTAGCCCATGAAAGAAATAAAAAACATGCAAGCATGAAATTTAATTTAGTTTTTTTTTTGGCGATTGTCAGTGTTTGCTTGGTGAGTCGGTTAGTACCCTTTGTCCTGCATTCCCTGCAGCATGGATCTTGCCACATGGTGGTCATTACGTTGGCTGGAAGACAGCACAACAGTGACACCATCTACAGTGAAGCGGTAATTTACCCCAACAGCAGAATTTACGACTGAACAACAAAGTAGACTTGAAGGGATGACGCAGCGATAATGAGATTGTGTAGATGCATCACCATGATGACATCAGTTAGTAATGCACCAACTGTGAGTGTATGCTGATGAGATGACTGCCATGTGAAAATGATTGGATGAATGAATGTAAATACTTCACTCTGATTGGGTGAGATTTTAGTGGTTATACTGCTCCACATGGTTAAACATCCATGCATGAGTTCAAGTGTGATCAGTAGCTGTGTGCTAGACGCAGGATGCAAAGCAAATATATTTAAGTGATACGACTCATTAACCACCATGCATGAGATGACTTATACATCACTGGATCAGGAGAGAAAATTGGATATATTGAACAGGACAGGTCATGATCTCATGAAACGATTAAGTAAGTTTCATTCTTGCATTTAAAACTGTGTTTAATTTTACAGAAATGTCCTTTAATGCAGTATAAAAGTATGAAATGTTTTTCGTATTTTTATAATGGTTTCTAAATTGGAAAATTGTTTTGTTGTATGAGATTTCATGTGTAATACAACTTTTGCAGCTATCAATCCCTACTTCATGACACATCTAGTGGCGAAGAATGTTGTCTCTCGATACCAGTCCTCTGACATCAATGTAAGTAGAAAGTGTTGTCATATTGCATAATTCTTTTGTAGACGAGTGATTTCACAAAGTTAAAATATAGTATGATTTAGTAGGCCTATCATCTA
This sequence comes from Harmothoe impar, assembly GCA_947462335.1. Lineage (NCBI taxonomy): Eukaryota > Metazoa > Annelida > Polychaeta > Phyllodocida > Polynoidae > Harmothoe > Harmothoe impar. Next base: position 77,091,032 of record OX381711.1, read on the forward strand.
TAATATGATATTGAATCTTTCATTGCATGATTGCTTTGATGTTTGGATGGAGATTTCTATAACATTATTCATTCCAGGCACTTCAACTGCCAAGTCAGAAGAGGTCTATGCTGCTAGACCACTTGCACTCATTAAACATCAAAAAGTTCATTGAGTTTTGTATCTTTCTACATGATGTTCAAAGACGTAGCGATATCATACAAGAGCTGATGGGACTTAACATCAATGACCTAAGAGATCAGAAAAGTAAATTCTTGCTCTAGCATTGAAAGAAAACATTCAATGGATAAAGTCACTGAAGTAAAGACTTGGCATTACATAGATCCCTGCAAAGAAGATTCTCGTTTTGGCTGAGGCTGTACAAATGCACTCAGAATTACAATTGATTTTAAACAATAACAATGACAGAAAGACTAATATTAATGGAAATGATGAGATGATGATCAGATTCTACAGTGGTGTCTATTGGAATTGCAAGTAAACTCATGAAAACATGCTTTGATTCATTGTCAGACAACATTTATAAAGAGGAGTGGATAGGCTTAGATTAAAGATTGGATAAAAAGAACTGTTTGGAGGTGAATTGATGACTGTCCCCTTCATCACATATTATCAAATGGAGTTGTTCCTGTTTTTCTTCTATCTGGATATAAATTTGCCTGAATTTAAGACATTGCATCATGTCTATTAAGGAATAAGACCTCATCTTTAAAGATAATACATTATGTTAGACTACATTCCTCATTAAATGCTAGCATTACCACAGGAAACATCATAATTTGATATGTATTGAAAACAGGATAAATATGTCCATGACATCATGATGACTAGTTAACTAGAATATGACTTGTACAGTGCAGAGAGGGGCATGCCTCAACAATTAAATACATTTAAAAATCAAGAGTTGAAAAAATAATGACACAGTCCAGATTTGGGCAGGATTTCTCACTTCTTAACAGCTAAAACAGGTTGTGAACTCTGTTATCTGGAAAAAACATATGTTCTGTTAGGGCATTAGATTTACCTAAAAGAATGGTCATTGAAAATTTGAATGGATATGTTACTCCACCAGACTCTCTAAGTGTCTACACAAAAAGATGGTTCTGGAAATGTGTAACTGGATGTGTGGGGACTTCAATATGAAAGTGTTCAATTGTGTAGAATACCCTTTGTATTGAGATCATGGCACTTTCTACCATCATGCTTGGGTAGTAATCTAATCTGGTTATTGTGCCCTAAAAATACATTTGTCCTGTTCAATTTGCATGGTGTATTATAATTGATATTGTAATGTGGTTGTTATATAGCTAGATGTATAGGGTGAGCAATTGTAATAAAATCCTATATAAATAGGAATGAGGCCTTGTTATTATTTATATAGCAATGTGTAACAAAAACTTAATCTTAAACTCTTGTCCATACCTTATGGAAATCACAGCACAGCACACAAATGTCAGAAATAGGGTGGTCCCTCAGAAATGTAGAGGGAGGCATTTCTCTGCAATGCCGAGAAGCACAAAACATGAGTCCCACTTTACTCTACCACTTTACTCTACCCCATCGCACCTCACCTCTCAGATAGCTCTACTTCCTCCATAGCCTCAACCATGTGAGTGTAGGCTCAACTACTATCTCGGCCTCTCCTTCTAAACTATCGCATACACAAAAAGTGGGAGAACAATTTGAAATGTTTGTTCTTAAGGTCATGTTCAAAGTGTGAATAAAAGGGTGTTTTGATGTGTCTCATCAGTGCTGCTAAAACATATACCATACATGATTAGATCACATACCTGAATTAGTAAATAGTATTAATGATAGTGATATACCTAAACCATGAAGCAAGCTGTATGCATTGAATAAACCCCGATTGAATTTGATAAAAGTTCAAAGTATGCGCCACGTACACATCGCGTCCCTATCCTTATCTCAACTCTTATCTGTTAATATTATCTTGTTTGTTATAAAAGTTGATTGTGGAACATGTGTATGCTGGAAAATATTTTTTATTTATTGTCGGATCCCTAAAAAGAAATCCCTTTTCTCTCCCTCTTTTAGGTCACAACATAGAGTCATGTAATGACATCAATTGTTGAGACCCGGCTTACTTTGTATCATGCCCCATTCTGAAGAAGATATTTCAGAAGTAGCTGAGCCAAAGTAAACTCACCATGGGAAACCCCTTAAAGGATGGTTTATGCCATGTGTGCGAGGGAGTGATGCTTACGGGTTGGGCCCAAACAATACATGTGTATATACATTGCTACAAACCAAGTTTGTGGTGTCTATCGAACTAGCCCCCCACCACCTTCCATCTACTAGTGTTATATCAATACAATCCATTATTTAAATAGAGAATGTGCATACATACATTATGACACACATTATGATATATATAATTACATGATTACTTGATGTTTTACTAGGTAAAGATGTATTACTATCCTCCGGGTCTCCTCATAATGCCTTGTGGCGCCATCTGGCGGTTTCAATCGTTAAGAGTATTATGTAGACGCTATCACACAGCAACCGTACTATTTTTGTATTATTTGCCGGGTCCCTAAAGAGGGACCCTTTCTTTCCGAATCCCAACAATATGAGTCATTATATTATAATGACTAAATTGTTGAGATGTCGGCTCCCATTCTGGCCATGGGAGGCCCCCTTAATTGGGGGCCTATGCCATGATAGCGAGAGTTACTGTCGACCACACAATCATAAACTATATGATATTGTCAAAACCAAAGTTATGGTGTTTTTATTTCAATCCGCGAGGGTTTGCACTGCACAGCTTTGGTGATCATACACAAATACTATTATATAGCACTGATGTTTATAGTATATCATGCTATGTCAAATAACAGTACAAAAAAATTAAAACATTAATAACCTATGAAGAAAAGCGGTAACAATATATACACACTCCGCATAATGTATAGTGGCGCCATCTGTCGGCGTATAAGTAAACTACTCAACGCGCGTCAAAGCAAACGTGCGCTATGCATATTACGTCTTGTGTGCTGGTATATAGTCCAGTTTGTTTATGCACATTAGCTAGCATAAACCATCAGTGTTTTATTGTCTAAATGTATTGATGCCTAATAAAGTCCTCCTTCCTTATTACATCTGCCGTTCCAAGTGAGACAAAGAGGAAATGAAACTGTGCCTCGGTGAATGAAAACTGCTCATGGGTGCTTTTTGAAAGAAAGTTAATCTTGGAGGTGGTCATTTTACACACGAAAAAACCATGAGAGGCAATATCATTGATATAAGCCTCACCAAGATAGACCCTAGTTAACAGGCTCAATCACATTTGGCTGTGTGGTCCTGCTGCTAGGGTATATTGGACTTCTAGTTGGGATCAGATCAAATGGTGTTCAAACCCGCAAAATTTTTAAATAGCGTAAATGATTTGGCTAAAAAGGCAGAAACAGTACATATTCTATTGGGTGATTAGTATTATTGCATAAGTCCCCGTGGAGCAGTTGGCTAGCTCTCTGGCTAGAGTACAAATCCTGCTCGATACCCAGGCTGGCAAAGGAAAAAAGAACCCTTAAATGTAAATATCTCCTAGGGGTCTATTTCGATGTATAAAATAAACAATGTTTCCTCCTGATGATGGACAATGTTATAAACTGTTCCCATTTTTAGGTATTTCAGCTCCTTTTACCTCCCTTATATGTTTCCTCTGCACATGTATAAGAAAGTTATACATTTGCAAAGGACACATATAAGCATTATATGAAACACTATCTATACATTTTTAGCAGGCACAATTTTGTATCAACGGGTACCTACCAAGGGGCATGGCAACACTTTCTTATATAGAAAGCACACGTCATACTTGTTCCCTAACGGACACCACTAATTAACAGGCGCAGTCATATACAGCCTTGAAACACTGAACTGGATTTATGCTATTTTTCGTACTCATCCATTGCTTATGTAACAGACCCCAGGCCATAAAACTTTTACTGACCTGGACAATAACCCTTTAAGGATGGCCTTGTGTATTAACACATTATTTACTTGGTCATCACGTTGCATGAATGCATCACAGGTGAGTTACTTGCTGTGGCTGCATTGGTGCATGATGACGACATATGCGATATTTTAGCGTCATACTTGTTCCCTAATGGACACCACTAATTAACAGGCGCAGCCATATACAACATTGAAACACTGAACTGGATTTATCCTTTTTTTCGTACTAATTCATTGCTTATGTAACAGACCCCAGGCCATAAAACTTTTACTGACCTGGGCATTAACCCTTTAAGGATGGCATTGTGTATTAACACATTATTTACTTGGACATCACGTTGCATGAATGCATCACAGGTGAGTTACTTGCTGTGGCTGCATTGGTGCATCATGACGACAGATGCAATTTTTTAGCAACATGATATCCTTGAATGGTTAATAACTATTGGTACACCTGCACTGTAAGGTAGTGTCAATGGTATTGGTTGCTTCAAATAGAAACTATACAGATGTAGGAAAGACTCTAATAAAGGCCTAGGTCTATTTTACCATCAACGGTAGGCCTAGGTTTACAGTTTGCTGTGATCAAGGGGTCACTTTTTTCCGGGGAGGCTTCCAATTTTAATTATATGTGTTCTGAGTTAAATAGGAGAGAAGAATGAAAGGTTTAGAACAGAGAATAGTTACTGGAAATGAAAAGTGGTGTCCAGAGAGTTTAATAGCTGTAACATGACAGGTATGATAAATGAGTATCACTAACCGGCATACCATCATTTAACGGTACACCTGTATCCACCGGTGAAGAGGAAGAGGGAAACGTATCTCCATGTGGAATATTATCCGTTGACATATCTTGTTTTGTGTTCATGATAGAAAGTAAGATATATATCCGATGGCAACTATTTTATGCAACCGTTGTATTGATGAAACAGTAATATTTTAAGAGAATAAAAAATGATGTTACCATCCAAGCTGTTGTTCATCAAATGATGAATTTAGCTCTGCGTCTAGATTTATATAGGGGTTTGGCTCTGCGTCTAGATTTATATAGAAAGTTGTCATCGTGAAAGTAAGATATGATGAAATAAAATACGCCAATACTCATTATATCTGATGTCAATACATAATATATCTGGAAAAAAACACAATTAATAATAGTCTGTTCAGTATTTAAAGTATAGAATGAGATATACCATCATATACTGGTGAATCAGCTGACCCTAGATCACCAGATATTAAGGTCAACCAGGTCAACCAATGAAGCACAGTGGTTTTCAATGGTGTGCCTGTTTCTGCTGGGTAACCATCATATACTGGTGAACCAGCTGTCCCTGGATCACCAGTTGTTAAGGTCAACCAGGTCAACCAATGAAACCTGGTGAACCTGTTACTACTGGATTACCTGTATGAAAAGGTTTTCCGGATATTACTGGTTTACCTTTAAATACAGGTGTACCTGTGGGAGCTGGTGAGCCTGAACATCCAAGCAAACAGTTAGTTATTCAGCCAGTTCTCCACCGGTGACACTCATTGAAATCAAGCATTAATAAAATATCTATTTGCGGGCTCTATATACATATGAAAATATTATTTGATTATAATGATTTCTAGATGATAAGCATCATATGAATATTGTGCACATTTTACACCAACTTTAAATATAAAATTTTGACATTGGAAGAATTAACAAAAACGAAAGTGTTGACAGCATCAAAAACCATATTAATAATCACATAATCGAAACATCTTTTTTCATAATGAATGGGATTTCTGATAAGATATCTTGAAACATAATATGATAACAATACATGAAAATGTAATACATGATAAACATGATTGACACGTATGACAGCAAAATGGTGGATATAATCCCTCGCATTACTACTACTCTTTCCCCTTCCTTTCGAGGCGTACCCTGTAATACTTGACTGGGTTTAGTATTGGTGACCTGCATACCGGCAGCACTTATAGCCCCTAGTATTCTTATTTGCCCCATTATTTTCGCCTTTATGCCTGCCCCTCCTTCTTTTATCACCAACTTTTCAGGACTTTTTAAACTTGGGGTGTAAATGGGGGGGGGGGGGGGCTGGGGGGGGGGGTCCTCATGTCGCATGTCGAATTTAAGAAAAGCTCATGTCCCATGTTACTATGAAATAAGCCATGTCACTAGTGTCATAAATGTCTTTAGTTGAAATAGGCGTATTTTTGACCCCCTGGACAATTTTGAAAAGCTAGAAGCCAAATGGTCCATTTGCTATCTATTGATGTTTCTCCCCCTGGTTGTAGGTATGTTGTAACCCTCAGACCACCTATCCAATGTCGCTTAGGTTGCCATGTCGCATGACCTATTTAAGAAATGACCATGTCGCCATGTCGATGATAAGAAATGGCCTTGTCGCCATGCCGATTTTAGGGGTCGACCCCCATAAACTTGTCCATGACCATCGGGCCATCCACCCTATATCCACCCCCATTTAGGTAGGAGCCCTGTCTCTATACCGTATACCTGATGTCAGCATAACAACCGAGCTTATGGCTTACTAGAGTAGTGGCACATAATATGTCATCATACCTTACACAGTGTAGACTATATACTTACAGTTATGGATGATGCTAGAATGGCGCTGTAGCTGTCCCAGGTCCGACCCCCACACCGTCCTGTGTGTAGCTGTAGACTGTCACCCCGCCCCTACTGTCACCCCTGTAGATGGTAGTCACGTGGTATCAAGGGGGAGACAAGGGTAAATATAACACAGGCAGGCGGGGGGGGGGCACTACATTAATATACTACGGTAATGTACTACAGGCTGTGTCTCACGACCTTGAGCCAATGTTTTTGTCTCTGACCGGGTGCCGTCTCTGACCAGCTGCCGTCTCTGACCGGGTGCCGTCTCTGACTGGATGTCACTTTGGGAGTTTAGTTATGTTCTACCAACAGCAGGATGCTAAAAATAATTACATAACAGCTGCCATAACGTCTCTACATATCCTTATATATATGAGTATAGGTTAACATTAAAAAAAACACGTTTTTCTAACACCAGGTCAGAGACGGCACCTGGTCAGAGACGGCACCTGGTCAGAGACGGCATACGGTCAGAGACAAAAACATTGGCTCAAGGTCGTGAGACACAGCCTACAGTAACATTGAGGAACATTTCTTTACTTTCAGAGAGCAACTGGTGTAAAATTGATCTTGGTCGATTCAAGGGTGCTCAAAAATCACAATGAAATTGCTGGGTTACTTCTCATTTCTGAGTTATTTCACATTTTAGATGCATAAAATGCGATAAAACACCCGATAATAGTGAAAAGTTTGGCAGGAAGCTTATTTTTTCCATCATTAGATTCATGTATTCTGGGTAATGTATGTCTTCAACATCGAGGAAAAGTTGTATATAGCCATGGAGAACCTATTCTTTGCCTATGAAGCGCTTTTTAACTTCAGATTCTGTGATACCAGATAGCGGTTCAATAAAAACATCACAGAAGCTATCATAAATAATGAATATTTTCTTGTGGGGTTTCCCTTGCATTGACATGCTAGATAATCATCATAACAATATTGTGTGACCCTGAAATAAGAATAAAATGCGCTTTGCCCTGTACATAATTCAGTAGTAGGCTAATACATATAAAATATAAAATATTGGGTGAATCGGTACTTACATATAATAGTTATATTTTTAGAAAATGAAGAAAACAAGAACTTTCATTGTTATCCCAATTGTCAATGACCTAAACCAAGAGTTATCCCTATACAATCCTTTGGAGTAGCAAGTGTTTACAAGTGCGGCAAATTTGGAATCTAAAGAACCCTGCCATTATGGTGCATCAGGCCAAAAAAAAAAGAAGGTGTGTTTCAGGTTACATGGTCTGAAAATCTAGGGTAGGTAGGTCGGATTTTTTTTTTTTTTTTTAGTTTTTTTTTTTTTACTTTAGCCTGAAAAGTACCCGGAAATCGACTCACGAACTACAATGCCGACTCGCCGACAACTGCCTCGACTCGTGAACTATCAGATCGACCCTTAAATAGCCCCAAAATGACCTAAAATATAAATATTTTTTCAAAATTGCATAAAAATTTCTATGGTCGGCCCTGTTTTGCTAGGTAGGGTCGGGTAACCTGAAACAAACCTTTTTTTTTATTTGGCCTCATATATGTACCATGGTGCATTATATATGAACACAGAGAAAAGAAACAGCGTCAAAAGGAAGTCCAGGCTGTCTCCAGAATAACCCCCCTCTCTAGAGGAGTCCATGACGCCTAAGGGAGCCTAGGTGACTCTCTGGCTGACCTAAGGGAATCACGGGGGGAGTAATATGACCCAGTGAGCTATATGACTCCCCAGGTGACTCCCTTAGGTCAGCCAGAGAGTCACCTAGGCTCCCATGGAGGCAACCTGGACTCCCTTTTGACGCTATTTCTTCTCTCTGTGTAGACATATGTAGGTACATGCATATTGAAAATGATTAGAATTAAAATGTAGAATATAGAAAATATAGAATATATGAAGCACACCTCAAGTTTGCTTTTTAGGAAAAATATAAAGTGCATATGTTCTCAATAGACTGGCTTGTGTGAAAATATACCCTTTCTGTTCAGAGAGAAAATAGAGAAGCACCGCGGTACAGATGTGCACCAAACTACTGCAGTGCCCCCCCCCCCCCACCCTGGGTGCCCCCCTCCCTCCCCTGCTCTGTAGCGTGCCCTTTATAGTGAATGGAGGGGTTCATTAAAGCCACAGTAGGCGTGTTTGTGGTTTAGAAGATGGGAACCAGTGAACCCCATGTGTCAATGCTTCTGGTCTGATGGCTATCTAAGGCCAAAAAAAAAGAAGGTTTGTTTCAGGTCACCCGACCGACCCTATCAAAACAGGGCCGACCCTACGTTTTTTATGCAATTTTGAAGAAATTTTCATATTTTTACCCTTTTTGGGTCAAATTTTGGGTCTTCGGAGAGTCCGGTTAGTACTTTCATGTTTTAAAAAAAAGTTAAAAAAAAAAAAGATCCGACCTACCGACCCCACGTTTTCATTCCATGTTAACTAAAACAAACCTTTTTTTTTGGCCTAAGTTGAGGGGAAGGACCAGGCATTCATTGTCCAATGGGGTGGGGCCCGGAGGTGGGGGTAATTTAATTGTTAAGGACCATGCAGTTCTAACTTAGTGAGGCCCGAGGGCATCGTAAGTTAGGCCCAAAAAACGGGATTGTTTCCGGTCACCTGACCGGGTCTAGCAAAACAGTCTTTTGACTTTTTGATTTTTATTACTCTTCCCAGTTTTTACTGTTCGTAAATCGGCCCCCTAATGGGTGAAATACAAAAAAAAATCAAATAAAAAAAGATCGGCCGGCTGGGTCTGGTTTGTCCATGTTACCCATGGGCGACCACTGAATATAAGCAGTGGGCTAAACATCAGGGGGGAGATCAAGTGTTCCAATTCATTGGAACAGGGTAAGCCAATGTGGTGCACTACACTGAATACCTGTGCCTACTATGCATGGACCCCTGTACTTTCCCTGCTCCCCACAGTGTTGTAGGTATGCAGGCCATGTGCTTTAAGGACTGCAGCAATGTTGACACAAAGCAGAGGGGGGACTTTGCTAAAAGTGGCTCCAATTCCAGTTTAATGCATAATTGTGTATTCTGGATCCCAGTAATATTACTTATTATGCATAATCATGAGATAGTGGCCTTTTAATGCATGCAAATGCATGCATTTTCACCAGAATATGATGCTCAAAGCAGAGGGGGGACTTTGAGTTGACTACCCTGTTTCTGTAAACAGAAACACATGACATCCACCCCGAGGTTTAGCTAAGTAGGTGCCCGTGATGTTACCGGTACCAACCTGTTATTTTTTTGGCCATCTTGCCTGTGGGGGCCAAAAAACAGGTTGGTTTCCTGGTTTGCCAAGCTAAGGCACAAACCACCGATTATTATTATTATTTTTCCTTATCATCATTTTCTTTGCTCACCACCTTTTTATAGCGCCCTTCTTTGGGTAAAAAAAACCCACAAAAACATATCTCGCATAGTCTAAAAACGCTATCCCCTCACTTTCTGAGACAACTATAAGCATATATCTCACATAGGCTTAGGTCCGGACACACCTTTTTATTCTGTTCTTAGGCCAATATGAAAAGGTTGGGTAACATGGTCTGAGAAACAAGGCCCGGCCGGCCGATTTAAAAAAAAAAATGTAATTCTTTTTTTTTGTTTTTTAACTTTTTAGGGCCCCGTTTTAGAGTTTTTGCTGTAAAATCCTTAATAATCGTCCGATTTACGAACCGTGAAAACAGGCAAATAGGATCAAATAGCAAAATTTCACAGGAATAAAAAAAAGGAGGGGGACACGGCCCTGTTTTGATAGACCCGGTCGGGTGACCGGAAACAAACTTTTTTTTTGCCCTAGAATAAAACCGTTATATGTTATATGCCCTATACTGTAGGGAGAACGCCCTGACCTTTCAATGAAATATAAATTCATGTATCTGATTAACACCTTTTAATTCATGGGCTTCAAATATTGTGAAAATTAAGAACGTGTTTGTCCCGGTTTACTCACCAGAGCTGCATTCACGCATTTATAATATGCCTATTGGTCTGCTGCATGTATTGAATAACATGGCGTCATGACGGCATATATTGCTTAAAACAGGGTTAAAGGATTAATGAAGGGTTAACAAAGGGTGAAGGTCTTTAAGGGTTAATAACATACCCTGGATATCATAGAGTACTCCCACTTGTCCCCCCCCCCCCCACCCACACCCCCCTCTCCCCAATCCCCGACGTCTGTTTTCCCCCCCTAGACTTGCTCAAGTCCTAGAATTTGAATAAAGACAAAGAAACATACTTTTCTCAAGTCTCTAATTCATGGGAGGGTAGGAGGAAGGGGGTAGTGCGTGGCGGAGTAGAGCTCTCACTGCCAGTCTCGTCCTCCCCCTGACCTAGACATATCCCAGACACCCCACACACAGAAAAGTAAAAGTGTCAACTGTGTCTCCCACGTGGCTCTGGTAAAATAGAGAGTCAAACAGCTAATGACTCTGCTTATATGAAGGGTCCACTTGAGTTTACTCTCTACCATCAGCGTCAACTTGAGTTGACTCTCAACTATCAGTGTCAACCCAGTGTTGACCCTTCTTATAAGCAGAGTCAAGAGCTGTTTGACACTCCATTTTACCAGAGCCACCTGGGAGACACAGTTGACTCCTTTACTTTTCTGTGTGCACATCTTGTCAAAAGTGCTCCCCGTGACTGCTCACCACCCCCACCACCCCCGACCTACATACTCGTACATGGCGAGCTGCTGGGGGTTGTAGCTGAGTTTCCTCCATACACAGACTCAGGGACACACAGGCTCACACAGGACGACATGCTGTAAGTAGAACCAGGATGGTGTTTCTCCACAAATATACGGACGTCCGTAAATTTGCGGACGTCCGTAAATACACTCTCCATATATTTGTGGAGCTCCGCAAATATAGGCCTATATGTCTTTTTGGTACTTAAGCATACAGATACGGACCGCCGTATATATTTGCGGACATCCGTATGTATTTGCGGAGCTCCATAAATATATTTGTGGATGTCCACATATTTACGGACGTCCGTATATTTGTGGAGAAACACCATCCAGCCTATCTACGTCTACATAAAACGTCATCCATGTTATTTCTGTTATGTTAATGTTACCATTCTGCATGCCTTTGTACGGTGTACACAGTATTCATTCATGGCATCAACGTTTACATTTGATGCAAAAACATCCGGTGTTTTATTTCTGTATACAAGCCCTGGGGCCCTTGATGGGGGGGGGGGGGTCCCCATGTCGCATGTCGGATTTAAGAAATGACCATGTCGCATGTCTATGTCGCTTAAAATGCTCATGTCCCATGTCACTAAGCCTCATGTCGCATGTCACTAGGCCTCATGTCGCATGTCGATTTTAAGAAATGCCTATGTCGCCATATCGAATTTAGGGGTCTAGAGCCATAGCCCTGCCTCAGTTCTAATATATTTAGGGAGTGATCATTTTCTAGCAATGGTGGGGGGTAGGGGATTTGGCGGGTGTAAAAAAGTTGACCCCTCTTGGGGAGGGAGGGATCAAAAGATTTAACCTGTTTTGTGCCAAATGGATTGTGGGTTACTATGCTTCAAAGGCCCGTGTGCGCACTGATTTTCAATTGTGTCCCTTTTGTGCCTGAGACCACACCAGCATTCAAAAGTCTACCAACCTCATTCTGATTGAGGTGGATGTCTAGATTTGACACCACGACATCAATTTTACACTTTGAATTCCGATTTGTTTATGTTTGATTGTTTACCCGATATCCTTTTAAAAAAAATTGGTTTTCAATTTAAGAAATCCTTATCCGATGTTATAGTTTCAATTTTTCATCTTTCCATATAATCTCACATTTCAGGAAATCGCTTTTCACTTTTTAATGTTAAATAATTTATCCAAGTAATAACGCTTCGAGTTTTGTTTGTATCATTAATGTACTGTTATCTTTGTTTTAGGTGAAACTAATGACAACCGTTAGAGAAGGAATTTAAGACTTGCAGCCAGGGTGACCAAACAGACTCTGATGATATCCGAGCCAATGATGACACATATAAGATGGCCAAGGAGAAGCCCCATGTGTGCCCAGACTGTGGTAAGGTGTTGAGTCGGGAAGCACACCTAAGGAGACACATGATGACCCACACAGGGGAGAAACCTTACGTGTGTTTAGTCTGCAGTCAAGGGTTCAGCAGATCCTATCAGCTCAAAGCACACAAAAAGAACACATAGGAGAACGGCTTGACGGATGCTCAGCCTGCGTTAGAGGGTTTACTACGGAATATTCTCTGTTACGACACATCAAGTCAAAACACAGAGGAGAGAGATCTCATGTGTGTGCAACATGTGGTAAAGGATTTGCTAAACTATGCACACTGAAGACACACATCATGACCCACACTGGAAAGAAACCTCATGTGTGTTCACACTGTCATAAGGGATTTGTTCACCATACTGCACTAAGATCACATATGAGGACACACACTGGAGAGAAAACACATGTGTGTTCAGACTGTGGTAAATTATTCAGTGGCCTTGGCGGCTATAAGTTACACATGATGACCCACACAGGAGAGAAACCTTATCTGTGTTTACAATGTGGGAAAGGGTTCAGACAGCCTAGTTCTCTAACATCACACATAAAGACCCACACAGGTGAAAAACCTCATGTGTGTTCAGTCTGTGGTAAAGGTTTTGGTCAGCGATGTCACCTTAAGATTCACATGATGAACCATACTGGGGAAAGACCCTACAAATGCTCAACCTGTGGCAAGTCATTTAGAATTAAAAGTCATCTAAATAAACATATTAGAAGTCACGTCCGTGGAAAATCCCATGTGTGTATGGAATGTGGAAGCAGATTTGGTTATTTAGGTAACCTAAACCAGCACATTAAAACAGTGCATATCAAAGAGAGAGACCATGTGTGTTTAGACTGTGGTAAAGGATTCCCAACCAAAGGTAGCTTGGCTATTCATATCATAAATCATATTGGTGAACGGAAATATGTCTGTCCCGACTGTGGCAGAGGATTTGTTCAACCTAGTAACTTACAACGGCACATAAGGACCCACACAGGAGAGAAACGCTTTAAGTGTTCAGACTGTGGTGCAAGATTAGCCACCTTAGCTGGACTAAAGACACACATGTTGACCCACACAGGAGAGAAACCTCATGTGTGTCCAGAATGTGGCAAAAGAACCAGTCTTTTTGGCAACCTGAGGAAACACATGAGGGTACACAAAGGAGAGAAACCTCACTTGTGTTTAGTGTGTGGGGAGAGATTTAAACATGTAATCCCTTTCCAAACACACATGAAAGCACACAGCGGACAGACAATCTACAAATGCATAGAGTGTCCTCAACAGTACACAGCGTTTGTAAACCTAAGGCGGCACATGAGGAAACATTGTGGAGTGCGGGCCTACACGTGCACACATTGTGACGAAACCTTTAATTCTGCGACTGATCTCCAGAAACATAAGCTGATGAGCCACAAGGGTCTCCAGGCAGGAGAGAAACCCAAGGTACGCTCAAAATCAGACTGTAGCATCGACTTCTTCTTTTCATATGACCTACAAAGACTTGGAAAACCATGCATAAGAATGAAATATAATCCTAAACTTGGGTCAAGACATTTGATTCTGTCCCCAGATAGAAAACGACATGGCAAGAGTAGTTTAGGTAGGAGACGGTTAGACGTTGGTCGCAGTGAAGCTCCTGTGTGCGTGAAATTGGGATATTCCAGATGTCACGTCTGTGTTTATGGGTTTGCTGATGTTAGAGACCTTGTGAATCATCTTAGATCACACAGAACCTCAGATGACACACACAGCCTTGGGGGCAGATTGCTGCAAACACTGACCACGTCTCAGTATGTAAACTGTGAGAAATGTGTCAGAGGTTTTGGCCATTTACCTAATCTGGTGCAACATCTTCAGGAAGGCTGTCAGCCATGAGCCTGTTTATTATGGGGAATTCCATCCTTGGTTCTGAAGAATACATGTACCTACATTTGATTGAGAAGTCACAATTGATTCGGTGCAGATTCTTTAGTTGCGATTATTCCATTGGCATAACATCAATGCATTTCTGTTTGATAATACACCTTTAAATAGTTACTATGGTGAAATCTTAATGTTATTGTCAACTGAATTGTTCGAATACAATCAGTAATTTTAAATACGGATTGTATTTGTATCACCTAAGGTGCACATGACGAAGGTACTTGCAAAATAATGACTTCAACATATTTATGTAAATGTTAATCCTATAGCTAGATTAGATCCTGGGGAATAGAAGTACGATTCATGACTTCAGTAGATAGTAGTACATATTCTGTTAATCAGACTACATACTCATTGTTATATACCTTGCTATTAATCAGGTAAAGTAGTTTTGGTAGAAATCATGCTTTGGTCAAAAGACATCTGAAGGGATAAATGCTTAATGAATTGTGAATTGATAAATGTCATGTATTGCATAGATACATCACATGGATGTACTTTGTCTTCCGTTTTACTTTAATCCCCCTGGATGGTGTTTCTCCACAATTTTGCGGAGGTCCGCAAATTTGCGGAGGTCCGTAAATACACTCTCCATATATATATGGAGGTCCGCAAATGTATATGGAAATTGTTTTTTAGTACTTAAGCATACAAATACGGAGCTCCATATATATTTGCGGAGCTCCGCAAATTTATGGAAGCAAATTTGCGGAGCTCCACACATTTGCGGAGCTCCGCAAATGTGTGGAGAAACACCATCCTGCCCCATCTAGAGAATAGACATGGAGACTGATTGAGACTACTGGAAGTATGCATTTTTAAAAGACAAATATGGGAAATATGTGCGGCCTCTAGTCACTAGGTGAGTTCATCCAAATGTGCTTTTTCACTAGTTGGGGGACAATTTGGGGAGAACAGGGTAGAGGAAATTAGAGATAGGGGTAATTTAATCAAAGTATTGTCCTGTTTCTCCACAAATTTGCGGACGTCCGCAAATACACTCTCCATATATTTATGGAGCTCCGCAAATATAGGCCTATACGTTGTTTTTTTTGGTACTTAAGCATACAAATACGGACCTCTGTATATATTTGCGGACATCCGCATATATTTGCGGAGCTCCATACATATATTTGGGGACGTCCGCAAATTTATAGATGTCTGCAAATTTGTGGAGAAACAGGACACTGTAGAGTTACAGCATGTTAGTGCAGTGGGCCAAAAAGTGATTTTAGAAAAAGAAAAAAGTGATTCTGAAAAAAATGTGATTTTGAAAAGTCAAGTTTGATCACCACTTTTATAATAGATGATGACCTAGGGTCATAAAGGGTCAGTATTTAGGCTAAACCGTTATCTGCTGTCAAACGTCGTATAATGCGGAGCTCCTATTCAAATACCACGTCCGCATTTATATGTTTAACTTCCATTTGTGGTACAAGAAAACATTTTGTTATTTTTATTTTCTCCATGTTTATGGAACCCTCAGTACCTCTGATTCCCAATAGTTCTTCTGTTTTTTTAGTTAGTTTTATTGACTACAAATGCATGTAGAGGTAGAACACGTTCTGCCAGAATGGTCAGGAGAAATACTTACAAAATAACATTTACACGATTAGCATTAATTTATGACGAGGCGATAAATGTACTGTTCTTGTTTTGGTTCTTCCTTTGGTTACAAGTTATCATTCACAAGTAGTAGGCAGGGGCTGTTTACCTCCTCTGTACCCACCCCACCCACCCCCTCACAGAGTCCTAACCCCTGACACTGGGGTCCATCTTATTAGCCCCGACCTACATCATGTGTTTTTACAGCTGAGACCAGAACTCTCAGTGTGTGAGTGGTATCTCAGAGACGTGGACGTGTTTGTGCTGCCATCCTACACCAACTGTAAGTAGACTTCATATATACAATATTTAGAGAATAGAAAACGATGTTCTTCACGCCCGGGGGGGGGCCTCTCCCTGTATTTTCTATAGTCACTATGTGTGAACATCACTTCTAATCTGGTACCCTTATCAAGGGGCGACATTTTCAAAAATCATACCCTTCTCAAGGGAAAATTAACAAGTAAACAGACCTAAATCACAGATGCCCTGAAAAATATACCCTAATTATGGGTGACCCTTTAAAAAAATCCCCTTCTCAACGTGACCAAGAAATAATATACGAAAATAAACTAAAAATACCCTTTAAAGCTCTGAAAATGTACCCCTTTCTCCCGAAATTTGCTTGAAAAGCACCCCTTAGGACCTAACAATGGACCCTTTCCCTTAGAATCGTGTTCACACATGGTATCCAAATCTGAGGGAGTGGCCCCCCGGGTCTTCACGTCGAGACTCTCCGTTGCTTTATAATGAAGGCTTGACACCAGAGTGCATTATATAGTCACAGCGAGTTGAGATGTGAAGAAAGAGTGTTCAATTGTCTTTTTAAAACGTATTTCACAATTTCTGTGTTTTTTAAAATAATCTTTTCATTTTTTTTTCTGTGGGTTTGTTTACCATTCACTGGTGTGGCCCTGTGCTCAGTGTGCACTGTTACCCTATAATGAATTGTCACGCGACTTCTCTGAGGCTATAATGCACGGGTAACCGTTTTATAAAGAATAGTAATATACATAATAAAATTAATAGACGTTCAGTTGTTCAGGGTTTCTTTTAACGCAGGGAGGTTATGACAGTTGATATGATGATGCTTAATATACGCCGATGTATACGCTGAAATACCTGCTATAAACGTCAAGATATAACACATATTATTTTGGCTGTAAGCCAGTTGTAGATGTTACGATGTTGATGGGGTGCACAGGAACGAACCTTGCACCCTCTTGAGGGGTCCGACCGCACGCACGGGTTAGCTCTCCCACGTGAGAGGACAAACGCTTAGAGCGTTATCTTAATAAGACCATTAAGAGAGTCTTAATTGTCTTAACGTTAGTTCCTGAAGTGGCTACCTTACCTTCTACATAATCCGACAGATGGAGCCACCCTTACTTTAAGTGCCACTATTTGTTGATATCATGGGGGGCTCTGCCCCCCAACCCCCGTTTTTATTTTAGTTTCTTCCTTCTTTATTAATGGTGAGTACTATTAAGCCTTTAAGACTAACACTTATTAAGACTTGATTAAGACCCGAAAGTGGGTCAGGGGTGCTGGAGTAAACCGGGAAGGAGGGCCCCCTGAATTTATTGGATTGATACTTTGTATGGACACTTACAAGACGACATGTTGCTTCTACAAAGATGCCTTGGAGAGTAGGCTTTATTAGGATGCGCATGTGCGCTGACCTAGTTCCGCCGGGTAACACTTTACCGCCATACCTTTGTGTATGGGTGTATCTAAATTAACAGAATTAAGACTTTAAGACACTGAATTAGGACTTTAAGACTTAAGATTAAGATAACGCTCTAAACGTCTGTCCTCTCACCTGAGAGAGCTATCCAGTATTTGCGGTCCGACCCCCCCCCCCCTAATGATGAAGGCGTGCAGCAATAACTTGTACCCTCTATTAGTCTATAGTAACATTGGTCTGCACACATATATAGGTTTAAGAGGTTAGTCAGTAGCAGCAATCACAAAGTCGCTTTTTGGACCCTTTATTCTTATTATTTTTAAAAGTCGCTAGGTCGTTTTTATTATTGCCTTAGGTCCACAGTCGCCTCCAAAACGGCCCAGGTCGCCTGGACTGTCTTTCATAAGGTACGAGAATGATCAATGTGTATTCTAACGTTGATTCCACCTACAATTACGATCTGCGATCATAGTTCCGATTTTCATAGTTCCCCTACAAGTATTTTGTTGTCTATGATGATTTTTCTGCGATGATTTTGCCTACAATTCAATGGGAAAGGTGATTTTTCCACACATGGAATCATCGTAAATGACCAATTTCAGGACATGGTTGGAAGGCGTGTTCTGTCTATAAAAGGTGCTACGATAATTGATCTAACACATTCCCTATGCATCCCATACACACATAAATGAACTGAAATGTAAAGGTAACATTACTCCACACATGTATAGAGAAGGGGATATCATAAAGTCATAGGAAACAAAGTAGTACATGTATATGTGGGGACATGTCCAAAAGATGATTTTTAAGGCTTTGAATTTCCGTATGTAGATAATTAAACCTGTGATAAATTTACATAGTGCTGGTATTTAGCTACCACTCTTAATTATATTAAATGCAATACCAGATTGGTGCACCCCCAAAGGGTCGACATGATGCATACAATCACAGGTCTGTGAAGCAGCCTCACCAGCAATATGTTAATGCATCATGGCAACAAATCGGCATAGTCTGGTAAAGCAATGCACATGCGAGTCCCTATCTCGGACAAAAATCTCTGTGTAAAATGGGCTTCACTGTTCCAATTGATTCTATACATGTAAATAATAGTAAAATATAACAGAATTCATAACTTTTCATAAGTGGATGACATATATATATTTAGACACTGGAATAGAGTAGCAGTAATATAATGTATTTTGGTAGAGTTGGGTAAAATAGGAGTTTAGACTGGTAATTTATAGACCGCAATAAATTATACCGGAGGAATAGTAACCCCGTGTAGTAACCCCTACCACACACAGTCTATTTGGTGGCTCATACAAATGGCTCTACCACAGTTGAGAGGCAAACAATTAAAATGTTTCAATACATTTTTTTTAAAACATTAAAATATAGCATTAAAAAGCATTTAAAAAAGTATCCTATGAAAGTCATGTACATCATGTTTTTTGAATGTTTGAAAAATGTTTGAAAAAACTACCTGAATCTACTCTTGTACATAAGGGGAAACCCTGGCAATTATGACGTCACAGTGGGAATCCCCCCCTATCTTCATCGTAGGGAGCCTACATAGAAGACCAACTATGATAATATTACAGGAAAAATCATCGTACGGAAAATCGTACAGTAAATTGCAGATAAACCCAACTATGATTTTTAGGGAAAATTATGAAAGCCACCTCAACTATGATAGTTGACATTTCCACCTTTCCACATAAATATGTTTCATCTTTCCCCCACCTTATGAAAGACGGTCCAGCTTTTGCCCATCTGCAGTCACAAATATGACCAAGGGTCATTTTCTGGCTCCCTGTACGACCAATCCATGTTAATAAATCTGTAAGGTTAGTCAAACTGACTAACTCACCTCTGTCTTTTCTTTTTTATGCGACTTAGGGTTAGTCATTTTAACTAAGGCATTACTTTTGCCGCAGTCATTTTTGAAGATAAGGTCCTCATTTTGACCAATGAAGGATGAGTACCCCTATGGCGAACCTGAGATAGCCACTACTGAATAACCTCATAAACCTATGGATTTTCAGTGTGGACCCGACATGCGACATTTTGAGTATATAGATTAAAGTATTCTTATTTCACATGGTGATTTTCTATATATACAAGCCAATGCTTTGTGTGTATGATTACAGTATTTTTCTGTTGTCCTAGATCCGCCTAGAGAGCAGCTGCAGGGGGATATTTGGAGTTGTAGCCTCGGACCAATAGCAAGGACATCATCACTGATGACACACAAGATGGCGAAGGACAAACCCTATGTGTGTTCAGACTGTGGTAAAGGGTTCAGTGCACCTTCCCGACTAAAGATGCACGAACAGACACACACAGGAAAATACCTTTACACATGTTCAGACTGCGGTAAAGGGTTTAATGCACGAAGTGGTCTCCGGATACACAAGTTGATCCACACAGAGGAGAAACCTCATGTGTGTTCAGACTGTGGTAAAGGATTCAATCGGTCTGAACATCTGAAGCTACACATGAGGACCCACACAGGAGAGAAACCCCATGTGTGCTCATACTGTAGTAAAGGGTTCAGTCAAATTTCAGCTTTGAGATCACATATGAGAACCCACACAGGAGAGAAACCCCATAAGTGTTCAAAATGTGATGCACGCTTTGCCCACTTAAGTGGCCTCCAGACACACTTGATGGACCATAATGGGGAACGACCCTACACGTGTTCAAACTGTGAGAAATCATTCCGACGTAAAGGTGAATTAGACCAACACATGATAAGTCACACAGGTGAACAGCCACATGTGTGTTCAGAATGTGGAAGGGGATTTGGCTTTTTGGGTAGTCTACAGCGCCACATGAGAGTCCACACAGGAGAGAAACCTTATGTGTGTGCAGACTGTGGTAAAGGGTTTCCACTCAAAGGTGGCCTTAAGTCACACTGCAATATTCATACAGGGGGGCAGCAGTATGTGTGTTCAGAGTGCGGAAAAGGATTCAATCATTCTAGTAACTTAAACCGGCACATGAGGACCCACACAGGAGAGAAATGCTACAAGTGTCAAGAATGTGGTAAAGGATTCACATCATCATCTTATATCAAACAGCACATGCTGACCCACACAGGAGAGAAACCTTTTGAATGTCTGGAATGTGGTGTTAAAATCCGTGTAAAGGGTAATTTGAAGAAACATATGAAGACGCACACAGGAGAAAGACCTTACTCCTGTTCAGAGTGTGGGAAGAAATTTAAACACAAAATCTCTCTCAAGGTACACAAGAATGCACACAAAGGACAGAAAATCTATTACAAGTGCACAGAGTGTCTCAAGCAGTACACCTCCTCTGCCAACCTAACGACACACATGCGGAAACACCGAGGGGAGCGACCCTATCTGTGCACAAAATGTGAGGAATCTTTTTACTCTTCACGTGATCTGCGGAAACATAATCTAAAGAAACACCAAAGTGTTCAAACAGGAACAAAACGTCACGCATGTCCAGACTGTGGTAAAGAATTCCTCTTTTCATCTGGTCTACAAAAGCATAAAAAATTCCACTTGAGAAAGAAACCTATTCCCAACTCTTCGTCTGGCCTGTGGAACTATGAGTGCTCAATTTGCAGTAAATATTTCAAAACAAAGGATGACCTTCATATGCACATGCCTACCCATGTATCTTCAACCTATCGCATCCAGGCTAGGGAGTATTCACCAGCTAAATCACAGGCTCTGAAAAATATGAGGGAGTGTTCTGTCTCTTTGAGAAAGTTGGATCTACATCCCTTAGCAGAGACCGGTATGAGAGGTTCAGAAAGCAGACAATTGGATTTATTAGGTCTTGTGTGTGCAGAGTACACCAAATGTCATGTCTGTGTTTGTGGGTTTGCTGATGTTGCTGCCCTTGTGAATCATGTTAGATCACATAGAACCTCAGATGACACAGACAGCCTTGGGGACAGATTGCTGCAAACACTGACCACATCTCAGTATGTAAACTGTGACAAGTGTGTGAGAGGTTTTGTGCATCTACCAAATCTTGTGCAGCATCTAAAGTATGGCTATCACTGCAGTCTTTGCCACCAAATTAAGCAGGGACAAATACAGGAAAAGCTGTCAAATGACGTCAAACCTGGTGTGGACAGTTTATACACAAACTGTGACAAGTGTGTGCGAGGTTTTGTACATTTACCTAATCTGGTACAACATCTGGAGTTTGGGTGTCATTGTAAGGCCTAAGAAAATAATTTGTTGTGTTCCGGTAACATAGCCAAAAATAAATTGGGTCGGTAGGTTGCTATTTTTTTTTAGAATTTCTTTTTGGTCAAAAAGAGTGGAGGTAAAATCGCCAAAAATGTCATAGGTTTTCTCAAAAATCAAAAAAAGGTCTAAAAAAATTAGGGTCAGCCCCCAATAGGTGGGGTCGGTCGGGATACCGGAACACACCTTTGTTGTAAGGCCTAAGGACTGCCAACCGTGATCTATTGTCAATCCCTTTGTTGGCAATTACTTTACATTGTTCTGTGGAGTTATTTACCTTATGAACAACAGTAACACTTGCTTATTGGGAAAACTATGAATGGCTTGGAGATTCACACTTTGAACAGCTGCACTTAGGGTGGTTAAATATGATAGCCTTAAAGTACTGTGATACTCGCCTAATTTCTAATATGAAGCAATACCGAAATGAGATATCTATGTCCTAAACTCTTTTTTTTGAATAGATCTTCCCTAGTGTATGCTTTCACCAAAGGGCATAAGACATACCTAATGACCTTCAGCTATCCGAATTCTTATCAGTTTAAAGAATATAGGGGTGGGAATGCTTTGTATGGAAAACAGAACTGATAATGGCTTAATTGGACAGATCTTCGTTCTACACTATTAAATAACCATTCCATCAAATGAGATTCTCCCTTACAATTCACCTCATGATCCTAAAAAAACACAAAAAAACGACCCGACCTGTCCTATTAGTATACTTGGCCATGTTTATACCGGAACACAGCTTACTTTCTTTTGTCTGGCAGGAGACCATAGGCTTGTAATGGCATGAGATAGTGTTGTGCACCTATCAAGAAATACAATACTAAGTCACCTTCGGTATTGTCAAACAAAAAGGAAAACCGAAAGAAGGTGTATAACGTACGATATTGTCAAAACAAAGAAGACACACCAAAAGAATACATATGAAGGGTGTATAACGTACAGCCTGAGTTATGAGCAACAAAGTCTTTATTCACAGTGTGTCCCACAGACCTATAGCGATGCCCCCAGGACCTAGTTGTCATGGTAACCAAGCACCTTTTTTTCTTGACTGGGGCCTGTCCTTAGCGGCGTGGGGCGGAGGCCGGCTATTAGTCAGTTTTTAATATCATCACTAGGAGATTGTGCAATAAATAGATAAATGAGTTTGACATATATATTTCGCTCTTCACACATATGTATTTCCCGGCTTTCTTGTGTTTGTTAGAGCGCTGCCGAACCCCCGTCTCTGCCGTGTCTATGCTTTTTTAATTGGTAATTGACCATTTTGGTGTAGAAAATCCTCTATTGGTCTAGTACTTGAGGGCATATACCTTGTAAAAATAGAAGGAAACCTACACCTTTGTTGTAATCGCTGGGAAAAGTCCGCCCGATAGCATATTGGGAGTGCTTTTTATGTCATCTTAAATTATATTTCTTGTATAAGTATGTATCATGATCGGACAATTTATGTCACTTTAGCATATTTGGTATGATTTGAAAGCTGGTCTCGATACGCGTTCATCCTTTGTAGGAATTATCCTGATCCGATGACTAGGGGCCTATGGGTCATGTAAGATAGATGGTGCTAAAATCGCTCATTTTTAGAGTTCTGGGCACGAAAGGTTTAAAGAAACACAATACCTGGTGCTGTTTTGGATACATTCTCATGTTAACACTTGCATTAACTTACTTGATGATAATGGTGTCTCTATCGATGTGAAAGACACTGCTGAATATATAAACACTTTTTTTGCCAATATAGGTTCTAAGTTAGCCGAAAAGCACACTGACCCCTGGTATTTTATGGGGAAGGTCTGTGAGAATGTCATGCCTGACTGTGTTGTAAATAATGCAGATGTATTGAAATGTGTAAAGGATCTAGACAGCACTAAGTCCTCAGCCCTTAATTATATACCTACACGTGTATTTAAAGACGCAGTTCTAGCAAACCCAACCAGGTTTATTAAGATTATTTCCTTGTGTTTTCTTACTTCCAAAATCCCTGATTGTTGGAAAATAGCTGTCGTAACTCCTCTTCCCAAATCTGGAGAAAAAACTAATGTCTCTAATTATAGACCCATCAGTGTGTTGCCAGTGCCTGGCAAGGTTCTTGAACGCTTATTACACACCGCAATATCCAAACATCTAGATGATAACAAAATTCTGTCCCCCTTTCAGGGAGGCTACCAGAAAGGTAAATCCACCACAGATACGATTTCGGACTTTGTTGACGACATTTTATTAAATAGAAATATAGGAAACTTTTCAATGGCTGCCTTCATAGACATCAAAAAAGCTTTTGATTCTGTAAATTATTTAATCCTGGAAAAAAAACTAGAAAATTATGGAATAAAAAACAAAAATTTGGACTTAGTAAAAAATTATCTAAAAAACAGAAAACAATCCACAATAGCTAATAATACTAAATCTAAAGAAGCCTCTTTATCTTGCGGTGTACCCCAGGGCTCAATTTTGGGTCCTTTGTTTTTTTTATTATATGTAAATGACTGTATTCAGGTTGACGACGATCACAAAACAATGTTATACGCTGATGATTCAGTCTTGTATGTATCTGGTAATGATTTTAAGGTGGTTGAGGCGCGTTTGAATACTGCTCTAGGTCTGTTCGCTCATTGGTCTTCTATAAATAAGTTAACTGTTAATGAAAGTAAAACAAAGGTTATGATATTTGCCGCTGCTCCTACCCTCAAACGTCTGCCTAAACCTACTGTGAAGTTGAAGGAAAATATACTACAGCAAGTAATCTCTTATAAGTACCTCGGTATCATAGTCGATCAAGAATTAAATTTTTCATTACATGTAAAGAGCCTCATAAAAGATCTGAAATTCAAGTCAATCCTGTTGTACAGGCTAAAGAAAATGATGCCAATTGTGGTTTTGTTACACATTTATAAAGCGTATGTAATTCCCTTGATAGACTATGCCGATACACTATATACTAATACACATGCAGATCTGCTGGAAGCACTACAACGCATCCAAAATAAATGTCTAAAAACCTGTTTACATCTAAATATATTAACTCCGACTATTGAGGTACATAGAGCTGCTCAACTACCCATGTTAGACTTAAGAAGAGAATATCATGTTAAACTGTTAGCACATAAGAGAGCATACAGTGGTATAAGGTATAGAAGAGTGGCTGAAAGACCTACCAGGGCAAATAGGGCACCTTTATTGTTCTATAATATAATACATGCTACATCGTATGAGCACAGTCCACAGGTGACGTGCGGACAAGTATGGAATGATTTAACCCCTGAGGACAGAGAAATTGATTGCAAGGATATCTTTAAAGCCAAAGCACGAGCAACTCTTGATGCTTCAATCCCAAAGAAACTGTAAATCTTGCTGCTTTTATATATATTTTTTTTTTTATTTAAAGGGGAAAGTTAAATAGTATCGATTCATATTGTAATAACATGTAAGCTGCTGCCTTCTTGTCACATTAACTAATCATCTGAACTCGATCCTAAAATGTCACACGTGCATAAATGGTATGACCTGAAAATTATCATTGTATAACGGTCATACCATGGCTTTTTTGTCCAGACCTTGTATTAATATCATCATTATGTTTTTGTATGAATAACATGTGTGAATATACAGGTAATACCGGTACTCGAGCACTTGAAACCGTTGAATTTTGATATACATCAAACCGTCATTTATATGAAGTCACCTGTATGTCATACATTGTAAACCCTGAATCGAATATCTATGGATAATAAAAAGCTAAACTTTGTTAAAAAAAAACATGCTTTGTCTATGATTAGGTTTGGCTTAAAGTGGATGGGTAGTCCCTGTCCCACATACCTTCGTTGCTACTCATGCTGGTGTTGTATGAATTATATGAACTATAGTTACTATTTGGATATCAAAAAGATGACAAGTACAGCTCCTTTGGCATCAAATATCTTTTACCATAGGCTACCAAACGGGCCCTCTCATCCAGTTTGCAGTACTTTATTTGCTGTTAACTAATATCTACCTTGATATTGTTAGTACTGCAGGGAAGACTGTGAGGTGACGCCCATTTCCATGATCATAACTAAAGTGTAAGCATTAACAAGACTTAGCTGGGGTGGGCTGACATGCCTAGTAATAAAGCACATCGTTCAATAAACTTGCCTGAGTTCTGTGATCCTTTACAGTATCGGTTGACAGTGTTTAAGACCTTAAGACATTAACAGTGCTCTTTAACTTTTCCAAGAATAGACAGGATGTTGTCAATTTGACGGGGTTTGAGGATAGGAAATCCCTTTTTCAAATGCTTCCTCTCAGCATAACGCAACACATCTGCAGATAGTTTGTCTGCCAGGCCTTCAGACAGTCCAGTCAGTGCAGATGGGAAGACAGTAGTGTCATGAGAAATGAGGCTGTTCTCCTTTGAGAAGTAATACATTAGCATTTGTCGTGCACATCTTCTCATTTTAGGGGTGGTCAGATTTTTTTCTTTTTGGGGCATCACTGGAACATTTTCACATAGTGTACAGCTACATTTCTTCCGACAATTGTCGCAGCAATTATGTAGATCAGTAACTTCTGGGAGGGTACAACCAAAGTATTCCATCAATTTCCGCCGGCGACATGACTTCAGTTTGCAGTATTCCCTCATGGCTTCATGGAGATGTTCCACATTAGCCCCGATATCATTTTTGTTGTAATACAGAGTTGCTTTGGCTGGCTCACCATCTCTACCACAGCGCCCAATCATTTGAGTGTAAGCTGAAATGAAGAAAGCATCAGTTTAACTTAATAAATGTACAATTTATTGGCTGGTTACACAATTGGCCACATGTATTGAAAACATTACCGTGGATGTTTGCATACCCAATGGCTAATTCATAACTTAGAATACCAATGTCTTTTGCAGTCTTCACTAAAAACCAATCATTCCGACTTGAAAGTACCAAACTTACTTTCAATTGTATTTGGAGGTCCTATGTGGATAATGTGCCGTACGTCAGGAGCATCAGCACCCATACTGTATGCCTCTGATGCCAGTAGGAGCCGAGGCTTTGCGCCAGGTATTTTCATGGCCTTGGTGATACGCTCCTTCATCTGTAAACCAAGTATCAAAGGTAGTTAATTATTTAGTCAAAATGTCTCAAAAGTAAATAGATTAGCTATTCTGAACATTGTCAGTTTTAAACTATACTTGGGGGCGGAAGTTACAAAATCATATTCTACTTACACCTTTGCTTTGTGGAGCATGATACTGGGATATGAGGCAGGATAACTCCTCAGTCTGTGCACTCTGTATCGTTACCTCCTCTGGATGATGTTTGAGTGGCCCAGATAGTGCTACTTGATGGTGGTGACCGCACCACTTGAGGGGCAGGTAAACGATTGTCTTCGGATAGTTAATCCCATCATAGGCCAGCTGCTCAAGTATAGGGTCCATGACATTATCGTAAGCCTCCTCAACTGAGTTTTCCCCACCTGTCGATGGCAACCTCCCATCTACCTCGAGAAAGACATTTGGCCTGAAAGGAGGACAGAATTGGTAGAAACTCACTGCTGGATCTTACTACAAGTACATGTGTTTTAATTCAAGAAGAGGATTATACTTTATTTTTCAATTAAATTATAACTCAGATTAAAATGATAACAACATCTTGGCATCACCTAATGATAATAACCTAATTTTTATATGTCCATATAACAGAAAAAGAAATCTCGTAAAGTATTACAGCAATTACCTATCAGGAGATTGCGACACAGTAGAAGCATCTGTCATGTGGAGCACTTCCTTGATCTCCTGTTGGGCAGTGGATGGTGCAGTCGCTGTAAGTGCGAGTACCCGCGCAGAAGGTAGAATGGTTCTCAGGCCCCCAAGCTTCAGGTATGCAGGACGGAACTTGGACTTCCCCCAAGAAATGATGCTGTGCGCCTCATCTACTACAATATGCGATATCTGAAGCATGGGAAAGCAGAAATGGAATATTAATTGTTCGGGTGTCGCGTTTGTTTTCAAGTCTAGAAAATGTGCATAAAGATAATCAAAATGAACTGCTTTGAACCAGCATGATAAACTAGTTCAGACACTAATCCTTCTGACTAACATGAAAAATTCATCATTACCCAGAAGTGTATTAAGAAAGTTTGTTTCCAAAAATAAGACAAACAGTTATTGAAATTGGGTGTTATATGCTTGGAAGGCTTGGAATGTAGTTCACCTTGGCTGATAAGGCATCCTTCATGAAGATCTCCTTTACTGCTGGATGCAGCAGGTGCTCAGGATGTCCCAATATAAAGTTGACCTTTCCGTCCTCGAGTTTCTGCAGGGCCTGGGCAGCATGGGAGACCTCAGTAGGCTGGACCAGGTCTTCAGGCGAATCTACCTCAGGTGACATCGCTGCGGCTAGAACTGTGGCAATGTCATTTGACTGTATGACGGGAGCAGACTCTCCTATAGGCCCACTCAGCCGATCTAGTACCGATGACCAGGAATCTACAGCCGAGTCACTGACACGAGGTGGCCCTATGTCAGATCCTGGTTCAAGCATAGATCCGCTGATATCCTCTAAGTGGGTATTAAGAAGTGAGGTAACAAGACTGTCAAGATCACCAGGAGTCTTTGCTGGGGGATCCTTTTTCTGAATCTCCTTGATCAGAGCAGCGTCAATGACGACACATCGGTCTCCAAACCTTTGACGCTGCTCTTCAATAATTACATTTAAAGGATTGGCAATAACTACACATCGTTCCTGGTCAGGTTCCAGGTATGGCAGTGCCTGAATGATGACGGTCTTGCCATAGCCAGTTGGCAAAATAGCTAGGACATGCTTCGATTTGCATAGCTGGACAGCCTTGATCTGCTTATCCTTTAGCTTGGTGTAGTTGCTGCCATGCTTCGCGTTGATACGTTCTAACAAGGCCTCCACGTCCATCGAGATAGTGCTGTAAGAACTGAAATTAATGAACAAATCAAAAGTTTAATGTACTTGGCATAACATCTGGTGAAATGTGCTAATAACTGGCTCGTACACCTTCAAAACACCCCATACATCACTTAAGGGCCCTCACTGAACCAAATGTTTGACTCGTACACCCTTGCCATACACCATATATGACTCGTACACCCTCCCCATACCCCATTTATGACTCCTACATCCTCGCCATACATCATATAAGACTCGTACACCCTCGCCATACACGATATAACACTCGTACACCCTCGCCTTACACCATACAAGACTCCTACACCCTCGTCATACACCCTATGTGACTCGTACAACCTCGCAATACCCCATTTATGACTCGTACACCCTCGCCATACACCATACAAGACTCGTACACCCTCGTCATACATCATATAAGACTCTTACACCCTCGCCATACACGATATAACACTCGTACACCCTCGCCATACACCATACAAGACTCCTACACCCTCGTCATACACCCTATGTGACTCGTACACTCTCGCCATACCCCATTTTTGACTCGTACACCCTCGCCATACACCATACAAGGCTCGTACACCCTCACAATACACCATTTAAGGCTCGGACACCCTCGCCAAACCCCATATATGACTTGTACACCCTCGCCATACACCATATATGACTCGCACACCCTCGCCATACACCATACAAGACTTGTACACCCTCGCCATACACCATATAAGACTCGTACACCCTCCACATACACTATATAAGGCTCGTACACCCTCGTAATACACTATATAAGGCTCGTACACCCTCGTAATACACTATATAAGGCTCGTACACCCTCGCTATACCCCATTTATGACTCGTACACCCTCGCCATACACTATATAAGGCTCGTACACCCTCGCCGTACACCATATAAGGCTCGGACACCCTCGCCAAATCCCATATATGACTCGTACACCCTCGTTATACACCATATATGACTCGTACACCCTCGCCATACCCCATTTATGACTCGTACACCCTCGCCATACACTATATAAGGCTCGTACACCCTGGTAATACACTATATAAGGCTCGTACACCCTCACCATACACCATTTATGACTCGTACACCCTCGCCATACACCATATATGACTCATAAACCTTCGCCATACACCATATAAGGCTCGTACCACCTCGCCAAACCCCATTTATGACTCGTACACCCTCGCCATACACTATATAAGGCTCGTACACCCTCGCCATACCCCATTTATGACTCGTACACCCTCGCCATACACTATATAAGGCTCGTACACCCTCGCCATACACCATATAAGGCTTGTACACCCTCGCCAAACCCCATATATGACTCGTACACCCTCGCCATACACCATATATGACTCGTACACCCTCGCCATACACCATACAAGACTCGTACACCCTCGCCATACACAATATAAGACTCGTACACCCTCCACATACACTATATAAGGCTCGTACACCCTCGTAATACACTATATAAGGCTCGTACACCCTCGCCATACCCCATTTATGACTCGTACACCCTCGCCATACACTATATAAGGCTTGTACACCCTCGCCATACACCATACAAGACTCGTACACCCTGGCCATACACTACTATATATAAGGCTCGTTTCATAACATTAAAATGTGGTCGTAAAATAATGTTTATTTTTTAGCTTGGCACCCTGTATGTATATATTCAAAAGACATGACAAATTTTGATATAGCCAAACTGAAAACACAATGATAATAGACCATTGACAACACTCAAAGTGCTGCTCATCTTGTCCCAATTGGCCCACAACATCACCTTATGGTTGAGAGAATGCAGAATTTCATTTTCTATATAATATCAAAAATGGGCAATTTGAGCAGTATTTTAAGTTATGTAAAATGATGAAACATTGTGAGTGATAATAGGGAGATTTCAGCAGTCTCTAATTAGTACAGCTAATTAGTGTGGAATTAATCATAGGTTTTGTTGTTGTCCCATTTCAACAACTCCCATACTATCATAAGAGTTGGCCTACACTGGATGAAGTTCTTTAAAAAGTTTTTTTTGGGTACTTTTGATGCTTAATTAATACCCATGTCTGAATCTTTTTTGGACAGTGTTGATAAGTCTGGATAATAACAGAGCAGATTGACAGAGAAATGGACGATTTTACAAAAAAACTCACCTTTCAGAAGCAGCCTGGATGTCTTATGAACAGCTCTGGCACAGGTGAAGTTAGGAAGTATCAAAATTGTGGCCACATACAGCAGAAAATCACGGCAAAAGGCACCCTTATTTATCCACACTTCCACACTTAATCTTGTCCTGACACGTGCTCCCCCACTCCTCCCCAACGAGCTCACCAGCTGGGAGGTGTCAGGTGATGACATAAGGGCAATGGCGGCTGGAACCCGGGACCGGTGTCTATCTCGGTCAGAGCTCAGCGGCAGCAGCGGCGTTAGATTGACAGCGGCTCCAGTGTACTTTTTTTTCTTGTGACCTCTCATGTCTGCACTGGGTGAGAGATGTATGGTTAGAGATGTAACCCATACCGCCCCCTGTAGGCATGACCTGTAACACACGACCTGCACCTTTACCCTAGACTTGCACAAGGATGCATACCAAGATTTTATCGATATTGTCAGACTAGTTATGGCCTGTTTCTGCATGTTTCTGCTTGTCAATTGTACCTCAGGAATTATCTTAGTATTAACTATTTTACATTCATTTGTCTAAAATTGAATTGTATTGAAAATCATAATAAGTTGAAATAAACTGTTATGAGTGTACATAACCAAAAAAAAATTGTATTATTAAGTTCTTCATTGTAACCTGTAATATCATTCTGTATTTTGTATTACTTTGTAATTTGTAATACTATTACATTTGTTATACATGTCGACTGCCCAATGCAATGGCCTGTTAAATACAATCTTCTCTCTTTTTTGCTAAAAGGGGTCAGAATTGTTTACACCCCACACCTCAAGAGGGGTCAGAACTTTTTATGTCCCCCCCTCTCAAAAGGGGTCGCGATTTTTTGTGCCCCTCCCCCCAAACCCACCACCCTCACTCCCTGTAACTAATAAATGAATACTCCCTATAAAGGTTCATCTCTAACCACAGTTATGGGTGTGGACCACTAAATTCGACATGGCTAGTTCTTAAAATCGACAGGGCGACATGTTCATTTCTTAAAATCGACATGGGAAATTGGGACCCCCCCATCCAGACCCCCACAGTTGTCTAGACTATAGGGAGAGCCTTCAGCAAGTCTAGGGTGGTGTATCCATGTAGACACAAACCAGCTGTACAGTAGGGAGACACACAGGGGTCACATCACCACACATCATCCTACACCAGGACACACCAGGACACCTCACACCACGTGGTGCCCATATGGTTTTATAGGTTGTCATCCAGACAGGATTCCTCTACATGTAAGTAATTTATTTGGGTATATTAACTGCTTGTACCAACCCCATGGCATGTCGCATGGTCAATTTGTTTGATTCACAACCTCACTTTTGACTGTCACCTAAATCTCCATCCCAAGATCTCCATCCCCCCTGTCTACTCTACACAGAGAGAATGATCCGAGTCATAGGGGGAGCCCAGGCTATAAAAAGAGAGCCAGGCCCCCTTTGGCTCACTTTTCGCACTGTCTGACTCCCCCTCCTAATGGCCCTGACTCCTTTTCAATTAGATCAATCAGAGTCCAGGTCAGCTGAGGTGAGTAAATGGTTGCCTGGACTCCCTAAGGGAGTCACAGAATTAAGCATACAAGACAGATATAGGGACCACACTAGCTAGCACTACTGTACAAAGACCATAATGCCATCTAGTGCATATGTTTAGAAGTTATCTGACTCTCTTTATAATCAGAGTCAAGGTCAGTTGGTTATGATTAAGCCTGCTAGGTGGTAGCACTATACTTAAAATGGTATTATTCTGTATGCTCAGATCTCTTGATCCACATAATTTGTGATATTTATAATTATGCTAATACATGTATATCATTGTAGCATCAAATTTTAATGTCAGAATTAGATTTCATAAAATAATTGTAGTTAACTTAAACCTATAGCATAAGCATGATGTATTAGGTATAGACACCCAATTTGTAGAAATGTGAGAAAGTTAAATCCAGAAAAGCTCAGATGTTCATTTATATAATAACTAATGTGCACTGAGGGATCTTTCTGAGATCCCCCCCTCCTTGTGAGACATTGCACCAAAATGATGTAGAAACAGCAGCTAAGGAGACAGCTAATGGAATGGTTATATAGAGGGGTAAGGGATAGAAACTACAATGTACCAATGTACAAAGGGAGTTGTGGCTCAATGACTCCCTGTGCCTAGACTCCCTTTCTAAAGGGAGTTGCAGCATGGACCTGGACTCTGTTTGTGGCGGGGAGTCATAAAAGGGAGTCATTTTGGAGGCAAAACCTGGACTCTCTTAGGGGAGTCACATGACTCCCTTTTAAGGGAATCAGGTACCGACTCCTTTCATCAAGAGAGTCAAAAAGAGAGTCAGAAAAGGGAGTCATTCTGGAGGCAAGCCTGGACTCCGTTTTGACTCTGTTTCTTCTCTCTGTGTAAGTATACCATGTTTGGGACCCTTGGTGTGGGAGTCCCCATGTCCCATGTCAACTTTAGGAAATGGCCATGTCACATATCGATTATAAGAAATGGCCATGTCACCATATCGATTATAAGAAATGGCCATGTCACCATATCGATTATAAGAAATGGCCATGTCACCATATCGATTATAAGAAATGGCCATGTCACCATATCGATTTTAAGACATGATCGATGTCCCATGTCATTATCTTAATGTTGTCCTCCTGTCTCATGTCACTAACCCTATGGGTATCGACCCCTAAAATCGACATGGCGACATGGCTATTTCTTAAAATCGACATGGCGACATGGTAATTTCTTAAAATCGACATGGGACATGGCCTTTTAAATGACATATGACATGGCCATTTCTTAAAATCAACATGTGACATGGGGTTTAGTGACATGAATTCTCATTTAGTGTAAAGTATGCTACCCAATTCTTTCTTCAAATTCCGTCCTTGTGGGTAGTCAAATTAAAAAAATGTCCTGGGGCCTACGGCCCCAAGAGCCTAATTGTATCAATTATGGCGCCCCTACAATCTTCCCCTTAGTGACACTAGTGACATGGCTTTTTCCTTAGTGACATGTGACATGGCCATTTCTTAAAATCGACATGCGACATGGGAACCCCCCCCCCATCTACCCCCCCCCCCCCCCCGACCCTAAAATGGGGTCTAGGGTCATTTGCTGAATCTTAGAAATACTATATGTTAAGATCTGGGACTTGCGACATTCATGAGGATTTCTCAAAAGCTACCAGTGGACCTCGGCAGGGGACATCGGGAACCCCCCCCCCCCCCCACCCCACCCTTACACTCCTCTGCCACCTGTCAAAGTAACCTATTATGGTACAATGTCTGAATAGACATTGCCCTGAGGGTGTACTGTATAGCACATAATGAGTGGGTAGTGGGGGGGGGGGGGGGGGGGTGTGAGTGGGGAGAGTGGGGGTAGTGGGTAATTATAGCCGTGGTAATGGGCGTGACCAGTGATGGGTGGCTGAAGATGGCCTGTTTTTATTTTAAAGCTATACTGAATCTGGGACCTGCTGGCGAGGCCGACAAAGGGCTTGCCTAATGAGCTCACAGCTGGAGTGGATACCCAATGTCTTAGGGGAATTAGTATGGCAATAAAAAGTGGGGTGGAGCTGATGCTATCTTCAAGGGTGTCCACTGTGAGTTGTAAAATTGGTGGTAACTGTGGTAACCAAGAGGATACAAAGTTTATTGATAGTGCCTGTAAATGACACTTAGGGTAAGTGTTGTCTATATCTTAATTGATATTATCAATGTGGCCCATGATGACCTCACAGTTGGGAGCCTCGCCAGCAGGTCCCAGATTCAGTATACCATACCAGTTGGCACACTCAAACCTACATTTTCTTCATTTGTATCTCAGATGATTGTATAACCATTTCCCTCTTATAATCGGCCATTTATTTTGGCTAGAGATTCTTAACATGTGCAGTACAAGAGTCACAATTCCAACTATTGTTTATATTCCTGTTGGGTTTGGTTATTTAGTGTTGTCAACACTGAATGGTCTCCTGCCTGAAAGTCTTACATTGCTAACACTACAGTTGGTGCTACCTTGTTGATGTAATTAAGGGGGTCTGGATGGGGGGGGGGGGGGTCCCCATGTCACATGTCAATGTCACTAATAATGCCCATGTCCCATGTCGATTTTCAGAATTGCCCATGTCGCCTGTCACTATCTTTTTTGACCCTCATGTCGCATGTCACTAGGCCTCATGTCGATTGTCGACTACTAGTGTAAGAAATAGCCATGTCGCCATGTCCAATTTGGTGGTCCACACCCATAATTAACGCACTAGTGGATGTCATCTCGGGGTTACGTGAACAAGAAAATCTTTCCGATCTTAAAACGGCCAATCTTAAAAGCTTAATCTTAAATTCAAGATTCCAAACACCAGGTGGCACAAGTCTACTATACCTGGCGCAGTTGTCTATAGTTGTGTTTGATATCAGTTTCGAAAAAGAAAGAAAAAAGAAAT
This sequence comes from Harmothoe impar, assembly GCA_947462335.1. NCBI lineage: Eukaryota > Metazoa > Annelida > Polychaeta > Phyllodocida > Polynoidae > Harmothoe > Harmothoe impar. Next base: position 77,126,676 of record OX381711.1, read on the forward strand.
TGTGAAAAGGGGGTTCAGGGGCAGAACCGCTGAAGTAATACAATATTACCAACAACAAATAAATAAGGATCAAAAAAGAAAAAAATGGGTGGCACCACCCCATGTTAATCATGCATACTAAATGGCTTCAATCCTCTCTAGATAATCTTCAAATAATCTTCAAATAATCTTAAATAAATCGACTTTGAGGTTGGAAAGATTTTCTTGTCCATGTTCCCGCTGGAATATGTCCTGACGAGCGTAATTAAGATGGGGGTAGACCCCTAAATTCGACATGATGACATGGCCTTTTTTTAAAATCGACATGCAACAAGGGGGCTTGCGACATGAGGCTTAATTAGATCCCAAACTAATTAGATGTCAAAATAAGGGGATTAGAAGGGGGGAACGCTGTGTAGTTACCATGTAGTGACAGAATTACCCGGGGGGCCACTCCCTCAGCATTGATGACCATGTGTGAACACGATTCCAAGGGAAAGGGTATGTTTTTGGGCCCTAGGCAAGGGCCCGCAAGAGCCCTTGAAAAGGGTTGCTTTTAAGGCAATTTTGGAGGAAAAGGAGTACATTTTATTGCTGAATTACTGGAAAAACTTTCAGATGAGACATTAATCCAACATTTGCAATATTAAATACATATATTTATTCACAAGGCAAGGGTAAGGCCTACCATTTGAGGGCTATTGCTTTAAATCTCACCCTTCATTAGGGATTTTGTCTCGGGCCCCCTTGATTAGCTTATGATTTTTGGTCAGTTTCCCTTGAAAAGGGTGCTGTTTTGTTGATTTTCTCCCGTGATAAGGGTCCTAAATTTTAGGTGATGTTCACACATAGTCACAATAATAAAGATAGGGAGTGCCCCCCCCCCCCCCAGGCAGAATTATGAACTAACCTGTCAAACCATGGATGTCAGGCCAGCTGCAGGGGAAAACCGTCTCAGAGCTGCCATCTAGTGAGTACTAGGGGAAGAGGTCAAATAGGAACAGTACTGACTGTACTTGTGAAATATGCCATTTAGTAGTTGATGAAAACCTTTTTTCCATCCACAAGGACAGGGTCTCCAGTGTTCTCTAGAGGATATATCATGTATCATGATCCATTATGTCCATTAGTTATAACAGGTTCAATAGACCTCAACACAACAATGTGTATCAACTGCTCAAAGTTAGATAATAACTGATCTCAGAAAAAACACAATGTCAACTGAACCAGTTGAATTCTCCTTTCTCATGCATAAACTTTCCTTTAGAATGTATCAGACACAAAGAGGAGAGTGTATTTAATGTTGTTGTAACATTGATTGCCACATGCTGTAATATTACTGTAATTACTGTGGATTTCCCCAAGGTATGCTGAGCTGGAGACCAAGACTTGTGCCCTTTAGTTCGTAATTTCACCACCAGGTGTCCTTGTTGCAGCCCCCCCCCCCCTTGGCCATAGGGTGGCTGCCCGGGTACACAGACACAGGCACCCACACGTACATCATAGCTCTCCCAGGTGAGAGGACAAACGTTTAGAGCGTATCTTAACTAGACTATTAAGATGATCTTACTTGTCTAAATTTTTTTAGATTCATAATCTTAGACTATCTTAAAACTATTACTATTACTATCTAGTATGTAATGGGGGGCTCTACCCCCCAACCCCCGTTTTTTGTCTTCTATTTCTTCTATTTCAATCCTATCTTAAACTATCTTAATTCTTTTTATTCTATTTCAATGCTCTCTTAAACTATCTTAATCCCATCCCAAGACTTATCTTAGACTATCTTAAAAGTATTACTGCCTGATTTTAAGACACTGCCCCAAAATAAGACACTGCATTAAGATATTAAGATTTAAGATTAGATAACGCTCTAAACGTTTGTCCTCTCACCTGGGAGAGCTATCCCGTATTTGCCAGGTACCTTGCCCTTAGGCCCTCCGGATCTTAGACCCCCGGTCTTTTGGCACCCTGGCCATAGGCCTACAGTCAGGAGGGCCTGTATTCCGGATACCAGCTGCCGGGGGTTCATTGGGAGGCTGGAGGACATTACAGGTGCACTGATAATCTTTGCAATCAAAATGACCTTAGTGGGTAAGCCAGGTAAGTCATGCGTATAGGGACGAACTGAACTATAGGTCCCTTGACATTTCTGCATATACTTTGAGCCAAGTATCGCAGCTGAGACAATATTTGACCCTCATTCTCAATGTTACACTCAGCCAAGAGTCAATGGACTTACTTTCAACCTCCAAGAATCCAGCATTGTCAGACTCTGGGAAGAGAGTTCGGCATTGTCTGTCTCCCGTCATTTGGGTGAGGCCATTATTGAAGTCCAGCAATACCTGAACCTCACTAAGATGTTTGACCCCCTATCTACCCTACGCATGTTAGTCAATACTAGGGTATTACTGTCAGGTTAGTCGATACTGTCTTTTTATTTCTAGGAATATTAGGGTTAGTCTTCTTGACTAAGGCATTAATCGTTTGCTGTTTGGACTATTACTTTTTAACTAATACATAGGTCATTTACTACATAAAATGATAAATACACATTTGACTAACCTCAGACAGCCAATACTGACTACCCAGATAGCATTGGTCACTGGGGCCCATATGTGTTTTACTTGGGCCAGTTGGGCTTGTCCATATCTGGGTTATGGTCTTTTTTGTCCAGGGCTATAAGTGGGAGACCAGATGGCCAGCCGAGGAAAACTTCTTTCGTAAATACATGTACAATGCAAATATTTCAAAACATGCTGACATCCAATTTTCCTCCAGAAATCACCATTTTATGGTACATCTGGACTGACCAAACTGGACTACCACTTATAGCCCTGGAACCAAAGGGCCATAACCCAGATATGGACAAATCATCTTGCTTAAGTAAAAACACCTATGGGTCCAACTTAACAACGTTGGCTGGGTAGCCTCTTAAACCTACTGCTTATGAGTGCGGGTAATATAAGTACTAGTGTCCATAATTTGGTGATAGGATGAACTAATGCATGGCTACCTTCGTTTTAGGTCAACTACTGAGAGCTTCTGGAGGAGATGATTTAAAAGGCGTTGCAGGAAGTCAATGCAACCGATGTCAAAGTAAAGTGGAGACTAGAAAGCTACACAAGGAAGAACTACTGGGAGTTATAGACATGTTAGATACATTGTAAATAGTAGAAACTGTTTACCAACATTAATCTGTGCACATACAGTAGGTTTTACTGTGCACCTACACTCAACTGCACACCTAGATCTACAGTAGATTCTACTCTACGTTGTCAAATACAAAGTAATCAACCCTTTACAGTGTAGGCATACATCTGTTACCTGCCTGTTGACACTGATTGACAGCACTGTTAACATTTAACATTGTACAGATTTATAGACACACAAAATGCCACGCAAAGTTAGGCGACCCCATGTGTGTTTAGACTGCGGTAAAGAATTCACTGGCCAATATAATCTAAAGGCACACATGACAAGTCACACAGGGGAGAAGACACACGTGTGTTTAGAATGTGGCAGAGGATTTGGTGTACCCCAGGCACTAAAGTCACACATGATGACCCACACAGGAGAAAAACCTCATCTGTGTTCGTACTGTGGTAAAGGGTTCATTCAGCCGACTGCTCTAAAATCACATATGAGGACACACACAGGAGAGAAACCCTATGTGTGTTCAGACTGTGATAAAAGGTTTGCCAATCAATCTTCCTATAAGGCACACGCGATGAACCATACAGGGGAAAGGCCCCACAAATGCTCAACCTGTGGGAAGTCATTCAAACTTGCAAGTGACCTGAAGGGACACATGATAAGTCACACTGGGGAACAACGCCATGTGTGTCCACACTGTGGCAGGAGATTTGGTCTGAACTGTAATCTACATAGACACATCAGGGCAGTCCACATGAGAGATAAATCCCACGTGTGTCCAGAATGTGGTAAAGGATTCCCGAATGGCAGTGAGCTTAAGGTACACTTCAACATTCATGTGGCAGAGCATAAATATGTGTGTGGAGATTGTGGTAGAGGATTCAGTTTTCAAAATAACCTAAAGCGCCATATAATGACTCACACAGGAGAGAAACCCCACAAGTGTACTGACTGTGGTAAGAGATTCATGTCATCAACGTATTTGAAGAATCACATGCTAACCCACACAGTAGAAAAACCTCACACATGTTCTGATTGTGGTAAAAAGTTCCGTGTAGCACAAAGCATGAAAATGCACATGAAGACACACACAGGAGAGAAACCTCACTTGTGCTCAGAGTGTGGGAAGAGATTTAAACATAAATCCTCTCTTAAGAACCACATGAATGTTCATAAAATAAATAGAAGCTACTATAAATGTTCAGACTGTGGTAAACAGTTTGCTTCTCGAGAAGCATTCAAGACGCACCTCAGGATACATAAGGGAGAGAAGCCCTATACCTGCACACAATGTCAACAAAGCTTTTATTCTTCAGTTCATCTGCGTCAACATAAAGAAGAGAATAAAAATGTCACAGGAAAATGTTTTCAGACACACACAGGTAAGAAATGCCATGTGTGTTCAGACTGTGGCAAAGAATACACATTTTTATTATGGTTTACAAGGCATAGAGTGTCCCACAGAAGGGAAAAACTAAATTCCGAAGCTGGAGGACTGGCTCGAAGGTTAGATACAAAGAGTAGTACAGAAACAGCTCACATGGATGTTGGTGACTGTAAATGTAGTCCTGAACATAAACCCAACATGTCCTCCCTGCCTCTGGGGTGTGTGACATCTGAATACTCCAATTGCCACAACTGTGTTCGGGGGTTTGAGGATCCTCCTGCTCTGGTCAGTCATATCAGATCACATACAATGTCCGGGAGCACAGTTGTCGGAGACAAAGACAGTTTGTCACAAAAGCAGGATGTATCTGAGTTTGTAAGCTGTAAGAAATGTGTTCAGGGATTTGATAAGTTGCCAAATCTGATACAGCATCTCAAGAACGTGTGTCACTGCAGTGACTGCAATAGCAGTGAAAGCCAAACATCACACCAAACATTGCGCTCCGCAAAACCTAATGGTGACAGTTTGTACACAACCTGTGAGAAGTGTGTGCGGGGTTTTGTTCATTTACGGAATCTAATTCAGCATCTGGAGTTTGGGTGTCACTGCAGTGACTGCCATTCATGACTTTCGGCCTACTATTTCCTGTTATTTAAGATTGTCCTCTTTTGTTGGCTATATTCATGGTTGGTTGAAGGGAAATATGGATTCCTACACAAAGGCCACCTGATGGTAAAACTTGAAACTCATGAAAAATTCTTCTTTTAGCTATATTCATATTCTAATATATAGGCACGTGGAGACAAACCTGCGGAGTCACTAAACGCTGCCTATTCTGTGCGTAATCTTGAATCGCCACTTCTGGCATAATCTTAATCAGTTTATAGGTGATACCTATCCTCTAGATGGCACCACTGTAAGTTTGTAGCATTGCTGTATATATCGGGGGCTCTGCTCCCGCACCCCCTTTTTCTTTCTCTCTTTTTGTTTCTTTTTCTGGAACAAGATTACGCCAGAAGTTGCGATTCAAGATTACACATAGAATTGGCGGCGTCTAGTGACTCCCCAGGTTTGTCCCTTGTTGCAATATATAGTGCCTTCCCTTAATCAACAATTTTATTTGTAATCTGGAGATTATACATGAATGTATGACATTTATTAGCCACTGGAACACCTATGGATAGGATCCTGTAGTTAAGGCAAAATAAATATTTTAAAGAAATTCATAGCTTTCTCATTTCATCAATGATCTCCTAGTTTTTGCATCAAAAATGTTTGTTCAAGGTTTATTTAACTTTGAGAGCAGGTTAGATTAATGTTAGAGTGCAGGGAAAATCGTGGACTCAAATCATTATTTTATCAATGTTAACTTCTATTTAATTTGACGTTAATTAAACGATTATTGAACATGGATTAGTGTGCTAAGAAAAACTTTGTTTCTCTGAACCTAAAAACAACTTTTATTTGATGCTATGTACCTACCTTATGGGTCAACTTGGGTTGGCACTGATAGTAGAATGTCAACTCACATTAACCCTTCAGTCATTAGCTGTTACACTCTCTGTTTTACCAGAGCCACGTGGGAGACACAGTTCACTTTACTTTTCTGTGTGTAGCCCAGCTAACAAGAAAACGTTATTTAACGTCAAAATAACATTTTAAATTTTACATAATGTTATGTCATACTAAACAGCATTAGAAAAACGTTGACATATAACGTTATAAAACGTTATAAAATGGTGTATAACGTTATTTGTTTACTCAGAGGTATGTAAATGCCCAGGTACCTGGTTCAGTTTGTCCCTTCTGGCTTCCTACCCGCCTTACATATGTTAGTCAATACTAGGGCAATACTGTCAGGTTAGTCGATACTGACTCACCCACCTTAGTCTTTTCATTTCTAGGAGTATTAGGGTTAGTCTTCTTGACTAAGGCATTACTCATTTGCTGTTTGGACTAATACATTTTAACTAATGCATAGGTCATTTACTACATATATAATGATAGCCAATACTAACAGACAGCATTGGTCCCTGGAGCTTACTTGGGCCGGCTGGGCTTGTCCATATCTGGTTATGGTCTTTTCTGTCCAGGGCTATTCATGGGAGTCCAGATGGGCCAGCCCAGGAAAACCTTTTTCGTAAATACATGTACAATGCAAATATTTCGAAACATGCTGACATCTGATTTTCCTCCAGAAATCTCCATTTATTGTACAGCTGGGCTGACCAAACTGGACTACCACTTACAATCCTGGAACCAAAGGGCCATAAACCAGATATGAGCAAATCAGCTTGCCTTAGTAAAAACACATATGGGTCCAACTTAGCAACGTTGGCTGGGTAGCCTCTTAAACCCACAAATTATAAGTGTGGGTAAAATGAGTACCATTGTCCTAGATTTGCTGATAGCATGAACTAATGCATGGTTCCCTTTGTTTTTAGGTCAACTACTGAGAGCATCTGGAGGAGGTGATTTAAAAGGCGTTGCAGGAAGTCAATGCAACCGATGTCAAAGTAAAGTGGAGACTAGAAAGCTACACAAGGAAGAACTACTGGGAGTTATAGACATGTTAGACATTGTAAATAGTAGAAGCTGTTTACAAACATTAATCTGTGCACATACAGTAGGTTTTACTGTGCACCTACACTAAACTGCACACCTAGATCTACAGTAGATTCTACTCTACATCGTCAAAGATAAAGCAATCAACCTTTTACAGTGTAGGCATACATCTGTTACCTGCCTGTTGACACTGATTGACACCACAGTTAACATTTAACATTGTACCCATTTATAGACACACAAAATGCCACGCAAATGTAAGCAACCCCATGTGTGTTCAGACTGCGGTAAAGAATTCACTAGCCAACATAGTCTAAAGCAACACATGACAAGTCACACAGGGGAGAGAAGTCATGTGTGCTCAGAATGTGGCAGAGGATTTGGTGTACCCCAGGCACTAAAGTCACACATGATGACCCACACAGGAGAAAAACCTCATCTGTGTTCGTACTGTGGTAAAGGGTTCATACAGTCCACTGCTCTAAAATCACATATAAGGACACACACAGGAGAGAAACCCTATGTGTGTTCAGAGTGTGATAAAAGGTTTGCCAATCAACCTACATATAAGGAACACATGATGAAGCATACTGGGGAGAGGCCCCACAGCTGTTCAAAGTGTGAGAAAACATTTACAGTTGCATTCAAGCTAAAGGAACATATGAGAAGTCACAGTGGGGTGCAACCCCATGTGTGTCAACACTGTGACATGAGATTTAGTTTGAATGGTAATCTACAAAGGCACATCAGGGCAGTCCACATGAGAGATAAATCCCATGTGTGTCCAGAATGTGGTAAAGGATTCCCAAGTGGCAGTGAGCTTAAGGTACACTTCAACATTCATGCGGCAGAGCATAAATTTGTGTGTGGAGATTGTGGTAGAGGATTCAGTTTTCAAAATAACCTAAAGCGCCATATAATGACCCACACAGGAGAGAAACCCCACAAGTGTACTGACTGTGGTAAGAGATTCATGTCATCAACGTATTTGAAGAATCACATGCTAACCCACACAGTAGAGAAACCTCACACATGTTCTGATTGTGGTAAAAAGTTCCGTGTAGCACAAAGCATGAAAATGCACATGAAGACACACACAGAAGAGAAACCTTACCTGTGCTCAGAGTGTGGGAAGAGATTTAAACATAAACCCTCTCTCAAGAACCACATGAATGTTCATAAAATAAATAGAAGCTATTATAAATGTTCAGACTGTGGTAAACAGTTTGCTTCTCGGGAAGCATTCAAGACCCACCTCAGGATACATAAGGGAGAGAAGCCCTATACCTGTACAACATGTCAACAAAGCTTTTATTCTTCAGGTCATCTGCGTCAACATAAAGAAGAAAATAAAAATGTCACAGGAAAATGTTTTCAGACACACACAGGTAAGAAATGCCATGTGTGTTCAGACTCTGGCAAAGAATACACATTTTTATTATGGTTTACAAGGCATAAAGAATCACACAGAAGAGAAAGGCAGAATCCTGAACCTGGAGGAAAGGCTAGAAGGTTAGATACTAAGAGTAGTACAGAAACAGCTCACATGGATGTTGATGACTGTAAATGTAGTGCTGAACGTAAGCCCACTGTGTCCTCGCTGCCTCTGGGGTGTGTGACATCTGAATACTCCAACTGCCACATCTGTGTTCGGGGGTTTGAGGATCCTCCTGCTCTGGTCAGTCATATCAGATCACATACAATGTCCGGGAGCACAGTTGTCGGAAACAAAGACAGTTTGTCGCAAAAGCAGGATGTATCTGAGTTTGTAAGCTGTAAGAAATGTGTTCGGGGATTTGATAAGTTGCCAAATCTGGTGCAGCATCTCAAGAACGTGTGTCACTGCAGTGACTGCCATAACAGTGAAAACCAAAAATCACACCAAACATTGCACTGTGCTAAACCTTATGGTGACAGTTCATACATAACCTGTGAGAAGTGTGTGCGCGGTTTTGTTCATTTACGGAATCTAGTACAGCATCTAGAGTTTGGGTGTCACTGCAGTGACTACCATTCATGACTTTGTGCCTACTATTTCCTGTTATTTAAGAGTGTCCTCTTTTGTTGGCCAGATTCATGGTTGGTTGAAGGGGAATGCGGATTCCTCCTACACATAGGCACACGGTGCTAAAACTAAAAAAAAATTCTTCTTTTAGCTATGTTCATATTCTAATATAATAGCTGTATAGTGCATTCCCTTAATCAACCAATTTATTTGTAATCTGGAGATTATACCTGTATGTATTGCATTTATTAGCCACAAGAGCACCCATAGGATCCTTTAGTTAAGGCAAGATAAATATATCTTTAAAAAATTCATAACTTTCTCATTTCATCAGTGATCTCCTAGTTATTTGCATCAACAATATTTGGTCAAGGTTGATTTAACGTTGAGAGCAAGTTAATTTAATGTTAGAGAAAATCATGGACTCAAATCGTGTTTTTTTTTCAACGTTAACTTCCAACTAACTTGACGTTAATTAAACGATTATTGAACGTGGATTCCGCATGCCCCTTTTTTATGTCCAGGACTGGTATTGCAGGCCCGTGTGCTGATGCATAGGGGTTATGCACACGTCAAACTTATCTATTTGCTAATAAAACAAAATCAGCATTTATTATATTTGACACCATATTGTAGGTGATAAGCCATTCCTTTTCCAAATGTTTTTCACAAGTACATTCTGAGATAGAATGGTGATACTGGGGTACATAATGTTTGTATATTATCCGTATGTGTAGCATATTTCAGACAATTATAATGCAACCTGATCAGCTGATTATGATACAATTGTCAGGCGTCTTTGACCGGGAAGCTAGAAAAGGCTATTTTTTTCCCATACCTCTACTATTAGAGAAAATATGCGGATGGTAATTGCATTATACTTTGGACAGTGTACCTCTTCAAATTCCACATAATGTAGAAAGTGATCAGGCAGAGAAAGAAATATAACATTATGCTATAATGCATGTAAAAGAGCCTACATATGAATATAACAAACTTTAAATAAATATCGTTTCATATAGTCTAAATCTTTTACAACCCCCCGTCAAGGGGTCCAATTGTTTTAGGTTATTTTAGGTGATTTGATATTCATAAGGTTCTTGCCTACAAATGACTTAATGTTATACAGAATGATGTTATTTGCTGAACATTTATTTAATATCAAGCCAATATCATCCATTTGAGATTATTGAGAACAAGTTAAATTAATGTTAATTCAGCGTTTTTATAGTACATTGACAGACTAACCTTTTGTTACCTAGGTTGTCCATGACCCATCATGTGAAAAATACAGTTTTCCCATTCATTTCTATGATACTCTTTTGGCTCAGTCTCATGAGTTTGTAACAGTTGAAACGTCTTTGACTGGGTGTCGTCTTTGACCGGGTGTAGTCTTTGACCAGGCAGCATTAGAATAGCAGAAATGAGGTCTACGTAGTAAAAAAAGCGGGGAAATAGTACACCCATATGTTGATACACGTTTATAGCAAACACAAGTGAATTTTGTTATATCTATATACTGAGCATACTATGTATAGTACAGCATAGTACTATTATTTCACTCTGCTCGGTCAAAGACGTCACTTTATAAATAACTTTGAGTTTAAACAACTGCACTGTACATAGTAAGTGCAGTATATATACCATACCGTCGCGTTTAAGCGCCGGGTATTGAATAAGTGCCGGTCTTGTATAAGCGCCGGGGGTATGAGGGTCTTGAAATTACTCTTAAGCACTAAAACTGGATCTTGAATAAGCGCCTGTCTTGTATAAGCGCCGGGGGTAAAGACCCCTCCAAAGTTATAAGCGCCGGGGCGCTTAAACACGATGTTACGGTACATATAAAATGTTACTTATGTTTCCAATGAATGTGTATGAACATATTATTGCAGTATTTCACCGATTTCCTTACTGTATAAGCCTCATTTATTCCATCTTATAACTCCCTGGTCAAAGACGACACCTGGTCAAAGACGACACCCGGTCAAAGACGACACCCGGTCAAAGACGACACCCGGTCAAAGACGACACCCGGTCAAAGACGACACCCGGTCAAAGACGACACCCGGTCAAAGACGACACCCGGTCAAAGACGACACCCGGTCAAAGACGACACCCGGTCAAAGACGACACCCGGTCAAAGACGACATCCGGTCAAAGACGTTTCAACTGTTACAAACTCATGAGACTGAGCCTTTTGCTCAAATGGCTGTATCATCAAAAGTTAGTATGGTGACACGTATCATAACAATTTAAAAAGCTGCACACATATATTTATACACAGTCTTCGTGAAAATTTGATGTTCAGTCCTTTAGCTTGCCAGTTTTGCAGGACCGGATAGATTCTAGCAGGACCGTACACCAAAATCTTTGGTTTTGTATAACACTTATAATAAACTATAGTTTACAACAAAAAAAATTGAAGTTCTAGTTGGAATATTTGAAAGATTCTTTCAATTAATTGGTCCGGTAACACTAGTCATTCTGCCGGACCAGAACTATTTCAGGGGGATAATGGCACTGTCCGTCACGTTTTGGCAAAGACTGTTATAATACGGAGATTATCAACACAAACACATTGAAAAAAACGCAAAATAAAAATCACCCCCAAATTAGCTCCTAACCCATCTTTAAGGAAATAACAGTCTATACTTAGAACCATGTCATAAGGGCCTGGCATACTGGTGTCTATAGGGATTGGCAGGGCCCGGGGGGGCACTCAAATTCTTTTTGACACGGGTGTGCGGCTGGCCCTTTGACAACCCTTACCCTTGGTGAGGGGGATTTTGGGCAGAAGTGACCCTTGCTGAGGGGGATTTTGCCCAAGGATTCTATTTGGGGGATTTGTTGAAATCTCCATAAAGTGACCCTTGGTAAGAGGGATTTTGGTGAAAAACAGACCCTTGGTGAGGGGGATTTTGGTGAAAAGCAGACCCTTGGTGAGGGGGATTTTGGTGAAAAGCAGACTCTTGGTGAGGGGGATTTTGGTGAAAAGCAGACCCTTGGTGAGGGGGATTTTGGTGAAAAGCAAACCCTTGGTGAGGGGGATTTTGCTCGAAAAGTACCCTTCCCAGCCGCACACCTGTATATACAAAATATACCAAGTGCCCCCCCGGGCGGCCACGGGGGTAATCTGTACACAGAGAGAAGAAACCGAGTCACAAGGGGAGTCCAGGCTATGAAAAGAGAGCCAGGGTCTCTTTGGCCCACTTTTCACACTGTCTGACTCCCCCTTCCAACGGCCTTGACCCCTTTTCAATTAGATCAAATAGAGTCCATGTCAGCTGAGGTGAGTCAATGGTTACCTGGACTCCCTAAAGGAGTCACAGAGGTGAGCATACAAAACGGAAATAGGATACCCACTAGGTGACACTACTGTACAATGACTGTAATGCCATCTAGCATATATGTTAAGAAGCCATCTGACTCTGTTTCTAATCAGAGTCAAGGGTCCCTACTCCCTTTTCCCCCAAGGGAGTCAAACAGTTGGTTACAGTTAAGCCTGCTAGGTGGTAGCACTATACCTAAAATGGTAATATTCTGCATGCTCAGATCTCTAGATCCATGTTATTTGTGACATTGATAATTATGGTGATACGTGTATATCATTGTAGCATCAACATGTAATGTCAGAATTACATTTTATGAAATAATTACAGTTGATTTAAAACTGTAGCATAAGCATGATGTATAAGGTATAGACACCCAATTTGCAGCAACATGAGAAAGTTAAATCCCAAAAGCTCATATGTTCCTTTGTATCTAATGTGCTCTGAGGGATCTTATTGAGATCCCTCCTCCTTGTGAGGCATTGCACCAACATAATGTAGAAACATCAGCTAGGGAGACAGCTATTGAAATGGTTATATAGAGGGTTAGGGGGTAGGACGTACCTATAAATTATGACTCTCTATTCCAAAGGAGCCATCCTGTGCCTAGACTCCCTTTCTAAAGGGAGTTGCAGCATAGACCTGGACTCTGTCTGTAGTGGGGAGTCATAAAAGGGAGTCATTTTGGAGGCAAAACCTGGGCTCTCTTAAGGGAGTCACATAACTCCCTTTTAAGGGAGTCAGGTTCATCAAGAGAGTCAGAAAGAGAGTCAGAAAAGGGAGTCATTCTGGAGGCAAGCCTGGACTCCCTTTTGACTCGGTTTCTTCTCTCTGTGTACATCTCACAGCCACTACCCCCGTCGCCGCTACAGGACATTTATACAACCTATCGCCATTGTTAACTAAGATGAGTTCATTCAGTTCAGGCTTAGCTCAGGAATAAAAGACGTTTGCACTCCAAGTTGATTCAAGTAAAACTAGTATTTATTAGTGTCTCCACAAAACTGCGCACCTCCACACATTTGCGGACACAGCTACATACGGAGGTCCGTATTTGTATGTATAAATACCAAAAAACGATTTTATTCATCATTTTAAATTTTGTATTTCCACAAATTTATGGAATGTGTATTGCGGCCATCCGCTTGTGGAGAAACAGTACCCAGCGTCCCCCCACGGCTCATCAATATTCATGAGGCCCCTTTATGGGTATGGACCACTAAATTCGACATGGCGACATGGCATTTTCTTAAAATCGACATTCGACATGGAGCTTAGTGACATGAGGAAAAAAATGTGACATGACACAGGGTGTTTCTTAAAATCGACATGGGACATGACATATTCTTAGCAGCGACATGAGAGATGGGAATTTAAGTGACAGGTGACATGGCCATTTCTTAAAATCGACATGCGACATGGGGACCCCCCATCCAGACCCCCCCCCCCCCTTTGGATGGGCAAGCCAGCATGAAACATACCTCACAATCAGCACGTTATCAGTTACCTGTGGCCAGATAGCACCATTATCACAATGCATCCACGGTCCAGAGGCCTCATAAGGAGGAAGGAAGGGGGGGGGGGTCACTTGGTATGGTTTGTATACACGAGTGTGCGACTGGCAAGGGTAGTTTCAAAATCTCTCTTAGTCTTACCAAGGGTTACTCCATAGGGATATATAGACGTCCGGTTACTCTTAAGGAGAATTTGCTCAAGCCTAGGCACTTTTGACAAAACAAAAGTCCCCCCCCCCCTCAGTGTGGGCCTTACCCCCCGGGGGGGGGGGGTACTCAGATTTGTTTTGACACGGGTGTGCGGCTGGCCCTTTGACAGCCCTTACCCTTGGTGAGGGGGATTTTGGTCAGAAGTGACCCTTGGTGAGGGGGATTTTGGGCAAAAGTGACCCTTGCTGAGGGGGATTTTGGACAAAAGTGCCTAGGTTTTAGCAATTTTCCCCGAGGAGTTGGCCTTGGTGTAAGAATCTTGGTCAAAAGTGACACTTGTTGCGAAGAATTTTGTGAAATGTGACCCTTTTTGGGGGGATTTTGTTGAAATCTCCGAAAAGTGACCCTTGGTGAGGGGGATTTTGGTGAAAAGCAGACCCTTGGTGAGGGGGATTTTGGTGAAAAGCAGACCCTTGGTGAGGGGGATTTTGCTCAAAAGGTACCCTTCCCAGCCGCACACCTGTGTATACAAAATATACCAAGTGCCCCCCCCCCCCCCGGGGCCTTACCAAGGGTCACTTACTTACAAAGGATAGGGTTGTCGGGGGGGCACTCCCTATATTTTCTACAGTAAACATTACCTCAAATTTGATACCTTTATCACAGGAGGAAATTCTACAGAATCAAGAGGAATTGAGCAAAAAGGCATAACACTTTCGGGAGACTGGGAAAAGCATAGCTTAACTGGGCGGTCAACAGAATAGAAAAGAAAAACACAATTTCTCCTTGCAATATGGTCATAAAATATGACCTTTTTGTAGAGGAAAATTTGATAAAGTCATCTCACCTGTTTCCCCATTGATGAGGCCTTGACATCTACCCATTTACCTATAAAAGTACCTAAAAGCAACCCTTTTCAAGGGCGCACACGGGTCCCTACCTATAGGACCCGAAACTAAACGGACCCTTTCCCTTGACATTGTGTTCAAATATGTAGGTATGGGGAGGGGGGAGGGTAGCCCCACACCCGTGTCAAAAGAAAAGTGAGTACCCCCCCCCCCTCAGTAAGTTGCACATCCCGGCCAGACACGCATACCACACGGTACTAGTGGGGGGGGGGGGGCACTCCCTCAGATTTGAATACCATGTGTGAACACTATTCCAAGGGAAAGGGTCCGTTTTGGTGTCCTAGGCACGGGCCCGCGAGGGCCCTTTATAAGGGGTGCCTTTTAAGCAAATTTTGGGAGAAAGGGGTACATTTTTAGAGCTTTAGAGGGTAATTTTTACTTTATTTTCCTATACAATTTCTTGGTCACCCTTGAGAAGGGGATCACTTTCAGGGTCACCCGTAATTATAGGGTATATTTTTCAGGGTCATCTATGATTTAGATCTGTTTTCTTGCTGATTTTGCCTTGAATAGGGTATGATTTTTGATTTCGACCCTTGATTAGGGTGACTATAGAAAAGATAGGGAGTGCCCCCCCCCCCCGTACTAGTATTAGTCCCGGGTATTAGTACTAGTATACAAACACACGGGGAGGTGTAGAGGTGAGAGCACCGTGTGACACCCTGACACGGGCAGCCAGCACACATACCCATACACCACCCCCCCCCCCCCCCCGCTATCATACCCCTGCATCATACACCAGCAGGCACTGGACGCAGGAGGCAGACACCACCACACACTGGGACAGCACACACACCCCTGCCACACAGCTCTACATGTAGGTGAGTTAGCAGTTCATTCAGACCATGCTATAACTACAGGGATAGGGTATCATACGTCTGCATCATACACCACCACACACTGGGACAGCACACACACCCCTGCCACACACCTGCACGTCGAGGTGAGTTAGCAGTTCACTCAGACCATGCTATAACTACAGGGATAGGGTAGACTGACCTACAGGTAACCAGATATCATGAGATGTCCACCCTAGTTATATGGCCCTAGACCCCTAAATTCGACATGGCGACATGGGCATTTCTTAAATTCGACATGCGACATGAGGCCTAGTGACATGCGACATGAGGCTTAAAAAGATAGTGACATGGGACATGGACAGTTCTTCAAATCGACATGGGACATGAGTATTTTTAAGCGACATAGACATGCGACATGGCCATTTCTTAAAATCGACATGCGACATAGGGACCCCCCATCAAGGGCCCCAGTTATGCAGCTATCAATGTATGATATGTCTTGATTTGTCCCTTGCTGGAAAGAGTATCACTTAAAGTGTACTGTGATACAAAAATAGAGGGATTATCATGCATGAATGATTACAAAATTGAGGTGGACATCTCATGGTACGTGGTTACCGACCCTACTACACGTACATGTCTTGCATATGTTATGGAAACTATTTTCACTGCTGATTTAGCACCCACCCCTAAAGCTAAGTAAAATCATAATGATTGTCTATGAAAATCGTCATAATACATGGACTGGGAATAGAGACCTTAGTGTCTCTGCAGTAACGTCTCTTTTTGCAGATTACGTCACATATGATAATTGATATTGGCATGGACATTAATATACCTAATATGGGTGTGGACCACTAAAATCGACATGGCGACATGGCCGTTTTTGGGCCTAGTGACATGCGACATGAGGAATATCAGAGATAGCGACATGGGACATGAACATTTCTTAAAATCGACATGGTGACATGGTCATTTCTTAAAATCGACATGGGAAATTGGGACCCCCCCATCCAGACCCCCCTCAATGTCTAGATTCATGATATAAGATATTGGGTGATGTCAATAATTATGTTGGTTAGAAACCGGGCCTGTGTGGAAGGCTGGTGGTAGAGGAGTTTAATATCTGGGTCAGCCAGGTGAGGGGTAGGTATGGGGGGGGGGGGTAGTTATATAAGAGGATAGGTGGGGATTAGGATTAGGTGTACTGTCCAGGGCCATGGATGACAGGCCATGTATACATACTACCACGTGAGCAGTACACAGTATGTTGTCACTGACGCTAAGGGAGTGGTCCTTTTTAACCACTGGGTGGGGGGGGGGGGGGGAGGGGGGGGGGGTCGCTGTATTTCCGCGCAATCGGGTTGAATTTTTTTTGGTCTCCCCCACGGGAGGGGTCGAAAATCTTTTGGTCCCCCCCCCCCCTCAGGCCGGCTGAAATTGAGCACGGCCGACCCCTTTGAGCCATAGAAACGTGCGGGCTTTTTCACTAAAAAGGGTGCAATTTTTTTTGCCCCCCCCCCCTCAAGAGGGGTCCAAATTTTTTTGGTCCCCTCCTTCAAGGGGTCCAATTTTTTTGGTCCCCCCCAAAAAATCCACCAACCCTCCCTGCTGTTAAAAACTGACCACTCCCTTATATACATTTTCGTGGATGTCAGAAAAAGTACAATTTTGTGTGCATCTAAGTTTGCGGATTTCCGAAATTTGGCACTTTGATTCAATACTGTATCAATATTTGCGCTGGACATATTCTGTGAAATCGAATGGTAAGAATAGCGGTCATAAATATGTACAAAGTTCATTTTATTGATCAATAAATGATGGGGTTGCAGAGGGGTCCCCCCCCCCTCAGGTCGGAAAGTCGCCGAAATGAAGGGCCCCAGGTCACAAAGTCGCTTTTTGGACCACTTTTGCTAGAGACATATTTTTCCAAAAGTCGCCAGGTCACTTAAGGGAGTGTTCATTATTTATGGCAGGGGGGGGGGGGTGAGCGTTTGGCAAATCGAATACGTCAATAATAATTGCCCCCCCCCCCCTCGGAAGAGCTTGGGAAAAAAAGCCCCCCCCCCTCGGAATAGGTTGAAAAGAAAGCGCCCCCCCCCCTCACCCTGGATCGTTTTCAACTTTATTACAAAAACTATGTTGGTGTCTACTATTGTATGCATTTAATCCTGGGCACTTTTTTACCTACAATTTACTACCTTGCAACAAATACATCCATTTGTAAGGTGCTTTAGTGTAAACGTCTCATGATACTCGCTGGTGAGTGATAATAGTCAAACCTGAGACCCTTGACTTACATACCGTTGAGTTTAAGGGCCCCAGTGCTTATAAATTGGAAGCTCCCTTACCCTCAGTGCTTACATGAGGCCGGCACTTTTTTGAAGACTGACAATAAGGTGGGCTATTCTGAGTGTCAAAAGTGATGCAGTGAGAAATTTGCTGGGAGTTTGAGGAAAATTTTAGAAAATTTTAGAAAATATTGACGTAATTTGGTAAAATATAACACAGGCTGTTACCAAAATTCGCGACATTTCAATGTTCTAAATTCGCGACATTTTTAGGAATACCCCTAAAAAAAAAGGCCCCCCCCCTTTGAATACCCCTAAAAAAAATTGCCCCCCCCTCAAATGCTCACCCCCCCCCTGCCATAAATAATGAACACTCCCTAAATTATTGTACCAGGTCACCAGGTCGCCTGGGTAACAGCCCAGGTCGCCAGGTCGCCTTTTACCCCTTTGGAGCCACAATGATATGCATATCAAATAATCATAATTCATAATAGTTACGTTACATTACGTAATATTATGTAATGTTATGGCGTGATAACTGTATACTGTGTGGTTAAGTGTGAATGGTGATAATGCCCCTTTAACAGAACATAGGGCGATATCGGTTGGAATATGTCCGCACCACCCAAAAGTACCCAGTTTTGTATTACCCTCATGTGTTAATCTATTTGTTTTGTGCTGTATCAGGCAAGCACTCAATGTGGACGACTCCTTGCTAACGTGAGGCAGTCCTGGAGGGCACTATGTATGCCTGGACGTTAATCAAATCGATCAATCAATCAATATTTGTTTTATAGATAAGGCCAAATTTAAAAAAATGTGTGTTTCAGGTTACCCGACCCTACCTAGCAAAACAAGGCCGACCCTAGAAATTTTAAACCAATTTTGAGAAAATATTTGTTTTCAAAGTACTTTTGGGGCTATTTCAGAGTCAATTTGATAGTCCATGAGTCAATCCCATTGTTGGTGAATCTGTGCTGAAGTTTGCGCATCGATTCTTGGGTACTGTTTCTGCCCCTCGTCAGGGATCTCTTTTATTTACTCCCCGTCATCAAAAACTAAGACATGTTACTATTGCTAAAAGATTGTTTATTTTGGTACTTTTCAAGCCAGAGTAAAAAAAAAAAAAAAAAAATTCTGACTTACACTACCTAGATGTTCATACCATGTAACCTGAAACACGCCTTCTATTTATTTTTTGGCCTAATTGAGCATGAGGGGTCTGGTAGACTGGAGTGGAGTGGGCCTGGTCCCTACACAGTTTGTACACAATGTACCTCACCTGCGTTCTAAAAACACGGGAAAAGGGTCCCTTTCCCAACATTTCCAATTTCCCAGAATTCCCGGCCAAGGGCTGCTTTTCTCAAATATTCCCATTGGATTTTAAGAAAAGGGGGCATTTTTCTGAATAAATCCTCATGCTTTTTCTGTAACGGAATATATTTTGATGGTGATGTGAAGCTGGTCAGAAAAAGTACTTTTGGTGTATAATTGCCGCATCTTGACCGCATCTTTCGGCCGTATCTTATATTTTATATCAACATACGGTGAAACGCCTTCCAGATGGCCGCTTGGTTTAATAGGAAGACTTTAGTGGAAGTTATCACTTTAAGATGCATCTAAATGTGTTAAATTGATAAAAAAAAGAAGAAAAAAGATATATATATATAATATATATATATATATATATATATATATATATATATATATATATATATATATACATATATATGTATATATATATCCAATTGCCTCGTTAATCACACAATCAGTATTGAAGCCTTTGACACATTATAGATGTTAAATATGTAACTTCCCTCTTTGAGGGCCTAGGGACTAGTAAGGATAGTACACCCATGTTGTGGTGATTAGAAATATACATATTGACACTGTTGCGAGAGTTGCTTTGTAACAATCCTAGAGCACCTTTTGCTCATGGATTTTAATTGTATATTGCTATAAGGGATTTAATTATGCCTCTCATGGCCTAATATTTACAGGCCTGGAATCAAGATGATATCATGAATACATGTATATACCGAGGAAACACTGATAATTATCATCAAATGTCAATAAATAGCAGAGAATGTTCATATGATAATTATGAATCACCATAGAAAGACAACAGAAAGAGCCTGTAAAATTTACAGGGAGAAACAAATACGGTGACCGTAAAAAAGAAAAACCTGTAAAACAGCATCCAACATACGGCCCTCTCAACATACGGACATTGTCACCTGTCCCTTTTACAAAAATATGCAAAAACCAGTCTACATTCCGGGAAACCCCTAGGGAATTCCCTCTGTGACGTCATAATATGTAGCAACATACGGAGGTAGGCTGGGGAGGGTATATATAGGGTCCGTATGTTAGGGGAAGAGACAGGGGAGGGACAGGAGAGGTTTGGGAAGGGACAGGATAGGTCGGGGAAGAGATAGAAAAGGTCGGGAAAGGCACCTCTGTACTCTGATAGCTATTGCCTGTTTAAACACAAGGAGTCTGTGGGCAAAGTTTCAGCTCTGTAGGGCCATTATTTACCGAGTTATGGAAGAAAAGACTCTTTTTAATGTAATTTCTCCCAAAATCCATATAATCTTTTATTTTATTTTTTATCATGAAGGTAGAAGTTGGACTGAACTTATTTACCCATTAAAATAATTCTAGGGCCATGGTAGGGGCCGTGAGAAAATGGTAGGGGCCATGAGGAAATGGTAGGAGCCACTACTACCATTTCGTCACCACTACAGCCAGCTCTGTACTCTGTTGTCTACCACCATCTAGGGCTGTGATACATCTTTCTGTTAGGATTTCTGAGCGAATATATATATGCTTGGCTACCCGTATGGCTTGTATCTATGCTGTACTTTGTAGTAGTTGAAATGTTAGCACTCAAGAGGTTTTGCACCTGTGTGGATGGATATTCCGGGCTGTGTTGGTGCTGCCACCTAGAGGCTAAGTCAAGCTGGCCTCAACTCCTCTCATATATATATAAGGTAATGGAGATCGCAAGCCTTGTGTTGGAGGTCATGTGGATCTAAACCATTTTTCTGTAAGCTAGTACAGTCCCCCACCTCCCTTCTCCCTTTTTAAAGTGCACATATATATGTAAAAAAATGTCTCTATGATTGTTTTAATGAATAGATAAGTAAAGTCCAACTTCTACCTTTATAATTAAAAAAAGATAAATTTAAAAAATTGATTTTCAACGAAATTATACCCAAAAATGTCTTTTCTTCTGTAGCTCGGTAAATAATGGCCCTACAGAGCTGAAACTTTGCCCACAGACTCCTTGTGTATAAACGGTGGTAGACAACAGAGTACAGAGCTGGCTGTAGTGGTGACGAAATGGTAGTAGTGGCTCCTACCATCTCCTCAAGGCCCCTACCATTTTCTCACGGCCCCTACCATTTCCTCACGGCCCCTACCATTTCCTCACGGCCCCTACCATTTCCTCACGACCCCTACCACTTCCTCAGGACCCCTACCATTTCCTAACAACCCCTACCACTTCCTCACAACCCCTACCACTTCCTCATGTACACCACATCCCGTACTAACATACGGAGCATAAATACCACATACGGCGCACAAAAGAGACATACGGCCCTAAAAAACAGGGTATATGTCCTGTTTTCAACATAGCACCCCCCCCCCTACCCCTCCGTATATCTTGTACTAAATACGCCAAAGATACGTTTTTTTCTTGCTCCGTATGTTGAACAGAAACGCAATTATGGCCGTATGTACATACGGCCGGCCGTATGTACATACGGCGGCCGTATCTTTTTCCGTAAGATGCGGACATGTTGAGCTGAAACGCAAAAATGAACTGAAACGCAAAAAAACGTCATACGGACCCTCCGTATGATACGGTGAAACGGCTTCCTGGTGGACAAACCTCTCTCGTGAGATTCACCATAAATAAAAAGATGTTGTTTCACCGTATTGGTTTACGGATGTTCATTGTAAAAGTAAAAAGTTTCACTGTTTCACTGTAAATCCCAATGATGGTGATACACTGTCAAATTTAACGCTGATTCTTCATAATTTCAATGGATAATTTTACAGTGTAGGCATTGAGCTCCTAAACCCATTGGAAAGCATCATCCACAGTATCTAGTACTAGGGATATCATTGACCTCAACTTTATTTCCATTTCAATTATCATTATATTGGTCTCGATTTATTGGTCATATTGATTTATTTCTATTTTACAAACACAATCATTTTCTTCCGCATACTGAAGTCTATAAAGATGAACCTTTTATGTAGGGGCGTGGCAACCAGGGGGAGTGACATCCCCCCCCCCTCTTTTTGCCTATCCCCTAAAACTGGTCAAACCTAAAAGGTCAAGAGAAAAGGGGTCAGAAATGGTTAAAAACACCCCTTGTCCCCCAACCATATCTTCTTAACCAATTTTTTTCTTATTAAAGTGATCAGGGCTAGCAGTGACAGAGGTGCACGATGATAGTGGTGCATCAGTCATAGAGGTGCATCAGGGATGACCGGTGCACCGGCCATAGAGGTGAAGTGAGTCATCTCATGAAGTTTCAACTTGTCTCGATCAGGTGAGAAACAGCCACCAGTATGAGTGTGTGTGAATACTGACTAATTTGACTCTGTCATCCAGTAATAAATATAATTAATGCGTGGTTACCTTTGTTATAGGTAAAAGTAACCGAAGTGACAGCGCACTGCCGGAAGAAAATGCCAGGGAAAGCTAAGAAACCCAATGTGTGTTCAGACTGTGGCAAAGGGTGTGCAACTCCGGCTGCTCTAAGAATACACATGAGGACCCACACAGGAGAGAAACCCTTTCTGTGTTCACACTGTGGTAAACGGTTCACACATCTGCATGGTCTAAGAACACATATGAGGACCCACACAGGAGAGAAACCCTATGTGTGTTCAGAATGTGGTAAGAGGTTTGCCAATCAATCTCCCTACAGGGCACACATGATGAACCATACTGGGGAGAGGCCCTACAAATGTTCACAGTGTGGGAAGTCATTTAAAATTGCAAGTGACCTGAAGGGACACATGATAAGTCATACTGGTGAACAACGCCATGTGTGTCCACACTGTGGCAGGAGATTTGGTCTGAACTGTAATCTACATAGACACATCAGGGCAGTCCACACCAAAGATAAATCCCACGTGTGTCCAGAATGTGGTAAAGGATTCCCGAATGGCAGTGAGCTTAAGGTACACATCAATATTCATGCGACCGAGCGAAAATTTGTATGTGCAGATTGTGGTAAAGGATTCAACCATCAAAATAACCTAAAGCGCCATATGAGGACCCACACGGGAGAGAAACGCTACAAGTGTAATGAATGTGGTAAGCGATTCACAACATCATGGTGTATAAAGCAGCACATGCTAACCCA
Source organism: Harmothoe impar (assembly GCA_947462335.1). Taxonomy (NCBI): domain Eukaryota; kingdom Metazoa; phylum Annelida; class Polychaeta; order Phyllodocida; family Polynoidae; genus Harmothoe; species Harmothoe impar. The sequence goes on from OX381711.1 coordinate 77,150,150, forward strand.
CACAGGGGAGAAACCTTTTGAATGTTTGGAATGTGGTGTAAAAATCCGTGTGAAGGGTAATGTGAAGAAACATATGAAGACACACACAGGAGAAAAACCTCACTCCTGTTCAGAGTGTGGGAAGAAATTTAAACATGAAATCTCTCTCAAGGCACACATGAATACACATAAAGGACAGATACACTTTTTTAAGTGTTCAGACTGTGGTAAACAGTTAGCATCTCTGGAAACTTTCAAGACCCACCTCAGGATACATAAAGGAGAGAAGCCCTATACCTGTACAAAATGTCAACAAAGCTTTTATTCCTCAGGTCAGCTGTGGCGACATAAAGAAAAGAATAAAGATATCACAGGAAAATGTCTTCAGACAAGCACGGGAAGAAAATGCCATGAGTGTTCGGACTGTGGCAAAGAATTCAGATATTTACCATGGTTAATGAGGCATAGAGAATCCCACGCAAGAGAAAAACTAAAGAAAAAAGCCAGAGGAGATAGTGGTCAGTTGGCTGATATGAGGTTGGACATTGAGAGTGATTCAGGAAAAACACAGTGGGAACCGTCAGATGTTGGTGACTGTAAATGTAGTCCTGAACGCAAACCCAACATGTCCTCCCTGCCTCTGGTGTGTGTGTCATCTGAATACTCCAACTGCCGCAACTGTGTTCGGGGGTTTAAGGATCCTCCTGCTCTGGTCAGTCATATCAGATCACATACAATGTCAGGGAGCACAGTTGTTAAAGACACTAACACACCTTCCACTGGGGACCATTTGCCACCAACTGTGTCTCAATATACAAGCTGTGAGAAGTGTGTCCGGGGGTATGTACGTTTACCTAATCTGCTACAACATTTACAACATGCATGTCACTGCAATGACTGTCATACCAACCAAGGAGAGAATTCCTCACATGATCCAAAGCAGTGTTTCAAGGCACACACCCATGTAAAACCACATCAGACTTCGAAGCATAGTAAATGTTTAAACACAAAGAATGACCTTCATAGATACATGTCTACTCATGTGTCTTCAAACCATGGAAAAACCACTAGGGACTACACCTTGTCAACAACTTTCTCACAGGATGATGGACTGGATGTAAATAATAATGATAAAAGTAACATTAGCCATCAATCAAATAAGCCAAACCTTTCAGACTGTGGTAAAATGCTGATTGGGGCTATGATACACACAGATAGTACTAAGCCTAGTATAGAGCTTCCCTATCTGCATGCAAACAGTGACAAAGATTTACAACATGGTTCTCCAGATGTTTGTCACTGTAAGCTTGAGTTTCCTGTGTGTGTGAAATCTGAGTCTTCAACATGCCATGTCTGTGTTTGTGGGTTTGCTGATGTTACTGCCCTTGCGAATCATCTTCAATCACATAGAGCTTCAGATAGCCCATGCACCATTGGGAACAGATTGCCACAAACACTGACTACATCAAAGTATACAAGCTGTGAGAAATGTATCCGAGGCTATGTACATTTACCAAATCTGGTACAGCATCTGGAGTTTGGGTGTCACTGCGGTGACTGCCATTCTTAATTCTGTGTTCAAGGACCAGTGCCCCTATATATAGGGCTGAGTACCTGTCCCGGATCCACTCTGTCTGTTACTGGACGTGCAGTAAGATCTCTGGATTTAAACATCTGAAATAAGCATGATAATATCATATTGAGATACGAGCATGAACAAATGAGGAAGACATGATTTCTGTATGTTTATCAATTAAAAAAAGAAGAAGTTTGGTTTGTAATTCCAGGCCTTGAGAAACAATGAATGTTGTATAAACTCTGACTAAATGCTTGGTAGACCTGCCTGTTCTTCTTGTATATAATTATGTTTTTCTGTTATACCAAAATGTGTCGACAACATGATTGTAAACCTTACACAGAGCTCTAGACTGTACATCTTCACATAACTCTTGGTATTTTACTTGTAGTACCATCTTTATATCATCATGTAAATACTTATCTTTATAGCATATAATGTTTAAAAATATATACTAGAATAACAAATGAAAGTGTCATCATTCCAGGTCACAATACTCACATTTCTATCCTGTATTCTTGGCAATAAAACTGTTTTCGTACTAAAATAAATGTTCAAAGCTGCTTTATGTTGAATGAACATTTAAAATACAATTCTTTTAACTTTCTATTGGTGTGCATAAATATATAAGAACCCACACAATCATAGTCTGAATAAAATCTTGTCATACAACCTAGTGCCTTCATGATGATATGCAATATTTTTTGTCTAATGCATGGGTACAATACCGCACTGAGGTCCTGCAAATTTGCCGCAAAATGCCCGGGATATGAATTGACGTAAATTTCTTTCTGGTTCAAACTAAAAATATCTGCAGGTAGGGTAGCCTCAATAGGTCACAGATCTGAAACTTTAAAGCTCAAATCCCCTTATTAGTGGAGATATTTGGAGAACAAAATTTTTGCCCATGCTTAAAACTTGTTAGCGATAATGGGGGGACCTCTAAAGAAATGTATCTCCCGCATTCTTCTGACCTACTTAGGCACCCTATAACTATTCCTAAATATGTAAGGGACAGCTGGTTGATGTGTCATCTGTGACATCTGAGCGGATGAGTACAAGAACTATCATTCACCAGTTTTGTTCATAAAGTTATCTTTATATCATCGTCAACTGTGTAGCACATAACATCAGGCTGCACACTGTGATTTAAGTGATAACTGAGGGTCCACTAGCCAACTTTGTTCCAGGTTGATTTCTTTATGCTGAAGCAAACATTATTAACGCATGGTTACCTTTGTTTTAGATCAGACTAACGGGAGCTCCTGGAGAAAGTGATAGAGCACTGCCAAAGAAAAAAATGCCACGGAAAGTTAGGAAACCCAATGTGTGTTCAGACTGCGGTAAGGAGTGGCGAACGCCGGCTGCTCTCATGATACACATAAGGACCCACACAGGAGAGAGACCATTTGTGTGTTCACACTGTAGTAAAGGGTTCATACACCTGGGTGGCCTAAGAACACATATGAGGGCCCACACGGGAGAGAAACCCTATGTGTGTTCAGAGTGTGATAAAAGGTTTGCCAATCAATCTACCTATAAGCAACACTTGATGAAGCATACTGGGGAAAGGCCCTACAAGTGTTTAAAGTGTGAGAAGTCATTTACAGTTGCACCTAAGTTAAGGGAACACATGATATGTCACACTGGAGAGCAATCCCATGTGTGTCAACACTGTGGCAGGAGATTTGGTTTGAATGGAAATCTACAAAGACATATAAAGACAGTCCACACCAAAGAGAAACCCCATGTGTGTTCAGAATGTGGAAAAGGATTCCCGACCGGCAGTGATCTTAAGATACACATCAATATTCATGCAACAGAGCATAAATTTGTGTGTGCAGATTGTGGTAAAGGATTCAATTTTGAAAATAACCTAAAGCGCCATATGAGGACCCACACAGGAGAGAAACGCTACAAGTGTCATGACTGTGGTAAGCGATTCACAACATCATCTTCTATGAAGCAGCACATGCTGACCCACACAGGAGAGAAACCTTTTGAATGTCCGGAATGTGGTGTAAAAATCTGTGTGAAGGGTAATGTGAAGAAACATATGAAGACACACACAGGAGAAAAACCTCACTCCTGTTCAGAGTGTGGGAAGAAATTTAAACATGAAATCTCTCTCAAGGCACACATGAATACACATAAAGGACAGATACACTTTTATAAGTGTTCAGACTGTGGTAAACAGTTAGCTTCTCTGAGAACTTTCAAGGCCCACCTCAGGATACATAAAGGAGAGAAACCCTATACTTGTACACAATGTCAACAAAGCTTTTATTCCTCAGGTCAGCTGTGGCGACATAAAGAAAAGAATAAAGATATCACAGGAAAATGTCTTCAGACAAGCACGGGAAGAAAATGCCATGTGTGTTCGGACTGTGGCAAAGAATTCAGATATTTACCATGGTTAACGAGGCATAGAGAATCCCACACAAGAGAAAAACTAAAGAAAAAAGCCAGAGGAGAAAGTGCTCAGTTGGCTGATATGAGGTTGGATATTGAGAGTGATTCAGGAAAGACACAGCTGGAACCTTCAGGTGCTGGTGACTGTAAATGTAGTTCTGAACGTAAACCGGACATGTCCTCCCTGCCTCTGGTGTGTGTGTCATCTGAATACTCCAACTGCCACATCTGTGTTCGGGGGTTTGAGGATCCTCCTGCTCTAGTCAGCCATATCAGATCACATACAATGTCAGGGAGCTCAGTTGTTAAAGACACTAACACACTTTTAACTAGGGACAATTTGCCACCAACTGTGTCTCAATATACAAGCTGTGAGAAGTGTGTCCGCGGGTATGTATGTTTACCTAATCTGCTACAACATTCACAGCATGCAAGTCACTGCAGTGACTGTGATACCAACCAAAGACAGAATTCCTCACATAATCCAAAGCAGTGTTTCAAGGCACACACCCGTGTAAAACCATGTCAGACTTCAAAGCATAGTAAATATTTAAACACAAAGAATGACCTTCATAGACACATGTCTACTCATGTGTCCTCAAACCATGGAAAAACCACTAGGGACTACACCTTGTCAACAACTTTCTCACAGGATGATGGACTGGATGTAAATAACAATGATAAAAATAACATTAGCCATCAATCAAATAAGCCAAACCTTTCAGACTGTGGTAAAATGCTGATTGGGGCTATGATACACACAGATAGTACTAGGCCTTGTATAGAGCTTCCCCAATTGCATGCAAACAGTAACAAAGATTCACAACATGGTTCTTCAAAGGTGTGTCACTGTAAGCTTGAGTTTCCTGTGTGTGTGAAATCTGAGTACTCAACATGTAATGTCTGTGTTTGTGGGTTTGCTGATGTCCGTGACCTTGTGAACCATCTTAAATCACACAGAGCCTCAGATAGCACACAGAGCCTTGGGAACGGATTGCCACAAACTCTTACTACATCAAAGTATACAAGCTGTGAGAAATGTGTCCGAGGCTATGTACATTTACCAAATCTGGTACAGCATCTGGAGTTTGGGTGTCACTGCGGTGACTGCCATTCTTAATTCTGTGTTCAAGGACCAGTGCCCCTATATATCGGGCTGAGTACCTGTCCCGACTCCACTTTGACTGTTACTGGATGTGCAGTAAAATCTGCGGGTTTGAACATCCGAAATAAGCATGATATTATCATATTGAGATACGAGCATGAACAAATGATGGAGACATAACTTCTATATGTTTATCAATTAAAAAAAGAAGAAGTTTGGTTTGTAATTCCAGGCCTTGAGAAACAATGAATGTTGCATGAACTCTGACTAAATGCTTGGTAGACCTGCCTGTTCTTCTTGTATATATTTATGATTTTCTGTTATACCACAAATGTGTCAACAACATTATTGTAAACCTTACACAGAGCTCTAGACTGTACATCTGCAAATAAATCTTGGTATTTTACCTGTATTAATATGTAAAAACATACAGTTGAATAACAAATGAAGGTGTCATCATTCCAGATCATAATATTCATATTTGTATCCTGTATACTTGGAAATAAAACTGTTTTAGAACCTAAAAGAAATGTTCAAAGCTGCTTTATGTTGAATGAACATGTAAAATACATTCCCTCTAACTTCCTAATTGTGTGTATAAGTATGAATAAGTATGCACATAATCATGTGTCATATAGATATAAAATTGTGTCATATAATTTTGTGCCTTCATGATGATATGTAATATCTTTGACTAGTGTGGGGGTAAAATAACTCTTTCTATAAACATGAAAGACAGCTAGTTGATGCATCATCTGTGACATCTGACAATGTAAACTGCTACATCTGTGTTTGGAGGTTTTAAGATCCTGCTGATCTTGTGACTACCTACACCTACAACTTCAGGTAACACCATTATTGGGGCCAATAATACTTCTATTAGAGAAAGCTGTAGCAAAGACAGCTGCATCGGAGTTTGTATGCTGCCGGAAATGTGTTCTGATAAGTTGCCAAAACTGGTACAGTATCTTAAGTATGTAATGATTTGTTTTAATGACAGGCACACAACACCGTCTATAGTCTGTGCCAAATAAGTATGTGTGTCAGTCAATATCATGTAAGTCAATATCATATTAGCCAAAGCCAAATATCAAATCAGACATCACATAATAAACCCCAATGTTGACAGTTTACACACAAACTGTGAGATGTTCATTAGAGGTTTTCCGCTTGATCTGGGTCAGCGTTGGGAATTCAGTTGTCACTGCAGTGATCACCAAACCAATCCTTTATATTGTTGAGAATTCTCCACATACTAGAAACCATAATAAGTTCCTAACTGCAGTAAAAAGCTCAATTACTGATAATGTTAACAGTCTGAACTTATAAGATGGACTTTCAAGACTGAATTGGCCTTGAGTGATTATTTAGATAATGATACATGCACTGTCATTCACTAATTTTGTTATCTTTATATCATCATCAACTGTGTAGCACATAACATCAAGCTGTACACTGTGATTTACGTGATAACTGACGCTCCACTAGCCGATTTTGTTCCAGGTGGAATTCTTAATGCTGTAGCAAACATCATTAATGCATGGTTATCTTTGTTTTAGATTGGACTAACGCAAGCTCCTGAAGAAAGTGATAGAGCACTGCCAAAGAAAAAAATGCCACGGAAAGTTAAGAAACCCAATGTGTGTTCAGACTGCGGTAAGGGATTGCCAACGCCAGCTGCTCTTATGATACACATAAGGACCCACACAGGAGAGAGACCATTTGTGTGTTCACACTGTAGTAAAGGGTTCATACACCTGGGTGGTCTAAGAACACATATATGGACCCACACGGGAGAGAAACCCTATGTATGTTCAGAATGTGATAAAAGGTTTGCCAATCAATCTACCTATAAGCGACACTGGATGAAGCATACTGGGGAAAGGCCCTACAGCTGTACAAAGTGTGAGAAAACATTTAAACTTGCAAGTGAACTAAAGGGACACATGATAAGTCACACTGGTGAACAACGCCATGTGTGTCCACACTGTGGCAGGAGATTTGGTCTGAACTGTAATCTACATAGACACATCAGGGCAGTCCACACCAAAGATAAATCCCACGTGTGTCCAGAATGTGGTAAAGGATTCCCGAATGGCAGTGAGCTTAAGGTACACTTCAACATTCATGCGACAGAGCCTAAATTTGTGTGTGCAGATTGTGGTAAAGGATTCAGTTTTCAAAATAACCTAAAGCGCCATATGAGGACCCACACAGGAGAGAAACGCCACAAGTGTCGTGAATGTGGTAAGCGATTCACAACATCATCTTCTTTAAAACAGCACATGCTAACCCACACAGGAGAGAAACCTTTTGAATGTCCAGAATGTGGTGTAAAAATTCGCGTGAAGGGTAACGTGAAGAAACATATGAAAAAGCACATAGGAGAAAAACCTCACTCTTGTTCAGAGTGTGGGAAGCAATTTAAATATCAAATCTCTCTCAAGGCACACATGAATGCACACAAAGGACAGATACACTTTTATAAGTGTTCAGAATGTGGTAAACAGTTTGTATCTCCAGGAGCTTTCAAGATACACATCAGGAAGCATAAAGGGGAGAAGCCCTATACTTGTACACAATGTAAACAGAGTTTCTATTCCTCAGGTCATCTGCGTCAACATAAAGAAAAAAATAGGAATGTCACAGGAAAATGTCTTCAGACACACAAAGAAATAAAATGCCATCTGTGTTCAGACTGTGGCAAAGAGTTCAGATATTTGCTATGTCTAAAAAGGCATAGAGAGTCCCACACAAGAGAAAAACGAAATCCTGAATCTGCTAAGTTGGCTGATATGAGGTTAAATATTGAGAATGATTCAATAAAAACACAGTGGGAACCGTCAGATGTTGGTGACTGTAAATGTAGTCCTGAACGCAAACCCAACATGTCCTCCCTGCCTCTGGTGTGTGTGACATCTGAATACTCCAACTGCCACAACTGTGTTCGGGGGTTTGAGGATCCTGCTGCTCTGGTCAGCCATATCAGATCACATACAATGTCAGGGAACACAGTTGTTAAAGACACTAACACACCTTCCACTGGGGACCATTTGCCACCAACTGTGTCTCAATATACAAGCTGTGAGAAGTGTGTCCGCGGGTATGTACGTTTACCAAATCTGCTACAACATTTACAGCATACAGGTCACTGCAGTGACTGTCAAACCAACCAAGGACAGAATTCCTCACATGATCTGAATCAGCATAACAAGACACACATGAAGTTAAAACAAAAACAGTTCTCAACATGTTTCAAAACAAAGAATGACCTTCATAGACACATGCCTACTCATATGTCTTCAAACCATGGAAAAAGCACTAAGTACAATGCTCTGTCAATGACTTACTCACAGGCCGATGGACTGGATGTAAACAATAACACTAAGAGTAATCTTAGCCATCATTCAAAAAAGCCACCGCCTTCAGACTGTCGTAAAATGCTGATTGAACCTATGGTACACACAGATAGTCCTAGGACTACCGTCAAGCTTTCCAATAGAAATGCTTACAGTGACAAAGGTTCACAACATGATTCTTCAGATATTTGTGAGTGTAAGCTTGAGTTTCCTGTGTGTGTGAAATCTGAGTATTCAACGTGTCATCTCTGTGTTTGTGGGTTTGCTGATGTTCGTGACCTTGTGGATCATCTTGAATCACACAGAGCCTCAGATAACACACACAGCCTTGGGGGCAGATTGCTGCAAACACTGACCACATCTCAGTATGTAAACTGCGAGAAATGTGTCCAAGGCTATGTTCATTTACCAAATCTGGTACAGCATCTTGAGTTTGGATGTCACTGCAGTGACTGCCAGTCCTAATTCTTTGTTAAACATCAGAAAATAGCATGGAATTATCATATTGAGATACTAGCATTTACAAATGATGGAGACATAACTTCTATATGTTTATCTGGTTGTTCATAATTTTGTTTGTAATTGCAGACCATAAGAAATGATAAATAAACTCTGACTAAATGCTTTGTAGACCTGCCTCACTTCTTGTATATAATTATGTTGTTCTTTTATACTACACATATGCCCAAAACACAGGTGTCAACCTTACACACATAAACCTTGGTATTTTTCCTGTATTACCATCTTTATATCCTCATGTAAATACCCATCTTTACATCATCTAATTGTGTGAAAACAAAAGTGAGAATCACAAATGAAGGGTCATCATTTATTGTCATACTATGAACATATTTATCCTGTTTTCCTGGCAATGAAACCCTTTCAAAACCTATAAACAATTTTCAAAGTCAGTGTGTGTGTAGTGTCTGCGGAGGCTGCTGGCTGAGAAGTGGAAGAGTCTTAGCCCTGTCCCAGCCAGCTCCCCTGGCACTGTGATTTCATTGGTTCTCCCTGATTGGTCCACAGTTCATATCCTGTGCTCCTAGCTCTCCAGGTGAGAGAGACAGGTATTACCAGTATAGCAGACAGCCTGTATTGATCCAACAGTGCACAATGCACACATCCTGTGATTGTTAATGATAACACACATGTTATATTATAGACAATGCTCCAGCGTGGTTCCATGTTTATATTCCAATATATCCGTGGTGATATATTGTTCCCAAAAAAAAATCCAAAGCTGCTTTACATTGAATGAACACGTAAAATGCATTTCTTTACAATTGATGTTGAATGATCCTGCTAATCTGGTCAGTCATATCACATACACTATCGGGTAACACAGTTGTTGGAGGCAAGAATACTATCATTAGAGACAGTTTGTTACAAAGATGGACTGTATCTGAGTTAATAATGTATATGCACTTAAGGTGGTTGCCTACCACCATGAATACACTCATTGCGACGATTTCTGCGCAGGTGATGTGTCTAGCTCTCATATGTAGCAGTATGTAAAATAGAGAAAGACCTGAGCAAGGAGCGAACTCACAACCCCAGTGTGTATGTTCTGTGCAGATCCTATTAGGCCACAGAGGCTGGTCTGCAAGTGGACATATATGTAACTATGTCTATACTACCTTTCAATTTATAGAATATCATTACTTTTTATCTTAAATTGCCCAAAACCACTGAATTATGTATGGGACCATATGTTCAAATTGATACTATTGATTTAGAAATGATCTGAAGAATATTTTGGGGGAGTTTAAGAAAAGTGGTGATACTTTTACTACCATTACTCACAAAATAGATGAGTTTCTGGTCTATTTTTGGAGAAATAGTTTTATTTTTCAAAATTTGATATTTAAAAAAGTAGCTCGGGACCCCCTATTTTTCTTTTCACTACTTGGTTTCAAAGTATGTAAGGTATATTGTGGGAATATTTGGAGTGAATTTTTGATCCATTATAGGCAACCACCTTAAACCTAGCATTGGCGCATCGCCCTGTCAGACGTGTCTATGCAGGTTTAATGACCAGGGGTATACATGAACTTTTTCAGCCATGGGCCACCCAGACCCGTAGCACCATAAATATACAGGCCCGCACCTAAAACTGCGGGCCTGCAATAATTATTTCACTTTTCGTAAAGAGAACATCAGAAGTATCTCTTGTTAATCTATATCGAAAGCTAATAATAATGGCTGTTTTTGCAGTGATTTTCTCTTCCAAACAACACATAACATGACTGTATACATAAAGGCATATTTCTCTAGAATTTTCTCGATGCATTCCTGAGGGCCACCAAGGCCCATAGGGAGGTAATTCTTGAGAAAACTACGGGCCCGCACCCAAAACTACGGGCCATTGTCTCCCGGGCCAGCGTTAGTGTCAACCCCTGATACGATGTCAAATTGTGATACAGCATTTCATGTATGTCTATCAGTGCAGTGACTGCCATAGCAGCTAAAGTCAAAAATCAAACCAGACATTAAACAATGCAAAACCACTTCCAGTTCATTCACAAGCTTTGATAAGTGTGTCCAAGGGTTTTTACATTTACTGAATTTGGTTCAGCATATAGAGTTTAGATGTCACCGCGGTGATTGTCATTTGCTGAGCTGCATAATAAAACTCTCATTTATTACTGATAACGTTCATAGTTTGAAGTTATTAATTGAGCTTTCAAGACTGAATTGGACTGAAGTGAATATTGAAATAATAATACATGCACCTTCATCCACTGATGTTGTTGGTTTATTTATTTATTTAAAAAAAAGTTTCATCAGGTTTGATAAATACAGATACATCGAGATAAAATGTATGTGCACTTAAATCTAGCACGAGCGCATTGCCCTACTTCGGCTAGGGCCTCTGATTTTTCTTTCATATTCATTGATGTTACTTATTTAATTCAGTATAAGTCTAATGAAAATAATCATTGTTATATAGCACATGCCATCAGACTGTGATTTATGTCATATGGGCCCTCGGCCTTATGGTTGTGTATGAAATAGATATGGTTGCTTATGAAATAGATTCTAACTAAATTGATAAATAATGAAGCCAATACTAGAAAATGCTCCTGAAAACCATCTTTATGTTATGCTCTGAATGATCTGTGTACTTATCAACTTACAAATTGTAACACATCATTCAATTCAATGATTGTCCGAATACAGAGGAGGTGTGAAGCAACCTGACAAGGGGTGGAAAAAAAGGGAGGTAAAGCGTCTCGGTCCCATGGACCTATTCATAACAGGTCATGCAAAATTACCTCATACTGCAACAGTACTACATGTCCAATAAGCAGACCGGAGACTCAGAGGAGACACACTGGATTTTGATGAAAATCATATATACATCCAACTACACATATGAAGTATCTATGGGACCTGCCCCATAGAACTTGTATGTAAATTTAGTTCCTCTGACTATCAAAAGGGGTCAGTAGTGTGCTGCTGAAGGCTTCATTTGGTTCCCTGTGCCTTGTCACAAACAGCTCAGAGAACCAGTTATGCATCGTTTTCCCTCCAGCCGTCAGGCCGGTAACTTCCTCCTCTGGTTTGACTGTAAAGTATATATATCCTGCTAGAATTGACCGCAACTGGAACAGCATCGATGTAATGATTTTTCTGCTAAAATAAAACTATACAAACTTTAAAAAGTTCTATCAGATTTGAGTTTGCACCGTATGGATGGGTTCCGCTATTTGGGAACTTTTCTTTCTGCAGGACTGAAACATTTTAACCAATGTCTGCCTGAAGACAGACCCAGTAAGGCAGTACAGGATGAAGTTAATAGCATGATTCATGTCATCCAATTCATAGGTGATTATGACAAGTGTACTATGATTCGTTATTAGATCTGCTCCTAGAAACTCTGACAGCATATCAATAAAATACATAATAACTCCAGGGAGAGTAGACACAATAAATATAATGCAGATAGAAAACATAGTAATGGTTAAATTCTTGGTGTTTTGAGTATTTTTCCTGTGACAAGAGTCTTGATAATGATTTCTGAAATTAAGCTGGGAATAAATCTTCTTAATTGTTAATGTGCTTAAAACACAGATGATGCAAGATGGTATAATGGAGTACATTAATGCAAACATAAGCGAATTCAGAGTTTCTAAAATAGACCCAGATCCAAATGAGATACACACATTTAGCCCATCTGCTATTCCAATGCTCCCAGTAAACAAGTTCGGCAAGGCGAGTATGAACATGACAATCACCAATGTTACAATAGCGAGAATAGATTTTCTCCTGGCACAATAAATATGTACCTTTAATGGGTAATGGACAGCAATCATGCGTTCAGTTGATATGAATACAATTAGCCAAGAAGAAAGGTATTCTGCTAAAGAGAAAACACAACTTATTGTACGGCAGAGCCAAAGTGATGAGGACAGAGGCAGATGGCTATATATTATGTCTGTTTTGAGCATTTCACACCACAATGACAGATTATCAAAAACAGCAAGGACCAGCAGCAGGATCATGAATACAGAGGTCCTCATCAGGGAGCCATACACTATCACAATGATAACAAGACTGTTCAATATTGTTCCAATTCCACATATAGTTGACTTTGCCATAAAGTTCAATAATAAAATAGAATCTTCATGAGTAACCTTAGAACTATTGCCACTGATATTAAAGAACGATCCATTATGAAGAAATGGTGGATTTTCCATGGTGTTTGTTACTATAGTGAGTGTGGAATATCACACTAAATTATGGTTACTAGATTAGACTGGTAAGGATCTGGAATTAACCCCAATTGTATGGTCTACCACCAATGTAGTTCCCACAGGTGACTGTGATTGTGATTCTGATACAATGCCGCATACAACTAGTAACAGGTAGAAGTATTGAGCTGAAACCAGGATTGTCAACATTTGACTTTCATTTTGGTTTGCATTCAGCCATATTAATGTTGACATTCACTTTGTATCATCACTTTGTAAGCATTTTACAAACATGATTGACTGTATTTAGACATGGATAAAGACCGGCTAATGCACTGTGGTAATATCATCTCAAATTTTGAGTAATAATTTGACTTTATTCACCAGATGTGGAGACTTGTACATCGAAAAATCCTTGTGTGCGTTCCTCACTTATGCATAGCGGTATACAAAATCAGAAATATACATGTTTCAAGGATGTCCATTTGCTCATTATATAACAGAGTACATGTATGTTTTATAGTTTGACTTGTTTGTGAGTACATCTGAGCCGTTTACGTTAACTTTCATTAAAAGTAAGGAACAGGCGATACCATTCGGTGAATAAAAGTCAATGACTGTACCGGTCAGTTAAACTGTTGCTTGGTACAATCATTATATGAAGTAAACTCAATATTTGAATATATCTCCAAAAATAACAGGTAAAGTTTGAAAAGATACAGCGGCAAGGTACATTTTACATTTAATTCTCGCTAGAATTTACCCCCCTAATTTACTAAAAAAAACAACTTAAGTACTATCAGGCTCTTAATCTTCTTTCACTACCGGTATACTACTAGAGAGTTCTTTTTTTGCCAGGATTTTGAATTCTTCAAACACAGTTTTATTTCTAGAGTCTGCATCTAAGGAGTTCCATTCCCGTGCACATACTACTTGGGGGACTATACTCATACGATTTACATTTTGGAATATCATACTTTAACACAGGAGCTGTAGTCAATCGAGTGACCCTTTCAGGTTTTCTTACAAAGTGTTCCTGGACGGCTCGTTTGTGGGCATACAATTTGGCATGGTATTTCCTTCTATTAAATAGAGTTGGAAGACTTGCTTTTGCATGGACTACTTCAGTAGGTGTTAATATGTGTAGGGACTTACATGTTTTTATACATTTATTCTGTATCCGTTGTAGTTGAGACAATAAGTCTGTAATGCTACCCGTATATAAAATATCACAGTAATCAAAAACCGGTATAACATGTGACTCATATACTCTCATGAGTGCCTTTTCAGCCATATAATCTCGGACCTTATATAAAAGTATTGACTTGTATCTCAAACCTTTAATCATGTTTCTCACATGAATATTAAAATTCAACTCTTCGTCAAGAATTACTCCTAAGTATTTGTAGGAGATTACACTCTTTAACTCAACATTATTCATCATGATCTTAGGTTTGTTTAATTTATTTAGCTTTTTACGTGACGCGAAGGTCATGACCTTAGTCTTTGATACTCACTATACTCTGAACAACGAGGATTTGGCGAGACTTTATGCTAGCCGGTAATAATCCTAAATTACATATGCTATCTTATTAACATGACTTGACACCAATCAAACAACAAATGTTGAGTATCATTAAGGAGCAGCTCATCCTCTTCTATGGTTAACAGTTTCAGTGATCACAGGTTGTGCCCCTTTAAGGGTCCCATTTGAGTATTATTCTTCCATTAAGATATCTCTAATTGAGTGGGGACCTGGTGGCATATTTTATTAACTACCTTTTACAAATACGACAGCAGCATCTATAAACTTGCAAATGTTACTATATATAAGATAGAAGAAGTTATTTGCCTTTTGTGGACTTTCCAGGTGCACACTGTGAGTAGTTTCCCTGTAATGGATGTCAGACTAATGAAAGGTAGTGAAAAATCTAAGATTCCAGAAAATGTTGTAACTGTTTCCATGGCAACCAGTCACATGACTCTCAAAATATAAGAGTGAAACTGCAACAGTCATATAGCCCTTTATCTTAGCTTTAACCTGATACGTGGATCACTATTACAGGTTGAGAGGTTGCAAAATTATCAATGACCCTTCAAAATATACAGGGGAAACTTTAAGTTTTAGTCCCATATATGGTGGGAACATCTATAGTACTACACAATCACTTTACAAATCAAACCATGTAAAATCTACCTTTCATACATAATGGACCGTTCTTCATTATCATTCACTATGAAAACTGATAAATTCACTAATTAATTCTAATACCATGGAAAATCTACCATTTATTCATAATGGATTGATCTTTAATATCAGTGGAAATAATTCTATAGTTACACATGAAAGTTCCATATCATTATTTCACTTCATCGTAACATCCACAACATGTGGAATCAGACCAATACTAAACAGCCTTGTTATCATTGTAATAGTGTATAATGTAGAATGAGTCAATGAGTAAGATGAGGTAGAAGTGTAACATGTTGAGGAAGTTTACATGTTGATAGACATAGCTACATCTGACAGGAATCCATGAGTGTAGAATCAGGGTAGGTTCTACATCAAGTTAAATACTAGAGATTATAATTTGAAACTTACCAGAGGTCCTTCACGATTCATATGCAGCTGGTTTTAACCTGTTAAGGACCACATAGTGCATAAATGTATCATACCCTTCCGTCACCATGATGCACTTATGCATCAGTCATGCCGACCATTTTGGGTCGGTAAACTCCAGAAGAGTCAGATGATGCATGGTTACATACTGGACATTCATGCATCATGACAACAAACAATATAGCATCCTTAAAGGGCCAATGTGAATGCTAGAAATCACCAAATTAATTTCGTCATTTTAGTTAGTCCTCTTAGATAGATAAAATAGATGAGGTGCATTAAGCTTTTAAACTGGCCGGATATTTAAACAACGCTGTATTTGCATTATCAATTCTAGATGGAGACACAATGTGTGTACATTGCGGCTAACGGAGTAAAGTTTAGGCATGCCTCATAACTCAAACAAATTGAAAGGCAAAGATCAACAAACATTATTTCAGTTCAATAATTCTACCTGTGTCTGCTAGGCATTGCAACATTACCAGTCACAATCGCAATCAGTGAGAATTACATTGATGGTAGATCATACATGTACGGTTAATTCCTGATCCTTCACAAACTCATTTAGTAACCATTATTTACTTTGGTATTCTACATTCACCATAAAATCTGATACCATGGAAAATCTACCAAGTATTCATAATGGATCCGTCTTTAATATCAATGGAAATAATTCTGAGGTTACACATGAAGGTCCCATATCATTATTGTACTTCATTTTAACATCTACTATTTGTGGAATTGGAACAATACTGAACAGTCTTGTTATTATCGTGATCGTGTACGGCTCCCTGATGAGGACCTCTGTCTTCATGATCCTGCTGCTGGTTCTTGCTGTTTTTGATAATCTGTCTTTGTGGTTTACATTTCTTCAAATAGATGTAATATATGGCCTTCTGCCTACATCCTCTTCCCTCTGGCTCTGCTGTACATTAAGATTTGTCATTGTCTGCACATCAAGTGTTTCCTCATGGCTAATTGTATTCATATCAACTGAACGCATGACTGCTGTTTACTACCCATTAAAGGTACATATCTTTTGTACCAGGAGAAAATCTGTTATTGCTATTGTAATATTGGTGGTTGTAGTGTTTATGATTGCCCTGCCAGTCTTGTTCACTGGCAGCATCGGCACAGCAGATGGGCAACATGTGTGTTATACATTTGGATCTGGGTCTATTTTAGAACCTATCTATTCTGCTGTCATTGCATTAGTATACTCCATTATACCATCTTGTCTCATTTCCATCCAAAACATATTCACAATAAAGAAGATTCATACCCAGTATAAGTTCAGGAATCATAATCAGGGCTCTCATCATGGAAAAAATACAAAGAAGACCAAGAATCTGACCATTACAATGTTTGCTGTCTGCATTATATTTATTGTGACTACTCTGCCTGGAGAGATAATTTTATTTTTGCGTCTTGTGACAGAGTTTCTAGGAGCAGATTTAATAACAAATCATAGTACACTTCAGATAATCACCTATCAGTTGGATTATGTAAATCATGCCATAAACTTCATCCTGTACTGCCTCACTGGGTCTGTATTCAGGCAGACATTGGTTCAAATGTTCAAGTCCTGCAAAAAGAAAAGTTCCCAAATAGAAGAAAATGTACCAACAGTTGAAACACACATTTAAATGATTTAGTTAAAAATCTCACGGACCCATTTCAGTAGGGCTTTAAGTGTAATATGACTACTACATCTATGAACATGCTCTTTGAACTAAACAGGTGAGAACCAATAATGAATAGTGTTAATGACTAAACAGGTCCCGGCAACTCCCACCTCCTGGGACATGGCTACGTGTAGGGGCGCCCTAATGACGGAGGACGGGAGGGCCTGAGTCATAGCAGCGTCCTGGTGTATGACTGCCACACAATTATACTAATATATGTCATTTAAAACTTGGAATTTAGCTGAATCAATTTCATCAATGATATTCACAAACACATACAATGCAAAGCTAAATGTTGAATTGATATACCACCATATTCTGGAATAATTTGAACCACATCAAGAAGGAGTAAATTGCCTTGGGTGAGCAGATTGATAGAAAATTGGTGAAAAGTGAAACTACAATTGAAATGTGATTTTTATGTTAAGTTTTGGAAAGATTCTACTCATATAAACAGTTAGATATACATCTCCTCTAGGTAAATCCAGAAGATGTAAGGTCCCTCTGCGGGAGCAACTGAGATATTTCGAGTTTAATGATATCCTATCTGGATACACTGGGCAGGTTATACATGTACTTGGTGTTGGTCATACTAGTATGACCTGTGCTGTGTTTAGTTTCCTCGGCCCCAGGTGTGTATGTGTGCGCTAGGCACGGGGCGGGGGGGGGGGACTGCCGTTTTGGCTATCACACCTCACTAGGCCAACTGACTAGGCAGGTTGACGTCGCCAGCTTTCAAAGCAGCCCGTGGGGAGGGAAGGTGGGAGGTGGGGATTCTGGGCAGAGCCAAATGAGCACACAGTTACTACACGTATACCTGTACATCAAAAGTAGAAAAAAGAAAACACATTGGGATGGCATCTTCACGTGTTCGGGTTAAGGCCGGACCCAAAGTGTGGGCGTAAGAAACAATAAAAAGCTGAATTTGTACTTGAGGAGTGGGCAGGGGCAGAGGCTGTGTGTGGCTTCCTCTCTTTGATAATGGGCTGGTACATGGACTGTGACGGGGTGGGGTGGGGGGCGGCGTATACTGGGGGGCGGGAGAGAGGGAGGCGTGGGGTCAGGGTAGACCCCGGGAATGAGGACGGACCTTATAGTTCATGACGTCCCATCGTCCAGGCTGTTGCTTAGACCTGCTAAACAAATACATATGTTGTTGGTTTCTCGTCATCTATGTCTATGCATCTAGGAATGGCACCAAATCACTTTGCTTACCCTGGATCTGGGTCTATTTTAGAACCTATCTATTCTGCTGTCATTCTTTGCCCTTTATCTGTATATATATATATACATATATATATATATATATATATATATATATATATATATATATATATATATATATATATATATATATATATATGCTCTGAAAATTGAACATAGAACATGTTACTTGAATGTCAATTATTAAGATGTGAATATGAAGAACCAAGATGTGTATGTTCTGTCCCTTTTCAAAGTACAAATAGGGCAAAGCCTGTATACCATGATAACAATGATTTGTTAAGTAGAAAATATATTGAATAATAGGGCATCTAACCCTTTCTCCATGAACTTTGCATAACCAAATCGTCTTTTGATTATTTTATTTTGAAATATCATTCATGAATAAATACACACTGCAGAATCAAAAAGCAAACAATGTGTCTGCCTATCTGCTTTTGTTATTGTAGCTGTGATGAAGCTGGTGGGTTGCCTCTGCCGTTTCAATTCAACCTGTGGTTTAACCCAGTGCAGAGGTGCTGTTATGATGCATGAATACAGCCTGAATGGAGCTTGAATACACCCCATATAATTTCTATGTAATGTCAATGTAGGTTGCAAGTCAAGTGACAATCTAACTATAACCAGCAGCAATATCAGCAACTTAAGTTGAGGGTCAACCCGGTTGGGAGGACCTACAAAGCATGTACCACAATCTACCGTATGACGGACAAGCCGGGTTAGCTGCATTATATAGGGCTCCACCAGTAAGCAGGAATACAGCAAATCTGCAACTTGAGAGGCAACCTCAACTGGCACCAAGCTACGCCACTAATTCATGAACATTTACACTTACCCTTTGTTTGCGAATAGGAATAATTTTAACCGTTTATTTGGGCAGTTTTAGGGTTTACAAAGAAGCTGGCTAGTCTGTTCATGTTTCATATTTAAAAAGATGAAATAAAAATCCTACCTACTGAACGTAGAATTGATTTCCATGTTACCTGAAAGACACTATTTTTTTCTCAACTCAACCAAGATGCATCCTTAAGGAAACAGCTACAGGAGCCCCTGTATATCGATAGGTAATGTAAGTTGACATGCTGATGGCCTATGCCTGCAGCTATTTATTTGCATTCATTTAACAGTAATTCATGATGTAGAAGCCGAGTTAAATCTACATTTAAATCTACAGTTAAAAACTGCGGATATTATAATTTGAAACTTACCAGAGGTCCTTCACAATTCATATGCCACAGGTTTTAACCCTTTAAGGACCACATAGTGCATAAGTGCATTATATCCTTCCCTTGCCATGATGCATGAATGCAGTCCCGGTAAGTAACTTATGCATCATGCCGACCCTGTAGGGTTGGTACACGCCAGTAGAGTCGGCATGATGCACAATTACAGCCTGGACATTTATGCATCATGGCATCAAAGAGCATAGCATCCTTAAAGGGCAATGTGAATGTTAGAAATCACCAAATTAATTTTGTCATTTTAGTTAGTCCTCTTA
Source organism: Harmothoe impar (assembly GCA_947462335.1). Lineage (NCBI taxonomy): Eukaryota > Metazoa > Annelida > Polychaeta > Phyllodocida > Polynoidae > Harmothoe > Harmothoe impar. The sequence continues at coordinate 77,170,302 of OX381711.1, forward strand.
GATAAATAAAAAAGATGAGGTGCATTAAGCTTTTAAACTGGCCAGATATTCAAACAATACTGTGTTTACATAATCAATTCTAGATGGAGACACAATGTGTGCACATTGTGGCTAATGGGGCAAAGTTTGTTTCAGAAATATAATTGTTTACTGAAGGTGACAGTCAAAGTAAGGGATGTACATTAGGCATGCCTCATGACTCAAACAAATTGAAAGGCAAAAACAAACATAATTTCAGTTCAATAATTCTACCTGTGTCTGCAAGGCTCTGCAACATTACCAGTCACAATCGCAATCAGTGAGAATTACATTGGTGGTAGATCATACATGTAGGGTTAATTCCAAATCCTTCCCAAACTCATTTAGTAACCATTATTTACCTGGGTATTTGACATTCACTATGAAATCTAATATCATGGAAAACTTACCAAGTATTCAAAATGGATCGTTCTTTATTATCAGTGGAAATAATTCCGAGGTTACACATGAAGGTTCCATATCATTATTGAACGACATTGTAATGTCAATTGTATGTGGTATATGTACATCGATGAATTCAAATAATCCCTCATATGAAACGTCAGAATTATTTCCACTGACATTGAATGTAGTGTATGTGTTGCAATCAAGTGAGGGTATTGCGTCATCTCACCCTTCTAGAGTGTTCCAGACTATGTTGCAATCAGGTAGAGGTATTTCATCATCCTCTTTCTACTGTGTACTATGTATGTTTCATCACCCAGTTTGGTTATTGCATCATACTTTTTCTGAGAGTCTGACATCAGCATGTTGGTGTATTGCATCATCCTGTCTGTGGCCTATAAAAGGCAGTGCTGTGGAGGTGGTGAAATCAGTAGCTACAAGACCACCATGGGGAGCAGACCTGTGTCAGAGTGCTCCAGGATTACCCCACCTGTATACATTGGACTATATTGAACTTGCTGAAGCTGGACTTTGTACCTGAGGACTATAGGAGACAATATTCTTTGTACAGTTAAAGTTGGAGTTATACACAGTTCCATTTACATTCACCAAAGGACTTCAACACTTTAAGACATTATAAGGAGTGTATGGACTGTATGTGTGCTACTGTGTCAAACCATAGGAAATAAATATCTACCCAAGAGATCTCCTATGGCTATTCTATGTGATTGCAGGACAATTCATCAACTCTGTAAGAGTACTCATGCACCTGTAACTGCTCTCATGTGGAAAAGGTAATAAACAGTAGCAAGTCAACTTCTGTCACAACACTTTGTCTCAATCATTGGCTTTGGCCACTACATTGAAGAACAATGCATTATGAGTAAATGGTAGATTTACCATGCTATTAGTATTTATAGTGAATATAGAATACCACACTAAATTATGGTAAATAAATGAGTCTGTGAAGGATCTCGAATTAACCCTACATGTATCATATAAATTACCACCAATGTACTTCTCACAGCTGTTGATTACGATGGTGATTCTAATGCAACGCTGCATCAACTGGTAATGTGGCAGTTACATGCAGACACAGGTAGAAATATTGAACTGAAATTATGTTGGTTGCCATTTCATGATGTTTGTATTCTACTATTTCAGTGTTGACATTTACTATGGATCATCAGGTGGTTTATTTACAGACTTGAAAGACTGTATACAAAGTGGGCAATGCACTGAAAGCCTCAAGGTTGTCATTTTGACAATACCAAAATTGACAACTTTAGGTCGTCAAGGCGATGACCTTAGGTCATTATTGGGATGACCTAAGGTAGTCATATCTGATTCATATAGACCAAAGTTGTCATAATGAATTAGGTAGTCACATGGATTTGGTAGTCAGAAGGACTACCTTAAGTTTGTTGATTTAGATATTGTAAATTTGAAAACATAAAGTCATCAGTAATGACAACCCTCAACACTATTGGGTAGTCATTGGGACAACCTAGGGCATATCTGGGTGTTGCATATTGGATATGACCTGTCACGTGCTGCCACCCAGGGTAAATTGATTGAAGTATGAGACATGAACTGGTGACAGGGAGCTTATATTTTTCCCCCTTTTGTTCCAGCTTGGCCACATCACTTTTATGATCTTATCTGATTGCTGAACCATTATTAATAATCAATCAGATTCCTTGACACATGGTCTGTAATAACTAGTAAATGAGTAGAGACTCATAAATGTACATGTACATGTTTAGTTATCAGAGAAGGAGGACACTCTGGCATGTAGATGAAAGAGTCTGTGTCAACTGGCGTCACCATAGGCTTAAACTGAGTGCCATGCTTATGCTAGGAGTAGACAACTGTATATAGCACAAGGTATGACAGAGCTAGACCACCATTATGTTTCAACCCTAGATGGTCCTACTGTACCACGTATTTGGACATAGACAGTGGCGCTGTCTGGTTAGTAGTATGTAAACTGCTTAGTCCACCTTATATATTTCAGATGGAGCCACATGTCTATGGCCAAATAATTGGTACAGTAGGGCCATCTAGCATTGAGAGATGAGGGGTGTCTAACTGTGTCATACCCTATGGTATATACAGACAGCTACTACAAGTAGGCTGCTCAGTTTAGGCCTGTGGGTGTCACCCAGTAAAACTGTGACGTACTAATGAGGAGCAGATGATTGATTACACTGACATGTCTAAACAGCTGTATCAGGCAGCCTTTAGGACTTTGCTTTTTGGGATGGACATGGGGATTCCCAGCCAACACTGCCAGATGGGATCTGGGTGGGTACAGATAGGCTGCCTTATAGGGCCCAGATGGGCTGCCCATTTGGGACCCACTTAGTCTTGACTGGTGGGGTCCATATTGACCAGATTTGAAGTGGGCTGGACCTGTTAAGGTCAAAGTGGGATCCAAGTGGGCTCTCTTAGTTAGGGGGGCTGGGGGCTGGGGGCTGGGGGCTGGGGGCTGGGGGCTGGGGGCTGGGGCCTGGGGCCTGGGGCCTGGGGGCTGGGGCCTGGTAGCTTTGGGCTGGGGCCTGGGGGCTGGGGGCTGAGGCCTGGGGGCTGGGGGCCTGGCGGCTTGGGGCTGGGGGCTGGGGGAAGGATACAGACATTTTAGCAATAAGCCTCGTCATTGTTTGACACTCTCCTATAGTTGATGTAGTCCTGGTGACTGGCTTATGCAGCATGCTGACCATGTGGGGTTGATACACTCCCTAAGTGTCAGCATGATGCATGATGCATACAGCCCTGACATTCACGCATCATGACCACAAAGCGAATAGCATCCTTAAAGGAGTAATGGGAAAGTTAGAAAACACTTATTTATTTTGTACTTTTTATTTTTTAGATGAAATTAATGTGGTGCATAAAAAACACTATAATTATTTACATAATCAATTCTAGATGGAGACATGATGTGTGCACATTGTGGCTAATGGAGTAAAGTTTGTGTTAGGAATTCTGTTGTTTGCTGAAGTTAACAGACAAAGTAAAGTATGTACATCAGCAATTGGCATGCCTCATTGATTGATTGTTTGCCTCCAAGAACTGTAAAAGGACACAGGAGTGGTACGGTATGGAGGAGGATGTCATGAAGGCATTACAAGAGATCAAGTACGCTGACCCCGGCCTGCTTCAAACACTGACCAACACGAGGGGAAAACAACTATACGAAGCCACGCTGGATTCAGTGTACGGGTGTGGTCTGCATCTTGGTCAGCGAGAGACCATCACCATAGAGAATGTAACAATGGGAAATCGTCTTGGTGAGATGCTGATGGACATACGCTGCAGACACACCAATGAACTCCCTATGACGACCAAAGAGGAAGCCAAGCGTCAAAAAGCAGAGAGGGAACGTCAAGTCGAGCAACCTGATCCTCCACCCGCTGACACCTGAACCCCTGCAATGGCCGCTCATCCTCCACAGTGGCAACCTCTATTTTTCACAAATACTCCTTTGAACATTTGAAACTACTTATTTATAATTCTGTATATTGTTAAATGCATTATCTAATAGATTAAGTATGTACTTCTAAATACCTCTATGTTCAACCTTAAATTGATTGAAACACGCATATAAAAATAATAATGTAATTCTAGACTTACCGCTATCCACCACCCCCCAATCTCCTATACCAACCTCTAAGCCTCACCTCGACAAATGATGTATTCTATTGGTGATGGCATAAAGGCCTATATCCCCTCTAGAATAAGTTTAACCTTGTGTATTACATTGATAAACAAAGGAATTTGTTTACTTATTATAATTGAAAACATGTATATGATGTATATGATGATGTTTGATAATCAAGCTGTCCTACTTTTGTCATACGGTATTAGGTAATATGAGAGAAATAGGTGTAGCCAAGGGACTCAGATTCCTACATTTAAATGCTAGAAGCATACGAGCTAATTATGCCTCAATCTGTACTGAGCTGGTCTCTGCTAACCTAGAAGTATTAACTTTCTCAGAGTCATGGTTTAAGAGTGAAGACGATGAATGCGATTTTCAATTTATGGGCTACACAAGGTACAGGCTTGATAGACAGGTTCTGGTTAATAATCATATAAAAACTGGAGGTGGAGTATGTATTTATATTAAGCATTATGTACCACATGACTATAATGGCTTCCCGTCTCTACTTGTATCTGATGAACAGATGGAAATCCAAAATATTACGATTTGTAAGGATAATATGAAACCAATTGTCTTGGTAAATGTATACCGTCCTCCAGAAGGGGATAAGCAGACATTTATTGACGACCTTATTAGAGCCTTGTCGGATATTGAGGCTAGAGACGATTTTGAGTTTATAATTATAGGTGACTTTAATTTTAATGTAAAAGACGATGACGACCTTGTAAATCAACTACTAAACAGAATGAAATTACTAGGGATGTCCCAAGAAATTGAGGAATCCACCAGGAAAAATGCCACTCTTGATCTAATATTTACAAATTTACGTAGAAATTTCCTAAGGACAGGCGTGCTCAATATTTATATTTCGGATCATTTCCCTATCTATTTAATTAGAAAGAAAATCCAGATTAAAAAAGAATTAATTGAAATACAGGGTCGTTCATATACCAAAATGCCAGATGCCTTGTTTAGAGCTAAGCTAGATGAATATGACTGGAGTGTCTTTAACGAGTCTCAAGACGTTGAACTGTGTTGGTCTGAATTTATGAAAGCCATTTGTTCTATTCTAGATAAATTCTGCCCACTGCATAATTTCAAAGTTCCTAAGTATAGAGATCCCTGGATGACACAAGACACATATGAACATATTAGGGATAAAAATGTTAAGGCGAGTATAGCTAGGATTTCAGGTCTTGATAGAGATTGGGAAATTGCTGACAGGGCAAAAAATGCATCAAATAAAAAAGTAGACCGTATGAGAAAAAACTTCTTTAAAGAGTTACTCGCTGAGCATGATAAAGATCACAAGCAGTTTTGGCGTATTTTGAATGGTTTAATACCGGGTCAACCAAATAAAGGGAAAAATATCCAATTAACGGATCATATTAATGATATACCTGTTCCTGTGGAAAAGACAGCTGATTTTATAAATCAGTATTTCACTAAAATAGGCCCTGACCTAGCTCGGGATTTACATGTACCCTGGAAGCAGTACGATGAACGCTGTGGCAACCATATTGAACCTTTCTCAACAAATCTTCAAGAAGTAAACAAATTAGTTCATGAAATAAATGTAAATAAGTCATCAGCTATAACAAATGTCTCTTCCAAAATTCTGAAAAGTGCCTTTATCCACATGCCTATTCGACTAGTCAAAATGTTTAATCTTTCCTTTACACAAAATAAAGTACCGGTATCCTGGAAAACCTCAAAAGTCACTCCTATCCCTAAATCTGGAAATCTGAAACTAGTTAATAATTATAGACCTATCTCTTTACTACCTTTACCTTGTAAGTTACTAGAAAAAATTGTACATAATAGATTATATGGTTTCCTCACACGTGAAAATATCCTGACTAAGGAACAGGGAGGCTTCCGTGCAGGACATAGTACTGTCGACACACTCTCTAAATTTACTGATGACATTAAAAGGGAGCTTAATATTGCTAACAACACCATCGCTGCTTTTATAGACTTACGTAAGGCCTTTGACACCGTAGACCACTCTGTATTATTACTAAAGGTGGATCATTATGGAATAAGATCGGACAATTTCCACTGGTTTGAAAATTATTTATGTGATAGATTTCAAACAGTTTTTTGTAATGGCGTGCTTTCAGCCAGGGAAAGAGTGGTCTGCGGTGTCCCCCAGGGGTCTATTTTAGGCCCTCTCCTGTTCTTATTATACGTGAATGATGTTATAAAATGTATAAAAAACTGTAAAATTAAATTGTATGCCGACGACACTGTAATTTATGTAGCAAACCATGATTTTGGGCTTGCGCAAAGCCTCCTACAAGAGGATCTTGATTGCTATCTAACCTGGTGCCAGCAAAATAAATTATCTGTTAATATTACTAAGACCAAGTTAATGATTTTTGCTGCAAGTAATCGCAAGTTAAATTCCTTAGATGTTAGTTTGACTCTAGACGATGAAAAACTCCAAGTGGTTCCAAGTTATAAGTACCTTGGAGTCATACTGGATCCGCTCCTAAACTATGGTCTACATTTAAAATATGTTGCTAAGACAGTCGCTTATAAAACATACAAATTGTGCCTCCTTAGACCTTATTTTGATGTAAAGCTAGCTATAAGAATTTTTAAAGCAACAATTGTACCACATTTTGATTACGCTGATATACTCTTCTTGACCACTAGTGAAAAATATCTTAAGCCTCTCCAGTATGCGCAAAATCATTGTCTTAAAATCTGTTTAAAATATCCTCATTTAACTGACACCTCCTTAGTACATAAAAATGCCAAAGTCAACTATCTGAAGGATAGACGTTATGCTCATTTATTGAACTACATGTATAACAGGTCTCAAAATGAATTTTATATTGACAACAGGCAAAGAGCCACTAGAGCCTTTTCTGCTCCAATGTGTAAGGTAATTCATCCTAATGGTGTGTCATATGAGCGTAGCGTTGAGTTCTATGGTGCCATCAGCTGGAACGACCTATCCATACCCAGACGTAAAGCAGCTAATATTATTGACTTTAAAAATGAAACTAATAAGGTACTCAAAAACCGTGTACCTGGGAATGGAGAGGTCCAACAGAAATGGTAGCAGAAATTTTCTTCTTGCCTACACCCCCCCCTTCTCTCAAAACATCCTTTATTTATTTTGGAAATTATTAATGATTATCAATATCATTGCAAACCTTATAAAATACCGGAAAATTCTGATAAATTCTCTTCAAAAGACCTAGGCGTACCACCAATTTCCTTTAATCACCCCCTGAATAAGTCAATTTATTTTCTTTAGTTATCAAATATATATAAATGTGTCATACCCGTTATGTTAGCTCACATGGTTTTCTCCCGAAGATCAACCCACAACACTGTACCTACAGTGGGGATGAAGGAGTAAACTGTCTTTCTCACCTTTACATTGATATATTAGTAACTGTTGTTTAATGTCCATATAATCTGGCCGAATCCTCCCATGTACCGGTAGTACCGACCCAAAAACTACGGTTGATGGGTTGGACTACCGGTACATATTCTGGCTATGTACGACCAGCTAAATACATGACTCATTAATTTGATGTACCACACATTAAGATGATGATCTAATGTCGTGTCAACCATGTTATGAAACACATGAGTATATTTGAACATGTATATCATCTGACGGACGATGTATAAAAATGGACGCTAAATGTAAAAACTATATGGTGAAATAAAGATATTCCAAACTAAAAAAGATAGTTTTAGTAAACAAAGGGAAAAAACTTGTCCTTGTGACCACCGTTAGCACCCTGAGAGAGATAATGGGGTGTGAAGTTGGCTCTCTCCACAGAAAGCAACTTGTTCCTGGCATATATATCCTAGTATGTGTGAGGGGCCACTGCCTAAATCTCACAAAATATTCTATGGACATGGACGAATATGGCCATGCATACAGAGAAACACAAATTATCCTCTTAGAAAGTGATTTACATTTGATTCAGCCTAATCACTGAGCGTTCCCCTGTTCTCTTCTATCTACTGTGTGGTAAAGTGTGAGCGGGGAGATTGCGCCCTTATGGAAACATGAAACCAAACATGTACAACCAAATACATCTCATCATTTATTGGGGACACCTTACCTTAATAGCTGCATTAGTGGCAGTATAGTACATAGATGTTCCTTGTTGCATGCATCATGACAACATTATAGGACCAGCATGGTACCTGAATGCAGCACTGTTGGGTTACTTGCCAGGGTGGCTGCATTCACTCATGATGATGATGAAGAACATGATACATAAAAGCACTATGTGGTGCTTAAAGGGGCAATGCCTTAATAACTGGGCTCATGTCACAGTGTGTCCTAGCATTGTTTTAGATAACATTACCTCTGCCATACTGTGTAGGTCAGTTTGTCCGACAAGGCAGCCTTTGTTAACCTTGCTAACTCTTGGGGTATGAAGTATACCATTTACAGTCTAACACATTTGCAAAATGTTTACTAAGTGACAGTGCAGAGTAAGCGTCAACATTTTAATGGCTGAACTCAACAAAGTGAAAGTCAAATGTCAAGCAACATAATTTCAGTTCAATACCTGTGTCTGCAAGGTCACCTTTGTAGTTTGTTACAGCATTGCTTTAGAATCACAAGCTCTACATGAGGACTACATTAATACTTTATGAATTGAGGGGGAAATTACAGACCATTCCACAAACCCATGTAGTAACTGTTATTCAGTGTATTACACATTCACTTTACAAAACAATACCATGGAGACTTTGTCAATTCTTCATAATGTATCATGCTTTAACATCAGTGGAAATAATCCTGGAGGAACACATGAGGGATCTATATCATTATGGCATTTCATTGTAAAAGCTAGTGTATGTGGAATAGGAACAATACTAAACAGTCTTGTTATTATTGTGATAGTGTACGGCTCCCTGATGAGGACCTCTGTCTTCATGATCCTGCTGCTGGTTCTCGCTGTTTTTGATAATCTGTCATTGTGGTTTACATTTCTAGATAATGATGTAATATATAACCTTCTGCCACTCTCCTCATCACTCTGGCTTTGTCGCACAATAGTATTTTTCCTAGTATTGGCAGGAAGTGTTTCTTCTTGGGTAATTGTATTTATATCAACTGAACGCATGATTTCTGTTTACTATCCATTAAAGGTACATATTTACTGTACTAGGAGAAAATCTGTTATCGCTATTCTTATGTTGGTGGTTGTCATTTCCATAATTTACCTGCCAGTCTTGTTTACTGGCAGTATTGGAACAGCAGATGGGCAACATGTGTGTATTTCATTTGGATCTGGTTCTCTTTTCGAAACTCTCTATTCAGTTGTCTATGCATTAGTATATTCCATTATACCATCTTGTATCATCTGTGTTCTAAGCACATTCACAGTTAAAAAGATTTATTCCCAGCATAGGTTAAGAAATCATCATCAGGATTCTCATCATGGGAAAGATGCAAAGAACACCAAAAACTTGACAATTACAATGTTCGCTGTCTGCATTGTGTTTATAGTGGCTACTCTCCCTGCATCACTAATGTTCTTTATGCGGATGCTGTCAGAGTTTCTAGGAGCAGAATTCTTAATGGATCGTAGTACACTTATTTTAATTGCCTACGGATTGGATGATATAAATCATGCTGTTAACATCATCCTGTACTGCCTTTCTGGGTCTGTATTCAGACAGACATTGGTTAAAATGTTTCAGTCCTGTGGACAGAAAAATTCCCAAATAGAGGAACCCACGCCAACCTTGCAAACACAAGTCTGATAGCTTTTGTGCATACTAACCTATTTCAGCATGGTTTTAAATGTGAATGGACACTCTATATGATAGATATTACAGTCTGATATAGTTTATTACAATTTATATATCATGAGGGAATATTATGGGTGTTTTGACTTGGTGCATTTCAGGCCATGTGTAAAACTTGTCTCTGACATGGAAATGCACCAACTGCTTGACTCTTGAAGCATGGTAACTATAGTTAGCAGCTGCTTGCTATAATCCTCTGCTGATTTAAGATTTATAATTGCCAAATTATTCCAGGGATATTGATGTCCATTTTCTTTAGTTACTGTGTATTGATGATGCTAATGTAAACAAGGAGAAGACATTGTAGGAGTAGAGGTTAGATGTTGGCAGTTAAGTGTATAGAAGGCCTGAAGTAAGGCTGTATGAGAATAGACTTGACTTGCAGCAAAGCAGCACAAATGCGTCTCTAGGTTGTTAAAGCTGAGGCCAAGATAGGATATAAACTGGCACTACCACCTTGACATCTGTCCACCATCCAAGGTACAGTCAATATCACAGACAGGATTTCTTGTTCATTACTGTGGTTTGACGCTTTTTTGTTTCAATACATTAAATTACCTTACATAAAATATGCAACATCAATGTCCCTACTAATGTTAGATGTCAAGTGTTGCTAACCGTCCCCATGTGACGGCCATGTAACATAAATGTAACACAGCACTAACAAAAACAGGATATATAAAATCATGTCACTACTCTGAGATCTGTAGATGCTGCATTGACAGATGCTATTTGGTGTTGTATAGTATCATACATAGTACGCTTGTAGTTGGATGGGAGATACCTGAAGACAGTAAATTACTGATGCAAGTGTAATAAACTTTGTTCCTTATAATATTGGTAAGGTTATTAAGTAAAGAACAAGGTCGACACAGTTCGGATCAAGTGTACAGGTTACAAAACTAAGGTTTATTTAAGTAACCTAGACAGGCGTAGCTAAATCAGTGGAAACTCCCTGTAGAGTTCAGAGCAGGTCAGTAGGTTCGTAGCTGATATGATCCCTAGGGCCTCTGTACAGTTTGGGTGACAGAGTAACCGACGAGTTCCTTCCAACGCTGGCTATATATAGGCGACCAGCCTGCGCACACACATGCAGACCTGAAGCCTATAGCAACCTCTATCCATACCCCAAGCCAGGAACAGGTGCTGCCACCTGTCGTCAGGCTCAAGGGTTCAGACAGCGTTCGCAAAGCAGCGTCCAACAGAACCCGCCACATAATTAGCCCTAGCCCCTACACAAGAAAGGCCTCGACAAATCTGGAAAGATCAATTATATGTTCAAAGACTGATGTTGGCTGCAAACAAAGAGAAGCCTTCAGCTTGGAACTGGATACAATGCATGAAATGAGGAGACATAATGGAGGACGGCGTTAGTTATGGTAATAAATAAATTGGTGCTGCGTATTGGTCATAACATATAGCTACTATTAGCTTAACAAATAATCATAGTTGAAACATCTTACAACTATAACTTATGGAGCATCACTTACATCTAACATCACTTTTTGGATTCAGTGACCTCAAATGAGTCTAGTCAGGTTTTTTTTGGTCGTTGAGCAGTGGTATTTACGTAATCAATTCTAGATTGAGACACTATGTGTGCACATTAAGGCTAATGGACTAACTTTTGTAAATTCGAACAAAGGGTTTACAGATAAAAAGATGTCCATTAAAAAGACACCTGACAATGCAGACTGAAGGTCAATACTCAAATAGTAGAATACAAACATAATGAAAGACAAATAGCAACCAAGATAATTTCAGTTGAATATTTCTAACTGAATCCCCGAAGTCCTGCCACATCACCAGATGGATGCAGCATTGTATTAGAATCATGATCAGTACCAACAACTGTGAGAACTACATTGGTACATAGGGTTGATCCCAGATCCATCATTTAGTAACCATAATTTACTTTGGAATTCTACATTCACTATAAAAACTAATACCATGGAAAACCTAGCATTTCTTGATAACGGACCGTTCTTTAATATCAGTGGAAATAATTCTGCGGTTATACATGAAGTATCTTTATCACTATTGTATGCAAGTTCTGTATGTGGAATTGGAACAATACTGAACAGTCTTGTTATTATTGTGATAGTGTACGGCTCCCTGATGAGGACCTCTGTCTTCATGATCCTGCTGCTGGTTCTCGCTGTTTTTGATAATCTGTCATTGTGGTTCATATATCTCAGACTGGATGGAATATATGCCCTTATCCCTCTATCCTCATCACTCTGGCTCTGCCGTGTATTACTTTTCTTTCTTTATTTGGCAGAAAATGTTTCTTCTTGGTTAATTGTATCCATATCAATTGAACGTATGATTGCTGTTCACTACCCTTTGAAGGTACATATATATTGCTCCAGGAAAAGGTCTGTTATTGCTATTGTAACATTGGTGATTGTCATGTTCATAATTGCCCTGCCCCTCTTCTTGACTGGCAGAATTGGATCAGCAGATGGGCAGGATGTGTGTATTTCATTTGGATCTGGGTCTATTTTAGAAAGTCTCTATTCGGTTGTGGTTGCATTGGTGTATTCGATTATACCATCTTGTATCATCTGTGTCTTAAGTAGATTAACAATAAAAAATATTTATACCCAACACAAGTTCAGGAATCATAATCAGGGTCTTCATCATGGAAGAAATACCAAGAATTTGACCATAACCATGTTTGCCGTCTGCATTGTCTTTATTGTGACTACTCTACCCGGAATATTGATGCTTTTTATGCGTTTGCTATCAGAGTTTCAAGGGACAGATTTAATCACAAATCATAGTACCCTTCTGTTAATCACCTATGAATTGGACGGCATAAATCATGCTGTTAACTTCATCCTCTACTGCCTCACTGGGTCTGTATTCAGGCAGACATTAGTTCAAATGTTTCAGTCCTGCAGAAAGAAAAGTTCACATATACAGGAATCCATCCCTACGGTGCAAACTCAAGTCTGATAGCTTCTGATCTAAAGGTTGCTAACTAATCCAGCAGGCTTTGAATGTAATCTGACATTCTGCATTTAGATCTCTTGAAGGAGGATGTTTTGCTTTGGCCATTTTATGCTGTGGCAAAACTTAAAGTTCCTGTCATGCAGATGCACTGCTAATTTAAGATTGAAAATTGCTTAGCGCTGGTCTAGTGATAATAGATAATGTAAAATAATTAAACATGGAAGTAGTTGGTAGCTTGGAGTATGGAGATATCCGGCAGCCCTAAGTTAGTCTATAGGAGAATAGACTTTAACTAAGGCAAAACAGCACAGATGTGCAGCTAGGTTGTTGAAGCTTAGGCCAGGATAGGAAGCCAAGACGTTCTCATTGTGCTTAACTGTTTTTTAACAAATGATAAGATATGAGACTGATAACCTTGGCTACTGACACCACCAGCAACACCAACTGGACATATGTCTGCCATCTTTGCATCCAAGGCCCAGTAAATATCACAGGCAAGATCTCTTGTTCATTACTGTGTTTTGACGCCTTTTTTGTTTCAGTACATTACATTACCTTACATCCAATACGCAACATCAATGCCCCTGCACTAATGGTAGATGCCAAGTGTTAATGATACCCATCCCCATGTGCTGACCATATAACATGGCACTAATGATAATATCAATACTGCTGAAGGAAGTGAGAGATCCTATGAAAATGAATCCTGTATTCATATACCTCTTTAAGAATTGGAGGCACCCTGAGTCTGACAGCTACCTTGAGTCGCACACCATTAGTATTCAATTAATAATTAATATTACTATTTCATATCCACTAAATCTTAAAATTGAGGGGTTCCTCCATCTAAAAAATACAATATACCAAATATTTACCATGGCTTACATGGTATTGTGACTGCTTGACTGCCTCGGTGTCTTTACTAAATTCTCAAAACAATAATGAAGAGTAAATGGGGAAACTGTCTTTCTTGTTCAATGTTTTCTAGCTTCCTCTTTACCTAATATATTCCTAATGTTAACTATAGGAACATATGTTTCTTTTGTGACAATTCAAGTCTACAGTTTGACTTTAGGTGCAGGTGTCCGACTTTAGGTGCAGTTTCATCTTTTTGAAATGATATATGAAATGTGGATTTATTCCTACTTAAAGTATATTATTTATTGCAATTCGCTATGGAAATATAAGCTATTTATATAATGTGCCCAATGGCACAGCCCATATCAAAATGCTTATCCTTTAATGGTTTTGAATTTAAGAGACAAAGGTGACTATTTTACCCTGTAAGGGATTGATCTAGACTTGATTTGATGCAGTCTGACAAAGTCTAACATAACTTTTCTGATTGGTTCTCATGGATATCACAGACATCACCATTAGTTCTCTTCAAGGAAATTGGTATGTGAAGCACACAAGCTTTTAAAGAGACCAAGCATCTAAACAATACTTTAATGGTATGCCTCTTTGTGGTGAGATACTTCTTTAATGCTAGACGTAACTGCACATTGTAACTTTGCATTGGTTGTTAATGCTTTAAGGGCCACACCTCATCTATTGTTTTCCCCCATTGTCCTTATTCTTCCTCTATCACTATAAAACCCCTGTCAGCACCTGGTGTTTCTGGTAATGTTTAATCCCTTTCTCCTATTACTACTGGAAATCTTTCAATATACTTACATGTTTGTATCATCTTACATGGGTTACTACTCTTTACTTTAATAAGGAACCATATAGCTGATTCTAATCATTTTAATTCTGTTAATAAAGATTTCGCAGCCTCATAAAGTCATGAAGATGATGTGGCTAAGTTGATATAAAAAGATTTTTTGTGTTATTTCCCTCTTGTTATCATACATTTAGACCCACTAGTCCTCCTCTCATGTTATTCATGCATCTCACCAGCACAAGGCATCCTGTATCACCCTTACTAGTCTTTGGGGATGTACTTATTATAGCAAACTAAGTAATAGATACCCTAAGTAGGGTAGACACTGCCACCTAACGTCCCGATCCGCCCCATCTCGCCCCATCTCGACTGTCCAGACGGCTCCAGTTGGCCCGTGTATACGCACTCCCGACTGAGTTGGAGCGGATCAGGACCAGTCGGTAGATTTCAAGCAGTGCTTTAAATACAGGCCCGACTGTGGCTCAATGGGGGGTCCAGATGGGGCTGGTCTGGGCTGAAATGGCAGTGTATACTGATTCCCGACTCAGTTGGGGACAGTCAGGAGTAGTTGAGCCAATGATGGAGCAGCTCATTGTCTCATGACCATTTATAACAATCTGTGCAGTCGGGAGCAGTCGGCTGTCTGGCTCGTGTGTATGCTTGATGGAAAATCGTCAATGATACATCTACATAAAAAAGAAGTCAATGATACATCTACGTAAAAAATCTGTAGTATAGTTGACATGTGGTTGTCCATCAACTGCAAACTTGTAAGGGAGGTTCTACTGAACCCACAATTGAAATTAAATAGAATGATAAATGATGAATAAAATTATCAAGTGGAGTATATTGGAGCATCAGTGCTTGTGCTTGAAAATGATATTTTAGATTGTATGTAATGAGCACAACCTGCCACTATAAGCTATGATAGCTAGTTCTCCTAACTGTCATTGGTGTCACCCCATGATGGCTCCCCTTACCACTGAACATCCATTTGGCTGCTGGTCAGGACAATGTTATGGATGCATTTGACAGCTGGAGCCGCGGCATTTCCCCCCTGGCATGAACTATAGCTGCTACAATCGTTCATTTCTCTGAAATGTTTACCAATTGATGACAGAGAGTGAAAGTCAACATTCAAATAGCTGAACTCAAACTGAATGACAGGCAAATGTCAACAAGCATAGCTTTAATTCAATATTTCTACCTGTGTCAGCGTGTTACTACCACATTCTCAGTTGATTACAGCATTGCATTAGAATCATAAGCTTTACACAAGAACTACACTGATAGTTTATACATAGTTCAGTGTAGTATTGTACATCCACTAAACAAATCAGTACCATGGAAAATGTATCATTTCCTCATAACGAATCATGCTTTGATATCAGTCAAAATAGTTCTGATGTTACACACGAGGGATCTATGTCATTATTGCACTTGATCATAACATCTACAGTATGTGCAATTGGAACAATATTGAACAGTCTTGTTATTATTGTAATAGTGCATGGCTCTTTTATGAGGACCTCTGTCTTCATGATCCTGCTGCTGGTTCTTGCTGTTTTTGATAATCTGTCATTGGTGTTTGGATTACTTGAAACCGAAGTAATATACAGCCTCATCCCTTTATCCTCATCCCGCTGGTTCTGTTGTTCTTTAATATTTATTCAATTTTTGGTGAAAACTGTTTCTTCTTGGCTAATTGTATTCATATCAACTGAACGCATGATCGCTGTTTTCTACCCATTAAAGGTGCATATTTATTGTACTAGGAGAAAGTCTGTTATTGCTATTGTAATATTGGTGATTTCCATGTTCATAATTGCCCTACCATGCTTCTTTACTGGCAGTGTTGAAACAGCAGATGGGAAGGATGTGTGTATAATATCTGGTTCTGGGTCTATTTTAGAAACTCTTTATTCTGTTGTATTTGCATTAGTGTACTCCATTATACCATCTTGTATCATATGTGTCCTTAGCACATTAACAATGAAGAAAATTTATTCCCAGCACAAGTTTAGGAATCATCATCAGGATCCTGGAAAGAAAAGCACCAAGAACACCAAGAATCTGACCATTACCATGTTTGCTGTCTGCATCGTGTTTGTCGTGACTACTCTGCCTGCAGTAATAATGTTTTTTATCAGTTTGCTGTCAGAGTTTCTGGGAGCAGGTCTCCTCCGTGATCATAGTGTACCTGTTTAAATCACATATGAATTGGATGACATAAATCATGCTTTAAACTTCATCCTGTACTGCCTCTCTGGATCTGTATTCAGGCAGACATTAGTTCAGATGGTCAAGTCCCACAGAAAGAAAAGTTCCCAAATGGAGGAACATGTACCAACAGTTGAAACACACATCGTATAGCTTCAGATAAACATCTTACTGACTCATTTCAGTTCGACTTCAAGTGTAATCTGACTATCATATCTATGAACATGTTCTTTGAACTAGACAACTGAGGACCACTTATAAATCACTAAACAAATACATTTCTTTCTGGAATCTAGTCATCTTTGTCTATGCATTTAAAATGGCACCAAATCACCTGGTTTTTGCTCTGGTGCTCTGTTTGAATACATCTATAGGGTATTTCATGAAATATATATACATTTCCAACAGCTTTGTCAATACATGTACTTCGCAAATGGAACATGGAATATGTTACTTAAAAGTCAATAATGAAGATGTGAAAATGAATGACCAAGATGTGTATGTTCTGTCTTTTTCTGAAGTACAAATTAGGCTGTGCCTGCCAATCTGGGTTTGTGATCGTAGAGTCAATGAATGTAGACGGGCAAACTCTTCCATGTAGCGTAGCGCAGCTACATGTATAATGGCGTTGTAGACAGCTGGTGTCTGCAGTTTGAATTCAACCTGTGGTTTAACCCGCTGCAGAGGGTTCTCATGTGCCATACCCTATGTTGTTGTGATTCATGGATGCAGTCATGAAAAAGGACAGTATTTTTGAACAACCCCTGCATCTCCTTAGATCAAGATATTTCTATGCAGCGTCATTTAGCCCTTGTCTGCTGCCTAGACCTAATTAAGAATAGAGGTTTGTTTCAGGTCACCAAACAATGCCTTGAATAATCAGGGCTAGCCCCATGTCCTTCATGCGAATTTGAGGAAATCTGCATATATAATTATTTTGACCTTTTGGGGAAATTTTAGGGTTAATGCAGAGGCTACCTGGTACTTTTCATATTTCAAAAAGAAATCTGACCTACTGGCCCTCGGCTTCATTAGCATGTTAGCTGATACAAACTGGTATTTCTTTTTTGCCTTATTCAAGTATCATTTATCCTTGAGGAAATTCCTTTTGAAGATAATTGATTTTGAAGATATGAACGAGATTTTGGATGTGCATGTTTTTGATATTTTGGGTTTCAAATTTGGAAATAAAATGCAAATAAATTATTTTTCAAGTATTGCATGATTGATGAAAAAAATACTGTACGGGTATAATATGGAAGTACCTTTGGGTCTTTTAAGAAGCATGATCAGTTCTGTAATATTTCCAAAATGATTTGTTGGTTAATGAATACAATGCAAACATAGAAAAATATAAGAAAGAACTGCTCAATTCTTTATAATGAATAGCTCTGACATTCACCCATCATGACAACAAAGGACATCATTAAACAGGTAGTAGGGATGTTAGGAATCACCTAAAATTGTCATTTGAGGTAGTCCTCTTTGGTGCATCAAGATTTGAAATTGGCTAGATATTCAAACAATACTATATTTACATAATCAATTCTAGATGAAGACGCAATGTGTGCACATTGCAGCTAATGTACTAAAGTTTGTGTTTGGAATTCTCTTTAGAAACAATTAATGTGGTGCATTAAGGTTTTAAAAGGGCCAGCTATTTAAACGTTATTGTATTTACATAATCAATTTTAGATGGAAATGCAATTTGTCCACATTATACTAAGGGAGCGTTCATTATTTATGGCAGGGAGGGGGTCCAATTAACCCAAACTATGTCAGCTTCCATACTGTCATATTGCGGCGCCACAATAGCATTCATCTAGCTGCACACTGATAGCTTTGCTGTTTAGACCCCCTACATCCTGTACTCCTATTCTCGTGTTCAATTAATGTTCTTTCTCCAGTTATTGTTGTTTTAGGAAAAGAAAAGTGGTGAATCATTCAAAGTGTCGATGGGTAGGCAAGAAATTTAGCAGAGTTCTGCGGTCTTTATGACCCCAATTCACGACATGTGTCGTGAAATTCCCGTCACATTGTGTCAAAAAATACCCCCTCCCAAATAAATACCCCTAAAAAAATGACCCCCCCTCAGAATAGGTTGAAAAAAAAGACCCCCCCTTAGAATAGGTTGAAAAAAAAATACCCCCCCCCTCTGAATGCCCCCCAAAAAAATGACGCCCCCCCTGATTTGCACACCCCCCTCCCTGGCATAAATAATGAACACTCCCTAATGGACTAAAGTTTGTGTCAGGAATGCTGTTGTTTGCTGAATGTGACAGACATAGTAAAGTATGTACATCAGGAGTTGGCATGCTTCATTTCAGGAAGATAGTTTTAGTAAACAAATGGAAAGAAACTTGTGACCAACGAGTGTGCACTGTTAAGGATGATATTCTGAAAAGTTAGTCCTGTCCAAGAAAAGCATCTTTTCCGTGGCGTATCCTGACATCTGTGAAGGGCCACTGCCACTGCCTAGAAACCGAATACATCTCATCATTTATTGGGGACAGCTTACCTTAATTGCTGCATTGGTTGTTAACCCTTTAGTGGCAGTATAGTACATAGATGTTTGTTATTATAGCATCAGCATTATACTTGGATGCAGCACTGTTGAATAGCCTGCCAGGATGGCTGCATGCACTTATGATGATCATAAGGGCTTAGTATGAAATCAGTATGTGGCGCTTAAAGGGGCAATGGCTTAATAACCGGGGTCATGGGAGTGTGTGTCCTAGCAATGCCTATGCTAATATTACCATTTCCATACTGTGCAGTTTGGTTTGTCCAACAAGGCAGCCTTTGATACCAAAGCAACTCTTGGGACATAAAGTATATTGTCCACAGTCTTGCACATCTATGCAATGTTCACCCAGTGTTAGTTAAGAGTCAATGTCAACATTTAAATGGCTGAAGTTAAACAAATTGAATGGTAAATGATAACCAACATAGTTTCAGTTCAATACTTCTACCTGTGTCTGCGAGGTACTGTCACCTGTACAGTTTGTTACAGCATTGCATGAGAATCACAAGCTGTACCTGAGGACTACATTAATATTTCATAGAGTGACAAAGAAATTCCACAAACCCATTTAGTAACCGTAATTCAGTGTATTACTCATTTACTTTACAAATCAATACCATGGACAATTTGTCATTTCTTCATAATGTATCATGCTCTAACATCAGTGGTAATATTTGTGAAGTTACACATGAAGGATTTATGTCATTATGGAACTTTATTTTTAAAGCTACTGTATGTGGAATTGGAACAATATTGAACAGTCTTGTTATTATTGTAATAGTGCATGGCTCATTAATGAGGACCTCTGTCTTCATGATCCTGCTGCTGGTTCTCGCTGTTTTTGATAATCTGTCATTGTGGTTTATTTTTCTCAGAATAGATCCAATATATGGCCTTCTGCCTCTATCCTCTTCACTCTGGCTCTGTCGTACATTAGGATTTGTCATTGTTTGCACATCAAGTGTTTCCTCGTGGCTAATTGTATTCATATCAACTGAACGCATGATTGCTATTTATTACCCATTAAAGGTACATATCTACTGTACTAGGAGAAAGTCTGTTATTGCTATTGTAATATTGGTGATTTTAATGTACATAATTGCCCTGCCACTTTTGTTTACTGGCAGCATTGGAAAAGCAGATGGGCAGCATGTGTGTAATACTTTTGGATCTAAGTCTATTTTGGGCCCTATCTATTCTGTTGTCCTTGTCTTAGTATACTCCATTATACCATCTTGTGTCATATGTGTCTTCAGCACATTAACAATGAAGAAGATTTATTCCCAGCACAAGTTCAGGAATCATCATCAGGATTCTCATCACAGGAAAAATACCAAGAACACTAGGAACATGAGCATTACAATGTTTGCTGTGTGCATTGTCTTTATTGTGACTACTCTACCTGGGGTATTTATGTTTTTTATGCGTTTGTTGTCCGAGTTTCTAGGAGCAGATCTAATAACGAATCATAGTACACTTGTATTAATCACCTATGAATTGGACGACATAAATCATGCTGTTAACTTCATCCTGTACTGCCTCACTGGGTCTGTCTTCAGGCAGACATTGGTTAAAATGTTTCAGTCCTGCAGAAAGAAAAGTCCCCAAATAGAGGAAAATGTACCAACGGTTGATACACAAGTTTGATATCTTTCGACAAATTACTCACCAAACCATTTCAGGATGGCTTTAACTGTAATCTGACTTTAAACTAAACCTTGCACTAGACAACCGATGGCCAATAATAGATAGTGTTAATCAATAAACAAATATGTTCTTTTCCTTTTGTTCCAACTTGAAGGCCCCCTATGGTACGCAAACTAAAATGGGTTACCATTCTTTACTAAATGAGTGATTGACCATTATTTAACTTTTGTCTAGACAAATCAATTGTTGTCTATAATACACTGTTTAAGCACTGTAAGGCCTACACTATAAATGAAAGAAATACTGTTTTATGATAGACCTCAACTAAAACTGACCAGTCTATATAACCTATTAAAGGCTAGGTATAATAAAGCTTAAACCGCACTCGAAATCATTAGCCATCAGTATAACTAATAATACATGCACAGTGGCTGTATGCTTTCTTGTGTAGTTTTTGTTTAGTGTCTGGCACCCTTTATGATTTTGCTTTCTGGGAGGACCATGGGGCTTCCCAGTCAACATTGACAGATGGGCTCCAGGTCAGTCACCGATGGGCTACCAAATAAGGCCCAGATGGGCTGCCGATCTAGGCTGCCCATCTGGGACCCACTTGGTCTTTATCAGGGCTAGCAGATGGGACCCACATTGGCTTGCCCAAATTTAAAGTGGGTTGGCCCTGTCAGGGTCAAAGTGGGGCCCAGGTGGGCTCTCTTAGTTACGGGGGCACAGATTGAGGGATGGAGCCTGTGAGCTGGGGTTGGGGGGAGGGATGGCTACATCTTATCAATAAACCTAGTCATTGTTTGACACTCTCTTGTTGTTGATGACAATCCTTTAGAGGTAGGTAGCACAAGTATTCCAGTGGGTTGATTTTATATATCCTCAGCTAATATCATCTCTTCCAACGTTCCAGATTGTTTCACCCTGTTTTACCCCTGGAGCTGTGTGCTCATTTCGTGCATTTTGTGTGACATGTATACCATGTAACAGACTCACACACACTGACACAGTGTTCCATGGGACAGATTCACACAGTTCTGACAGATTTTTAAAAAGCTTATTCACACCAAATGACAAAATATATAATGCCCTAGACCAAAATGTTTAGTCATGTATTTTTAGTTTCATTATGAATTACTAAAAGATAGGAAATACTGCAATACTTTTTACAACCAGCAGTATTTGACAAAGATAGTCATAGCACACTATTGGTGTGTGTGCTGCTGGTTTGTACAAACTCATTCGATCAGGTTCCTAGCATTTCAACATAGGGCTGATGAATATATGTACCATTATAACCATCAAAATTAGAGTTCACATGAGCAGCAGGAGATAGCCAGGCCTTTATCCAAACATGATGACCAGAGGAAAGGTGTCTAGCATCTGGACCTCTTAATGCTGCTTTCATTAAAATGATATGGCATCTATTTATATACATAATGAATGTTAATAGAAGGACAGGTGCATTGTCTGATTCACAATACATTGGGACCCTGTTTAGATACTTATAGCTAAAGAAAATCATTCTCTTTAATCAGGAAAAGGGGTATGATCAACTTTGATGACACCTGGTGTCACACATAACAGGTATTTGTGTGATGCAGTGTCACCTAGTTTCCCTTCTAGCACACACTCACACATCTTCAAACAGAACCATTATCACTTTGTCAGGTTGGAATAGTGCATGGTTTTGACACCAGGTGTCATCTTTGTTGTTCCTTGTTATTCTCATGGGTGAAATGGAATCATTTTCATTGTTTATAACCATAATAACATGTTGTCAATGCAACTTAGACCTAGCTATACACCTCTAATTCTATCAAGTTCCATTAGTGATTGAAAAACACACCATATGATTTGATTAAAGCGGCATTAAGAGGGACAGACCACAGACACCTTTCCTCTGGTAATCTTGTTTGGATAAAGGTCTGACCTTTTGTTACATGTGTATACAGCTGAAAATTGGCATTAATTGTATACAACTTCATCAGGCCTTCACTACCATGGTAGGAATCTTGTTGACTGAGATAGTATGCCCATATACAGCAGGGAGTGCACTAACATATTTCTGCCATGGTGCCCTATGCCAACTTCTAAATATAATGAGTATTACAAACTAAACAGACTTTCCTTTCTTTTTCCAAAAAATCTAAAAAGTGAAACAATATGGTTGGAAACATTTTTGTGCCATGGTACATGATGCTGTGTGAATATGTGTGAATTTGTGTGAAAATGTGTGAGTATGTGCCACTTCTTGTCCTATGGGGTATGGTGTCATATTGTGCTAATTAGTTCCATAGGACAACAGTCACACAAAGTGCACGTTCCAGAAACTAAGTCAAACTAATTTGCTGGGTAGGCTACCGAAGGTCACGTGACTTGTACGGAATTCAAAATGGCGGCGGACGGAAGTAAACAAATGCCATGGAAGTAAACAAATGCCGTGGAAGTAGACTAACATAGACTACACAACTATTTTACATTGATAAACCCTGAAATAAATACAGAGCGTCACTTAAAAGTGCCCTCGTCCATGGTTATTGCACTCGTGGTGCTAGGGCCGTATTGCACTAGGCCAAATACGGGCCAAGCCCCACTCATGCAATAACCATGGACTCAGTCACTTTAGCGTGCAGCTCTGTCTATATACACCACACAAACTCCACTAATATCTATGGAGACACATGTATGGACACATGTATAGTATGATACTATAATGCTGTAGTTATGGGGTGTGGCCTAAACTCTCTGCTGCTGTGGAGGCATCGTCCAGGTTGGAGTGGGCTGACATTTTTTGGTCCCCTTTGCAAAAGGTATCAATCTTTTTTTGGTTCGACATAACGGCTTCTGGTTCGACATATCTGCTTTTAATATCTCCTTCAGCTCTTTATTGACATTTGAATTGGAGAGTTACAGCTATCACCTCAGATCCTGTTTGCAAAATTTGATAATAATGATTGACAATTTTAAGGGGCCGTCCATTAATTACATACGCATAAAGGGGGGGTGCGGGTGTCAGGCCAAATGCGTACAGATGCGTACGGGGGAGTGGGGGGTCCAGGCCCATTTTGGCATACGCAGTGCCTGACCCTCAGGTGAGGGTAGTTTTAGCGACAATGACTCTCACTTTTCTGTGTGTGATACACCTACAGGCCAGCTCAGTGGCACTGGCCTCTTGACACGACAATGTTTCACTGGGAAATCCATACACCCAAATAGATAGACACACATGCAGTACTTTCTATGTGTGGCTGATTGATATTGTCAATATTATATACAGATTAAATACTATGTTGTCCATTAGGCATTTAGCAAAGCTTTTAGCTGAATAAATACCAGAGAGGCTATTTAT
This sequence comes from Harmothoe impar, assembly GCA_947462335.1. Lineage (NCBI taxonomy): Eukaryota > Metazoa > Annelida > Polychaeta > Phyllodocida > Polynoidae > Harmothoe > Harmothoe impar. Next base: position 77,194,561 of record OX381711.1, read on the forward strand.
TGATTGTTCTTGTTCCAATAACTTAGGTTGACTCTGTAATTACAATAGCAATATCTAAACCTATGGTTGTGGATGCCTTCATTCAACACTCTCTAATTGACTATTCATTAAAGTTGACATGGGACATACGGCCTGGTGACATGTAACAGAAGATTAAAAACAATACTGATAGTGGACATTACCCATTCTAAAAATTGACAGGGTACATAAAGATTTAACACAACATGGACATGCGAAATGGTCATTTCTTGAATTTGACACGGGACATGGGGACCCCCATCCATAGCCTCACATGTATCCTTTGAGATAGATGCCAAGGTCACTGTTGTGAGTTCTGTACATGACTTTACAGTCAGTGTGTGTCAGAGTCAGGGACAGCTGCAGACATGCCTTCGCCCTCCCTACTCAGACGGCTTTATCTAGTGTTGCTGATTTCTGAGGCTTTACATCCTTCACTTGCAACATTCAGAGGCATCAATGGTAAATGTTCTCATTTCAAGAAGTCAACATCTATGCTTTATAGAAATCTTAATTAACAATTAGCTTGAATTAAAATCCTAAAAGTACTTAATACACAATGTTGAATATGATTTGGATTCAATAACACTTGACTACCATTTTCTCATTGTCAGAAGGATGACAAGAATTTAGGATATAGACAGGAATAATCAGAACAATACTGAAGTCATGCTGACATGATTTCTTTTGAGTTTATATTGCATTTATTGTCAATGAGTGATGTTCATGAATACAGTATATTTCAACTTGGTAAATGTGTAATTGCTGTCGCTGAAACAATCTTTATCTTGATTAACATGTTGGTTTAACAATTAAAATAGTGTAGATAGATGGGTGGGCTGTCAACCAGATGTGGAGAGTGGACCCTGTCTCCTTTCTCATGTCTGTCCATGATTTATCTATATGCAGTCACATTTTGTCATTACCCAACAAATTCACATCATTATGTGTGCTGTTTGGGCACGCACGGGTTAGCTCTCCCACATGAGAGGACAGACGTCTAAAGCGTTATCTTAATAAGACAATTAAGACAGTCTTAATAGTCTTAAAGTGGCATTCTCACTGAGGACTTCCCACTAACAATTCTAGTACTGTTCTAGTCTGCTTTGTGGTAAGTGTGATTGGTGAGAATGCCTCTTTAACGTTAGTTCCGCCATCACCCTGACGTATTTACAAAGGTCAAGGTCGCATTTTACAAGTTCCGGTTCCGTTTTGGGTTAGAGAACCCCTTTTCCTACCCTAAAGTCACCATAATCTATTGTAACTAAAAAATCCGGTTATGGTTGGCTAACCCATTTACCTACGCCCCCCCCCCCCCCCAGTGTATTATATCTCAAAAAAAAAATTGAAATGCTATATTTTTAATGATGGAAGCGGCCCTGTGTAAGACACTGAATTAAGACTTTAAGACTTAAGATTAAGATAACGCTCTAAACGTCTGTCCTCTCACCTGAGAGAGCTATCCAGTATTTGCGATGTTTGGTGACCCATGAGGAGTGGATTCTGAGTGACAGCACACTGTGTCATCTTGAGTCATTTTCTGTCAATTCTCACTTAGCATGGCATGTTATCACAAATGTCCCAAACATGGTTCTCACTCACTGAGTGACTATGCACCACCCAATATCAGCTCTCACTCATTATGGAGATCCTCTAACAGGATGAAGAGACCATGGAAGTTGTATGGAATCATGCTGTTTGTACTTTGCAGATAAAACGTAAACATTAGATGTTGATTTGATTGATCTTATTCCATAATGAACCAGCTTATCAATATGATTGTAAACATTATAAAAAACGAGAACACAATGATAGTCAACAATGGGATTCTAGAATTATGGTTGGGATAAGGGGAGATTTAGTTACATCAGTAGGGTGTTTCACAAGGGGGACATACAATTAATTGTAGAATAAGTGTTTCTATTGGAGGTGTTAATCGTATATAACCACTAAGACCAACATTTGGTTGTATCAATTGTATACTGCTTATAACAAGTGTTTCACAAAGGTCTACAACCAAGATGTTAAGTCAGGGTCTTTGGCCTACAATCTAGATACAACAAATGAATAAGTGTTTCACAATGCATATTAGCGTGGAGCTCATACCATGCCCGCTAATATTTTCCTTACATATTTTTCCACGTTTTTTTCATGCAATATATGTGTCATACTACACACAAGAATCCCTGAAAATATCTGTTTATTCAGGATGAAAATAAACTGGTTATACACATTTAAACAACACTTATGTTGATCCTATGTGATCATCATACAAAGGGGGCGTATTTCAGATTAATGCTACATGGTTATAAAGGTTGACTTACTTTTACCAAATGTTAGTCTTATGTTGGTGTTTCACAAGCCGCATTATTATCTTCAATTGTATCTAAGTATATGACCATAGATACAATTGAAACTTGTGAAACACCAAGATAAAATTAACTTTGGGTGATATCAAGTTGGTCTTAGAAAACATGTAAAATTAATTGTATCTATTTTCTCCTTGTAAAACACCCCACAGGGTTCCAAATCTGGCATCTCGTGAGCACTAGGTCAGAGTACCATCTACTTTCCACTTTCCATGACACAATATTGTACATTTTCTTTGAGCAGACATAGCTGAGGCCAGGTTGATACAGAACCTGACCTTTGATGGCCGAGTAGCTGTACGTCCTGCTACAGTATACAACAAGCCGCTTAACGTGTACATTGCATTCCATCTTCATTACATGAAAGGACTGGTGAGAAAGTTCTTATTGATATTTTGATGTGTCTATGAATAGGAGTAATTAATATTAGCCAGAGACAGCATGATGGTTGCATAGGACCCGTTGTATGCCACGCCATGGGCTCCTTGAGCCCACAAGTGGCTTTACAATTGTTTGTTTTTTTAATTCTGAAAACCCATCCAAAAATAAAGTTTTAAGAGCTGCGTTTGTCTAGGTTGATTGAACAGAACCTTAAAGATTACAGTGGTACGCCCCGCTAACAGGCATATGTGCTTCAGTGCTTTAAATATAGAACCTTTTTAAGCTTTATTGTCCTAGGTAGAATAAAGGGCCAGTGTGCATTAGTCAGTGGTGTCCATTTTCTGGTTATAAACCAAAGACTAGTTTGCCATTTCACTGTGACTGTAGATTGTGACAATGATGATAATTAATGCTAAGTCATGTCCTCACACAAATTAGATCAAACATGTCTATTGTCATAAATATTAGTAAATTGATGTTGTGAGAGTAAACTGACCGCGTCACATTATTGAGCATTATTTAATGCATTGCAATAATCCTTGTACTCTGTGCAGGACATTGCTAAGCAGGAGTTAAGTTTGACTGGGAGTTTCTTTGTGGTAAGTGTTTATTCAAAGATATTAGTTTGTACATATTATATCAATATGGGACATGTCCTCAGACTTTATGACCAAGTTCGCATTAAAAGATTATTCAGCATAATGAATAATGATATTGTATTTGCAGTTTGGTTCTGTTACTGTGTATGTGTGAAAAGATTATTGAAATAATTTATTCCAGAGATGGAATGACCCTTTCCTGGCTTGGGATCCTACTGCTTATGGCAATATAACTTTTACTCAAATACCAGCACGGTCCATTTGGACTCCACTATTCATTATTGCAAACTGGTAATATATCATATTTGCTTTTATCATAGTCTCTAAGAATTGTCATTTAGTTATGTAATTGTTTAAGTTCTAAAGCTCATTATATGGACCGCTGCCTTTTTGCAATTATTCTATAATATTGTACTGTTTACATTTCATTTAGGCAATTTGTTTGTCTATGAGAATATACAGCCTGGTTGTAAAACTAACAAAAGCAATCTTTAAAAGTTGTTATACACAATATGCATATTTGGCCTTCAGCAAATATAGATTTTTTCGTAACTTTTAATTCTTTACATTCTTACTTACTTAGTCTGGATGGACGGAAAAGCGATGACGACGATTGGATAAAGGGTAAAGTGATGGTTCGGTCTGATGGAACAATAAACTGGTATCCTACAGGTGTATTTAACATGGCTTGTGCAGTCAACATTTTCTCCTTCCCATTTGACAAACAGACCTGCAGTATGACCATACTTCAAATAGCCTCAACAGAGGCTCAGTATGCTTTAAGAGGAGTGAAACCCTTTCTATTTACTGATATGGTTGACAGCCTGGAATGGAAGGTCTTGAAGCAGGAGGTGAACACTACAACTATGCGGATTGGTGGGCTTAGAACCTCCAAGCTGGTATTTAGTTTCACTTTAGAGAGACAGCCCACTTATCATGTCCTCACTGTCATTCTACCAGTTATTGTGCTCTACACAGAGGAAAATATCAGAGTCATCCAATGTCGCCAATACTACTCTCATACAAGGGTCAGGCACTGCTGGACTATAATAGATGGGTCAAGGGCCATTCTAGTGAGGGTCAGGCTAGGCTGGACATTCAATAACAGGCTGGACCTTGGCAAACTTGCTTGAAAGTCTGGCCATGCTGGATCCTCATGCCATAGTCTGGCAATGCTGGACTCTTGCAGGCTGATAGAGACTCTCCCAAGAGTCCAGCATTGCCAGACTATGGCATGAGGATCCAGCATGGCCAGACTTTCAAGCAAGTTTGCCAAGGTCCAGCCTGTTATTGAATGTCCAGCCTAGCCTGACCCTCACTAGAATGGCCCTTGACCCATCTATTATAGTCCAGCAGTGCCTGACCCTTGTCTGAGAGTAGTATTGGCGACATTGGATGACTCTGATATTTGCCTCTGTGTACACAGCTGGACTGATGGTGTTTGTCCTACCGGCAGACTCAGGGGAGAAGGTGTCCCTCTGTGTGGCCTGCCTCATGTCTTACTTCCTTACTCAGCTGATGATTTCTGAACAAATCCCCAAGAGCTGGACCTCTGTTCCTGTTGTCAGTAAGTATTTGTTCTTGAAGACCTGATGTTTATTAAACTAAATTATTTCTCAATGTCATATTTTCTTTCATAGACTATTGGTGAAGAAATGTCAAAACAAAAAAAAAAGGACAAAAATCTTGACAAAATCAAAATATCAATGAGAACATTCTTACCAGTCCTTGCATGTAATGAAGATTGAATGCAATTGACACATTAACTGGTTCAAAACTCCTTTAACTCCCTAAACTTCCTTCCAAGATTAGAAGATATTACATCATTATGGGTGTCTTAATGTCTTTTGCCTCGGTGGTCTTCAGTATCTATAGTCTTTTTATGATCATGATACAACTTTCTTCCCTTCCTAGTGGTCTTCAACACTGCCTTCATGCTGCTGAATGTGATGTCGGTGTGTTGCACTGCCCTGGTCCTGAACCTGCACCACAGGAAGTCTCCTGTCCCCGGCTGCCTGCAGAGTCTACTGGTTGCCCACCACAGGCTGTGGTACAAGCGGCATAATGCAGTACAGCATAAAGGTGGAGAAATCAAGGCCATCAATGACGATGAATAAGGAAAAGTGGATGAGATTGGAAATGTCAAAAGTGTCAAGGATAGAGATGAAAAGCATGGTAACTGGACAGATGTAGCTGAGGTAGTTAATGCTGTGTCATGCAGTATTTACATCTTGTCAGCTGTGGTGCTGGGCTGTGTATTCATTACAATGTGGGCACAGGGCTAGAATGTGCAGCACTCGGAAAGATCCAGGTATTATGACAACTGCTTTATCGATACTTTGCTATAATTTCTCCAAATAATTAAAGTTTAATTATTACAAACTCTTTGATTAATTATAAGGAAAGTTCTGCTGTTTTGGCATAGGCATAAGATAAATGAATCTGATGAAATTGTAATGGGTCGTAACTTTACGACAAAGCATGTTATGCTGTACGTTGATATGGTAAAATAAAGTCGCTGTCTATTACAACTTTACTTGTACCTTTGTAGTCATTGTCTGTTATCAAACATTAACTTCATCTGCTAGAGAATCATTTTTACACCATTTGTTATTAAACTAGGGGAGTGATCATTTTTTAACAACAATTTTACAGCCCCCTGGTCAACGGGTCGAATCTCCCCCCCCCTGTTATGCGTTGAAAATCGGCGTGCATGTGGGCCCTTTGCAGCATAAAAACACACTGGCTTTTTGGCTCAAAACACATTAAATTTTTTGACCCCCCCCCAAGAGGCTTTTCAGACCCTCATCTTCTACACCCACAGCAGTGTGCTGCGGCCGTGGGTGTTGCAGGCTACACTATAGTCCTGAAGTATAGTGTTCCCAATCTTTATGGGCACCTATGACGTAGCCCAGGCGATATGTGAAATAATCGTGCAAATGGTCCTAGAAGCGTGAAATCAGACACGCTTGAAGTCCACATGTATAAGATGAATTTCAGAGTTAAAGCCACCCAAAATAAGCATTATTGAATGTGGGGCGGCCATTTTGTTTTAGCTTCACAGAATCTGTAAATTGTCACAATAACCCCATATTTTCGGTGCATAACTGTGAGAAATGGGTCAATTGATCATGTCAAGCTTAAAGTCCATGTCCATATGATGAACCTCACACTTTGAGCCATCCAAAAAACCCACAATATCAGGCACGGCGGCCATTTTCTTCTGCCATCACCAAACCATACCAATATACACATAACCTTCATCTGACCTACAAAAAGTTATAGAATAGGGCCAAAAAAGTCAGTTACTCATGTCATGCTTAAAGTCCATGTCCATATGATGACTGCAAGAGTTGAAGCCACCTGGAAAACCCATTATTAAAGCCATGGCAGCCATTTCGTTTTGCCATCATTAAAACTGTATCCGCAAACACATTATCTTAATTGAAGGTAAATGTAGGTGTATGATTAGGAAAAATACTTCAGTTTGACATGTCATGTTCAAAGCCCATAGCATTACCATGAATCTGAGCATTGGAGCTACCCCGTGAATTGATTATTAAAGCCATGGCAGCCATTTTGTTCTACCATAATGAAATCCCTTTCTTGCTTTAATTGTTCAACATTTTGGTCTATTATGTGGACAAACTGTTCTGTCAATCATGTCATGGTTAAAGTCCATGTCCATATAATGAATGTCAGACTTGCAGTCACCCATAAAACCCATTATTAGGCCACTTGCAGCCATTTTGTTCTCCCATCACCAATACATACCAATATACACATGACCTTCATCGGACCTAGAAAGAGGTATCATATTTAGAAAAATAGGTCAGTCAGTCATGTCATACTCATTGTCCGTGTCCATATAATGAATCCCAGAGTTGGAGCCACGCTGAAAAACTATTATCACAGCCATGGCAGCCATTTTGTGCTACCATCATTATAACCATTATATGCCTCAATAATCTAACAATTAAATAAAATTAAGCTGACACAACTGTTCTGTCAGTCATGTCATGCTTAAAGTTCATGTCCATATGATGAATCTCAGACCTCCAGTGACCCAGAAAACCTATTTTTACAGCCCCATCAGCCATTATGCTCTCCAATCGTGAATATAACAATATACACATGACCTTTCTCAGTCCTACAAAGAGGTATAATATTGGGACAAATAGGTCAGTCACTCATGTCATACTCATAGCCCATGTCCATATAATGAATCACAGAGTTGGAGCCGCCCAAAAAAACTATTATTACAGCCATGGCAGCCATTTTGTTCTACCAGTATTAAAACTCCCATTTTTTTCATTTACCCAACAAGTTAGTATATCATGTGTGTAAAATTTGTTCTGTAAGTGATGTCATGCTTAAAGACCATGTACTTATGATGAATCCCAGAGTCGGAGCCAGCCAGAAAACCCATTTTTACAGCCATGGCACCCATTTTCATTTGGCATCATTGCAACGTACACATTATCTTTACCGAAGCCAAATCTTTATTAGAGCAATGCCATGCATCACAGCATTTCACAAGAATGGTAATTATTAGCGGTCAAGTCTTCATAATATCACATAATGTTAGAAAAAAATGTCTGCTATGGCTGTAATTATGGGATTGCTGGGTTGCTCCAACTCTGTGATCAGTTGTATGGACATGGACTTTAATAAATCTATCACTGACTGGCCTAATTGTCACCATATCATACTTCTTTATAGGTCTGATGAAGGTCATGTGCATGTGGGTTTGTTTTGGAGATGGGAGAACAAAATGGCTGCCAATGCTGTAATAAGGGGCATTCTCCGGGGCTGCGATTCTGAGGCTTATCATACTGACACAGACTTTGACCATGACATGAGTCATAGAACAACTTTCTACATAATTTGCTTACTTCTTGGGTTACTTGATGGTAAAACAAAATGGCTGCCATGGCTGTAACAATGTATTTTTAGGATGGCCACAACTCTGAGATTCATCATATGCACATAGACTTTAAGTATGACATGACTGTTTTTATCTCAATACCCTTTTGCATGTTAGATTAAGTATTTGTATATTGGTATGTTTTTGGGGATGTGAGAACAAAATGGCTAGCATGATCATAATAATGGGTTTTCAGGATAACTCCAGGTCTTACATTTGTCATATTCACATTGACTTAAAGGTGCACATGACTATTTGTAACTATAATACACCTTGATGTGGGATTACTGTAGGAAATATTTGAGTTGGTTATGCCAAAACAAAATTGCTGCCTGTCCTGTAATAATGGACTTTCTGGGTGGGTCAAACTCTGAGAAGCATCACATTGACATGAACTTTAAGCATAACATGCTTGACTGAAGTATTTATCTCAATTTTATACCTCTTTGAATGTCCGATGAAGGGCATGAGTATATTGGTACGCTTTAGCGATTGGAGAACAAAATGGCTGCCATGACTGTAACAATGGCTTTTCTGAGTGACTGGGATTCATAATATGGACACTGACATTGGGCACACCATGACAGACAGAATAATTTGTCCCCTTAATAAGTTTATTTTGTGGATAATTGAACGAAATGTGGGTTTTTATGATGATAGAACAAAATGGCTGCCATGGCTGTATTGATGAATCTGTTTGCTGGCTCCAACCCTCAGATTTATCATGATGTCATGGACTTCAAGCATGACATGTCCAACTGGATGATTTGTCCCAATAATAGGCCAGCATTTGAAATAAATTGAGTAAACATGTATTTCGGTATGTTTCAATGATGGATGAGAGAAAATGGCTGCTATGACTCTAATAATGAGTTTTCTGGGTGGCTCCAACTCTGACATTCATCATATGGACATGGACTTCAAGCATGACATGAGTGACACACCTATTTTTCCCAATCTTATAACTTTTTGATTGTCAAATGAAGGTCATGTGTGTATTGGTATGTTTTGGTGATGGCGATAGAAAATGGCTGCCATGGGTGATATAATGTTTTTTTCAGATGGCTTCAACTCTGAAATTGATTATGATGGACATGGACTTCAAGTATGACATGACTGGTTCAACTATTTGTCACTGTAACACACCTAAATATTGAGTTATTGCAGGAAAAGTCTGATTTAGTGATGCCAAAACAAAATGGCCGCTCTGCTAGGAATAATGGTTTTTCTGGCTGGCTCCAACTCTGAAATTGATCCTATGGACATGAATTTTAAGCCGATCCGATTTCATGCTTTTACGACGAGTTTGCACGATTCCACCTGAATCTTGCGCATATCGCCTGGGCTAACGTAGGGACCAGCTCAACCAGCACACTTTTGACAATCAATAGACCATTAGTACTGCATTAATACTACACCATTAAGATCACCAGTGGGGCATTATTCAATCAATAGTCCATCAGTAATGCATACATGCTATACCATTAAGATTGTCTGACATCCAGAATCTGGTACTCTGAGTGATAGTTGGTACCTGCAGAACCCCTTTTTAAACACCTGCACTCTATTTAGATACTTCATCCCAAATTGATCAGATGTTCAATACTGGCCCCGACGCCATCAGCTCTAACTTACTCACAAATACGGTATAGTTCTCCTGAGTGAGGGTACAAACATTCTGAGCATGATTTTAATCTTAAGTCCATTATCTTAAAAATCAATAAACCGACTACCTCTGACTAAGGACGGTATCACTAGGGTTATACTTTTTACAAGTTATGTTAGACCTTGAAGGATCTTGGTTCTTACCCCCCCCCCCCCCCCCCCCCGCAGTATAACTCCCAACCATGACCGTTACAACATTGCCCATAACTGCCAATGGAAAATGCTGTGCCTTTTTAACTCTTTTATTTGTCACCCACAGAGAGATATACAAGACGAAATTCTATGGTGTTTTATGAATGATTATAACATTTGTAAATGGCAAAAGACCTCAATACTATTGATTATAAATATGATATGTGTATGTATACATGGTACATTGAAAGCTAAACCTATATTCATATTAATGCCCTGAAACTAGATACAACAATATAAGTGTGGAATTTAATGTCTGAAAAAATGATATGACACATGATTATGTGGGAACTTATCAATATCATACCAGTAAGAAATGTAGATATATTTAACCTCTAATTACCTGCAATTGTAAAGAAATGCATTCAATATAAAGCAGCTTTGAACATTATATACACAGCAGAGTTTACCGTCATTTCTGGTGCAAGCTTACAAGTATAAATACTATTATAAACCGAGATAAACAACTGGATAAATAGTTCTGGCCATAATTTATCGTTTATTGTATTGTTCATTTCTACTGATCAACATGAAATTAATAATGACAGTCATTGCAGTGACACCCAAACTCCAGATGCTGTACCAGATTAGGTAAATGTACAAAACCCCGCACACACTTGTAACAGTTGGTGTATAAACTCCCCATATTAGGTTTCTTACTGTGTGATGTTTTGTTCGGCATTTGTCTTAGGTTGCTATTGCAGTCACTACAGTGACACTCATATTCTAAATGCTGTACCAGATTTGGTAAATGTACAAAACCACGGACACACTTCTCACAGCTTGTATATTGAGACACAGTTTGTGGCAAAAGGTCCCCAGTGGAAGGTGTGTTAGTGTCTTTAACAACTGTGCTCCTTGACATTGTATGTGATCTGATATGACTGACCAGAGCAGGAGGATCCTCAAACCCCCGAACACAGTTGTGGCAGTTGGCGTATTCAGATGTCACACACACCAGAGGCAGGGAGGACATGTCGGGTTTACGTTCAGGACTACATTTACAGTCATCAACATCTGACGGTGTCATTCCTGAATCACTCTCAATATCCGGTTTTGGCTCAACCAACTGAGCAACACTTTCCCCAATTTTAGGTTTTTGTTTCATACTTGAGTGAGATTTTTCATGCTGTCGTAGATCAGACAAAAATAGGAAGTGTTTCCCACAATGTGAGCACACTTGGTGTTTCTCACTGTTGTGATTGTGCTCTGTGACCCTCCGTTTTGAACTAAATCCTTTATAACTGGATGACCACTTATACACATGTCTCTCCTCAATGTGTTTCCGCATGTGTATCTTTAGGTTTGCGGGAGAGGTGTATTTTTTTGGACACTCTTTGCACTTGTAATAAGTTGTTTGTCCTTGATGTCTGTTCATGTGCATCTTGAGAGAGTCTTTATGTTTAAATCTCTTCCCACACTCTGAGCACAAGTGAGGTTTCTCCCCTGTGTGTGTCTTCAAGTGTATTTTCATCTTTTGCTCCATGCGGAACCTTTTGCCACATTCTGAACACGCGTAAGGTTTCTCTCCTGTGTGGATCAGCATATGATGCCTTAGAGTAGGTGATGTTGTGAATTCTTGACCACAGTCTGAACACTTGAATGGTTTCTCTCCTGTGTGTGTTCTCATGTGCCTTCTCAGGTTACTAAAATGATTGAATCTTTTCCCACAGTCCAAACACACATGTTGTTGCTCTCCCGCATGGCTAATCATGTGTGACTTAAGGCCGCTAAGGTGGGTGAATCCTTTACCACATTCTGAACACACATGAGGTTTCTCTCCTGTGTGGATCCTCATGTGGGCTTTTAGATTACTTGCCAGACCAAATCCCTTACCACAGTCTGAACACACATGTGGCTGTTTTCCTGTGTGAGTAAACATATGAGATCTTAACCGAGTAGCGCTCTTGAAAGCCTTCTCACAGTGTGAACACTTGTGAGGTTTCTCTCCTGCGTGGTCCATCATATGTCTCTTTAGTGACTCAGGGAACTTAAAGCTGTTACTACATATTGAGCAAATGTACAGTTTCTCTCCTGTATGTGCACGCATATGTATATTAAAAGCAGAACTCTGAATGAAGCCTTTACTACACACTGTACACACATGAGGTTTCTCTCCTGTGTGGGTCATTATGTGTGTTCTTAGTGAACTAGCATGTCTGAATCCTCTACCACAATGAGAACAAACATGGGGTCTGCCTTCTGTGTGAGTCAACATATGGGTCTTAAGGAGCCCTCGCTGACTAAAACCTCTGCCACAGTCTTCACATATATGAGGTTTTTCTCCTGTGTGGGTCATCACGTGTGTCCTTTGGGTACTACTACACTTGAATCCTCGGCCACATTCTGGACATTTATAGGGTCTGTCTTGTGTGTGGGTCAGTGTATGGGACTTTAGACCATCTGGTCGACAGAACCCTTTACCACAGTCTGAACACACATGAGGTTTTTCTCCTGTGTGAGTAATCATGTGTTTTATTAGGGATCTTGCATGTTTGAATCCTCTACCACAATCAGAACATGTATGGGGTCTGCCTTTTGTGTGGGTCAACATATGGCTCTTAAGGAGCCGTCGCTGACTGAACCCTTTACCACAGTTTGAACACACATGAGGTTTCTCTCCTGGGTGGGGCATCATGTGTCTACTGAGTAACTTAGATGTAGTGGATCCTTTACCACAGTCTGCACACACATGGGAAGCTTCTTCTGTGTGTGCCACTATATTGTGTCTTTGGCTTTCTATTTTGTTACTAGTCCTTTCACTACACTCTGTATGGGCGTCTCATTAATGTTTCTCTAAAGCCCAAAAACAATGCAAATCCTGAGTATAGAAATGGTCAGACCTAAGCAATTGTTATTTACTCAATAGACAGGTATCAATATAGGCTTTAGCAGGTCCATAATAACAGCTTTTAGATATGCGTTAATGCAATAGAGTAAACATCCAGCCAGGCTACATCTCTGTCTGAAGGTATCCAGCATCCATCTCTCCGCACTGCAGCCTTAGTTTGACCTAATAAGTAGAAAAATGGGGTTTGACAACTGTTATTGTACCAGGGGCACTCAGCCACTAAATAATCACTTCACTGTAAATATCTACAACATGCTGTACATTTATAGGACATTTTGTTGTAGAACAAAATACAGGTCTATATGTTGCATCCCTTCTGTAAATCTGGTCTTCAGTAATGTTCCTGTAAATTTACAGCACATGTCTGTATATTTCTGTCACTTGGGGGCAGCACTATATCATTTTGTGCAGCCGGTAGTAGTTATTCTACACAATATTATTTTCAGATGGGTGCAAATTGTTTTTTGGATGGGATGCCCATTTGGGAGCAGATCAAATTTTGGATAGGATACCCATTTTGGGCTCAGATCTTTTTTTTGGAAGGGCTGCCCACTTTGGGATAATTATGTTTTTTTTAGAATATAAAATCATTTACTGTTTTTATCTTGTAATTGTTAAATGAGATATCCTAAGTCCTACTGATTAATGGACCCAGGCCATAATCACACTCTTCCTATCCAATAATGGAAGCAGGCCTACTAACATCAGGTTTAATTAAGCCATATATGCAGCTTAGAAGAGTAACTACGATTTAGTCTAGATACACTTTGACCTTCAAATCCATAATTCATACCTACATAAAGCAGTACCTGGTGGCAAAAATCTAAAGTCATGGAAGATCTTGCTTTAGTTAAATTAATATTCCAATATATATTACTTTTCCTTAGCAACCATTTTATTTGCCATTTGGAGATTATACATGTATGTATGGCATTTACTAGCCTCCTGGTCACCCATAGCATCCTATAATATTTTTGAAAAAACCATAACTTCTCATTTCATCGGTGATCCCCTAGTTTGTTGCTTTTAAAATGTTTATAAATATAGATGCACATTACACATTCCCAAGGTTTGGTTCATTGGGTATTGCATTTTATTGTATGGCTGCTGAAGTAATGCAGGAAGGTTGTTTCCATGCTTACCAATTCCGATCAATTAATAATGAAAATAATGATTATAAAAATGATAATAAAGTCACAGCTAATGATGTTTGCAGTACGTTCTGCTGTTAGATTACAACATACAGTGTACTCGTAATTTACAGCAAAAGTTGCATGTAGTTTTGCTTTACAGTAGATTTTGCTATAATTGAACAGAAATTATACTAAAAGATAACACCTTATTCTTCTGCCCAATTACAGAAAATGAGTTGCTAAATCTACTGGAACGAAAACTGCAAGCAACCTTTGTTGTAAATATACAGTGGTTACTTCTAACAGTGCTGGTTATGGTACATGTACATAAAAAAGAAATGGGAAAATCGAAAATGTTTAGTAATAAGTAACTTTGAGGCGGTAAAGGTTGATAATTCCTGGTATGGAGTCTGGGGCTTACACTAACCTTGTGGATGGAGTAGTGTCTGGTGTGTCTGCAGGTAAGGATGGAGCTGTCTCTGTGGCTGTCTGTGGGTGACTGCTAGTACAGTCTGAGGTAGTGGTCAGAGCAGAGCTGGGACTTGTGCTTTAGGCCCCGAGGGCATGCAGACAACACAGAGTGTGCACACCATCTCCCATAAATGTCACCGTGTGACGCACTGATAACTGGCCTTGACAATATGTAGGCCTACAGTGGAAATAGTTATCCATTATTATAATACAACTACCATATTCCCAAAGTCAGGGAATTAAGATGCACATGGAATTACACTTTAAAGGAAATCCATGGAAGGTTTCCACACAAAACTTTGACGTTGTAATATTACCTCATAGGCTTGATGTTATACTCATCAATTCCAACAGATGGCACTTCACACAGGGTTTGTAAAGATGCACTGTAACACCATTACAATATACACGCTGTTCAGTTCTCAAGTTTTGTATATTTTGTTATTGTTGAATATAGTGCCTATATTATGAGTAAAAACATTCGCTTATGACAACGTTTTTTAAAGCACTGTTCATGGTGTCACATTATCGAGGCTAAATATCGAGAGTAAATAACAAGTCAAGATAATGCAGTCAGCATTTAAGAGAAGGCAGAACATCAATGTCAAGGCACCGCTGAGAGAGTATGTGGCCATTTACCTGTGTGACAGCTTACTGTCCCCTCTGTATGCCCACAGTCATCCTCTGTCATGTAGTGCCCCAGGGCATGGGGAGGTTGGGCTGGGGGAGAGGGGAGGGGGTCCTCTCCAGTTCCTACAGTGGCTCTGTCTATATGCTATATTTACCTTGAGGCAGGTCTTTGTTGTTGCTGGTGTGTGGTGGACTTTATGTATATGATTATAGACATAAAATATATCAGGTTCCCAAACCCTTATTCATAGATCTACAGACAGAAATAGACATTGTACTTTATTTACCTGGCGGACTTGCATTTGATGGACAGAAATCTAATTTAAGGTCTACAAAAGGTCATGATGGTCTATCCGGGGCCTTATTGGCTGTTCACTGTTATAGAATATACACAATACTACATGTGCCCCCCCCCCAGCTTGTGGGACACCAGGTACAAATGCCTAGAGGGCAGTGATGACAATCTCCTCTTTAACGACCTATATTTACATAAATTGAAGACCAAAAGATTAAAATTGTTGCGTTTCAGGCAACATGGGCGGACTGCTTTTTTTTAATGAGTCACAATCACCACATGGATGTGTGACCCAACAGAATGACTCAATAATTCCTCCATTATCTAGGAATATCAATAAATTGTAGGATATTCCTTTTAGAAAGCCATTTCCTGAAAAATATGTTAGGATTGGCTCATGCGAGGATTATGCTAGGATTGGCTGAGGCTTGTTTTAAAACTAGGGTTGGGTTGCCTGAAACATACATTGTTGTTGGCCTAAGTATATTCTTTGGCCAATGTTTTATCCAACTAGACCTTACTTTTATATCACCCAGGCTCTAACAGGAAATATATAGAGCTGCCATTATACCTAGCTATAGACCTGTTTGGTGTATTCTGTGTTGGTACAACTCAATTCAGGCACACAAAAGGTCGCACCGTGGGCTTAAATTTAATTATGTTAGGTATAACTCAAATCCAAGGGAATGAGACTCAATAAAGTGCATATCACAAGATGTATGGCGTTTCCCAACAATATGACTCTTTTGAAAAATGATAGGATGTGTTATACTTAATTATGTCCTTTTTCATTATGATGCCTTGATGCAGCCTAGCAAGTCTGGCATACTAGCCTAAAAGCTACCCCCTAACTTTGAGCAATCATAAATGAGCCTGAAAAGGGGTCTGGGAATTATGATTACAGTCCTGTAGAAACCACATATAAGCCGCACCCCGACTAGGGGCCTATCCTATAAGCCGCACTGGCAATCTGACTTGGGTACTATCTGCAGCTTCAACTCGGTACTCACCAAGGCTGCATTATCAACCCTTAGGGTTTGATACATTCTCAAGGGATCAGCATGATGCACCAATGCAGTATTGGCGAGTTACAGTACAATAGAACAAGTGAACTATTTATGGTGTGTATCAATGTGTTGATACATGTATTGAGTGGAAGGTTAGAAAGACTGCTTCCACTCGCCCCCTGGGGGTTTAGGGTGGTACTACTGTTGTGGACTTCAAGGCTCACCACACTGCCACCTGGGGGCTCACTCGGACACTGGTCGCTAGGCACCGACCACCCTTGGTTACCTGCTTTGTTGTGCTTGGCGTGTCGGCCGGACAGGTCGCAGTTATTTGCTTGTGCTTTGTGTCATTTAAAAAAGTGGCATGAAACCGTGTTATAATTGCGAGTTTGTGTATGACGGCAGGAAGAAGGCGTGCCCGCAGTGTGCTGCACCTTCTAAAGGAGGAAAAGGGACGCTAGATCAGTCGGACGAGGCTTTTGTTTTAAAGAGCAACATGTCGGGCGAGGAGAGCAAGCAGATGGAGCCGGCATCGCCAAGCATTGAGCGGCAGGACATTTTAGCAAAGCAAATAGAGCTAGCCGAGGAAAAGAGGAAAATCTTGCTGCGCAAGCAAGAGGTCAAGAAAATGGAGGATCGGTTAGCACAGATTAATCTGGAGAACCCCGCGTTGGAGGAGTCGGTCGGTACGCCGGCATCACCGCCGGACGCCAACCAGCAACCAGCTTCAGGTCAAAATGGCGGACCTTCCGGTTTGGATGTAAACAATGGTTCGCAGGCATCAAATCATCCTCCGGCGGGCTCCCAGCCTCACCGACACTCGCCTGGTCGAGGTGGGGATCAGCAGCAGCCTTGGTTGGGTGGGGCCCAACAATTGTTCTACGCAGATGGTTCTCCGTTCGTGCCGGGAGACCCCGCGAGTCAGCCGGCTTCAACTCTGCAGGCCGGGCTTCAGTCGGTCGGCCTCGGACACTGCATAGAAAGTCTGATTTAAGTTCACCTTAAAGGTCACTTTTATTACTTAAATGTCACATTTAAGTACATTTAAGGTAAAACTTAAATGTCAATTTTCGAGATTTAAGTAACTTTCGGTGTACTTAAAAGAACACTTTAAGGCGACATTTAAGTAGAATTTAAGTGAATTTAAGTTGATTAAATGGCAAGGCAAGGTTGCACTTAAATGTTATTAAACATAATACCAAGTCCAGTTACTGGGTAATCCATGGACGACATTTAAGCATATTTAATAGCCTTTACATATATCTAATATATATTTAATTAATAACCCTTACTGTAATATGCATATGTATCTAAACTCATCTCAGCTTGCTCATTATTAGGTAGGATATATTTTATTGTGGGGGGGGGGGGGCAATTTATCAATTCCATCATTTAATGGCAGCTTCTCCTGGCGGCCTGGGGAGCCTCCAGGGGGGCTGGGAGACCGGCACCCCCCTGGCGGCCTGGGGAGCCTCCAGGGGGGCTGGGGGACCGGCACCCCGCCCCTGGCGGCCTGGGGAGCCTCCAGGGGGGCTGGGGGACCGGCACCCCGCCCCTGGCGGCCTGGGGAGCCTCCAGGGGGGCTGGGGGACCGGCACCCCGCCCCTGGCGGCCTGGGGAGCCTCCAGGGGGGCTGGGGGAGCGGCACCCCGCCCCTGGGGAGCCTCCAGGGAGGCTGGGGGAGCGGCACCCCGCCCCTGGCGGCCTGGGGAGCCTCCAGGGGGGCTGGGGGAGCGGCACCCCGCCCCTGGCGGCCTGGGGAGCCTCCAGGGGGGCTGGGGGACCGGCACCCCGCCCCTGGCAGCCGGGAGAGCATTCAGGAGGTCAAAATAATGTATAATAACGGGAAGAGAGGTGCATCTGCAATTAAATGAAAAGGATATTAATTACATGTATTGTATATTGACATGATAACCACACTGTGATAATATACCTGTAACAAGATACTACTACATGTATGTATTCGTATGGACGAAATTGTGAAAGAGAACCTAAGTGAGGTAAAAGCACTGCGTTGCATCGGGTTTTCACACCTCCGCCATTGATTGGTGGGGCAGGGGAATCCACATGCTACCATTATCAAGATGCTAGCTTTCTCAGTAATACTGTGGCAATATAAGCAGACAGACCTATTGTACTACCTCACTAGATGAACCACCAATATATTTCGTCAAGCAGAGCCCCCCGCTATGTTTTGTTTTAGTCTTGGTTCTTTTTCTGCACTCCACCTAGCCTGAAGCCACTGTCATCAGCTAATGTGAGAGTCACCGCCAAAACATGGCGGCGGCCCTCTGCTTCGCGGAGGCGACTGCAGCGCACCTACAAAATGGCCGACTTTTCGGCCCTACCAATATACATATTATTTATACCAAACAAACACTAAGAGAGAGGGATAAATAATTACTTCTGCTTAACAAAATGCATTTATATGTTATCTCTAATATAATTTTCTAGTATTATTTTACCAATTGGTGTTATATCATACTATATCTATGGTATTATACCTACACACCTGTCTTACACACATCCTGTCCTCACTGTGACCAGCTACTGTATGTGCATGTTGACCACTTGGTGTGTTACATGCACTCCTGCAGGTAGACATAGCTATGTAGGTCAGTGGTCTCCATGGGAACAACCCCTATACAGTGCATGCTTATCCTGTTAGCATTGTCCTAGTCATAACACCTCCCCGCCCTGAATGGGGTGTGTTTGGCATGTTGGTGGGGGGGTGGGGGGGGGTGTGAATAAGGAGGGAGGGGGGTACCTAACCAGATTTATAAATTATCTTTATTATCATTAATGAGTTGTCAATGATATTATAATCTAATTCTATACACTGTTAGCATTATGGGCATATTTTTATTTTTTCCCTGTGATGATTAGAGACCAGGGAGCCATTTGACCATTATTGGAGCTTTATTTTAAATAATTTTAAATACTACCAAATACTATTACGGGTTGTAGCCCCCAAGAAACCCTCAAAATAATATATAATAACGGGATCAGGGTACCCTAACTCCCCTGGTTAGTATCACGGGTTGTAGCCCACCAGAAACCCTCAAAATAATATATAATAACGGGTTCAGGGTACCCTAACTCCCCTGGTTAGTATCACGGGTTGTAGCCCACCAGAAACCCTCAAAATAATATATAATAACGAGATCAGGGTACCCTAACTCCCCTGGTTAGTATCACGGGTTGTAGCCCTCCAGAAACCCTCAAAATAATGTTTAATAACGGGATCAGGGTCCCCTTACTCCCCTGGTTAGTATCACGGGTTGTAGCCCCCCAGAAGCCCTAAAATATAGTGTATAATAACGGGATCAGGGTGCCCTAACTCCCTTGGTTGGTATCACAGGTTGTAGCCCCCCAGATGCCCTAAAATATAGTGTATGATAACGGGAGCAGGGTGCCCTAACTCCCCTGGTTGGTATCACGGGTTGTAGCCCTCCAGAAGCCTTTAAATGATACTCAATAATAGGATCTGGGTTCCTTAACTCCCCTGGTTAGTATCACGAGTTGTACTCATCCAGAAGCCTTCAAAACAATGTCTTATAATGGTGTCAGGGTGCGCTTACTCCCCAGGTTAGTATCACGGATTATTCCTCTCCAGAGGCCTTCAAAATAATACCATGTTGTAACACTACATTTGTACGACCACATTTTAATGATTGAATGCAATTTGCAGTTATTTCAATGCCATATAACGTTTCTAATGAATAGAAGGGGAACCTAAATTTACAGAATTTGCCAAATGTGATTTCGGGAAAATTTCAGTTATATTTACCCGAAATGTCATTTGGCATTTTGAGAAAATTTCAGTTTACCTTAAATTTATGGGACATGTCATTTGACATTTCCAGTATATTCAAGTTTACCTTAAATTCATGGGAAATGTCATTTGACATCTTGGGAAAGTTTGAGTTTACCTTAAATTCACGGGAAATGTCATTTGACATTTCCGGTGAATTTAAGTTTACCCTAAATTTATTGGAAATGTCATTTGACATTTCGGGAAAGTTTAAGTTTACCTTAACTTTACCGGAAATGTCATTCGACATTTCGGGAAAGTTTAAGTTTACCTTTAATTTACCGGAAATGTCATTTGACATTTCGGGAAAGTTTAAGTTTACCTTGTGTTCTTATTGTCGGTGACAGCCGGGCCAAAGGTCTATACAAAAGGATAACCACTATCCTGGAACTCGCCGGGCAGGCTGACCAATATTTCATTAGGGTGAGACATGAGTCTGGAGCCACCCTTACCACGCTGATACATACGGTACTTGAGGAACTCAACGGTCTTAGGTATAGCCTCCTAATTGTCTGCTGTGGCATAAATGACCTCACAGATAAGCATACTAATGGTGCCATTACCCCTGTGTATACGGACATTGGACATTTGACCTACTGCATTACTCTCAAACTGGAACAATTCAAAAAACAAGTGACCGAGATAGCAGCTCAGCGTATGGTCTTTACACAGTTAGTGGGTGTCCATATCCAGAAGTACAATTCAGTATACGCGCTGGATAACCAGGGAAACTGCCTCAACACCGACCCCTTCCCTCTACAGCAGGATGTGATCAATAAGGCCATGCCTAATGTGAACAGAGTGATCGTCAATATCAATGCTGAAAATGCATTAATTGGTCCATGGCTCCAGAATTCAATCCACAAGTGTAAGGGAAAGGGAAAGCAGGCACGTGAGAATAAATACGGGAAAATGCCTGATGGCATCCATGGCGACGGGACGACCAAAGATGAGTGGGCAGCCCTATACGTTCAGGCCATCACCAACAACTGCTCCAAACTAGCTGCTGCACTTCAAATATAACTCGTGGACACGTGAGATGCACTTAATAACCCCACCTTATTAAAAATTGAATTAATTACACCCTCACAATATAATTATAATCCTAGTCAAAAAGCAAAAACTTTAACAATCATCTGGCTTGAATTTATCCTATGAGACCAATGACTGGTTAAGGGGAATCATAAGTTTACTTTAGCATATGCCACCCCGAACCATGTCTGAGGGATCATAATACCCCAAAGTAATCACCTACATCTTGAGCTGATGGCTCTTTGAATATAGGGATATTTGACCATATATAACGAGAGTCACTCACTCATATGTTGACCCCTAATAGCCTAATGGAAAATACCAATTGATAAAATATAAACATAACTTAAATCAGCATATAGCCTTGTTAAGTCTTATCTATGAGGGTATTTCTCGTGTAGATAGCTTATCAAGTAACTTCTTCCAAACGCCCCTCACTTAGACGTATACTACTGAGGAAATTAATTAACCAATATGTAGCATCTGGACAAGGATGAACAACATGGACCGCCCCTCGATTTGACTTGAACACTAGCATTGGTGCCCTTACTGTACCGTATATGTAGCTCACCAACAATGGCTGCACCTGTATTAGAACTGATTCTTTCCAGGTTTTGTTAATATATTACCTTGTTTACAACACTACCGGTATATCTTATGGACACTAAGAGTACAACTGCCTAAAAATAAGTAAGATACAACTGGAGTATCACATAAAGACTGACTACCATATAGTATAGGCTCTACTCTACCGGTATACTATTCTAGTAATAATATTATTAGACTTAATACATGTCGTGAAGCTCAACTGTTGTAATTAATAGTGGCTATAAAAGTAAAGATTTCTAAAACCAATACCTAGTTCATACAATTTAATTATATCTAGATATTATATTTCAAATTATTTTTCAGACCTCCATTCTCTCCGACCTCCCCCCCCTCTTGACCTCCACCTCCTATAGGGTAAATTTTCTCTACATTCGGACTAAATATGACCTGGATAGCTAAATTAGCACAGATCCGGGTCAGGGTTGGGACATGGGGGTGTGTGTGTGTGGTAAGAAAACCCTCCTGCCTAGTGGGGAGTGGGGTGTATAAGGGGCATGGTGGCTGGACCCAGCATCTCTTCTCTTAGACTCAATGGTTCCCGTGGCATTCATATTGCCCATCAAAACTGTAGAAGCCTATTCAGTGACAAAGATCAATTCTTTCTTGAGATAAAAGACATGGGTATTGACTGTCTCACACTCTCAGAAACCTGGTACCATAAAGACGTCAGGGATGGAGATATCTCAGTCCCGGGGTATCAATTTATTAGGAATGACAGACAGGTATTAAACAATAAAGGAGAAATAAAAGCTGGTGGTGGCCTCATGGTTTATTTGAGCAATGCAGTCACCTACAGCAGATATAATAAGGGTCTAATGGATCATAATGACAATGACCTGGAGCTGCAGATGCTAACTATTTCCAAGGGTATGTCTAAGCCATTAATGATAATGAACATATACAGACCGGATAAGGATGGAGATCTGCCAACGGCAATTAGATTACTTAAAGAAAAAATTCAGGCCCTAGATAGAAACAAATACGCAGAAATTATTTTAATAGGGGATTTTAATGTAAACTGTCGCATAGCCAACCCCAAAAGGGAGAAACTACTCAGAATGACCTCAAGTCTTGGGCTCAATCAACTAATAAATGATATAACACGCTATAACTTGAATGGAGAACATACTACCATTGACCTGATCTTCACTAATTCAGTACACATTGCCAAGTCTGGTACGGTCAGCACAGGTATAAGTGACCATGAAATGATTTATGTCTCGAGGACACACTTGTCTACACCTAAGGTCCCAATCAGCTTTACAGGCAGGTCCTATGTAAGATATGTGAGGAATAACTACACAATGGGACTCAAAAACACCAACTGGACTGAGTTCTGGAGTACTACATGCCCTCAGCAGGCATGGGGTATACTGCAAAGACAAATAACCTACCTCTTGGATTTCACATGCCCCATAAAAACTTTCCATTGTAAGAAGACAAAAGAACCATGGATAGATAATAGATTATTGCAGATTATCACTGATAAAAATTATGCTATGAACAAATACAAAAGAACTCTCACTGAGGATGATAAACATATATCTGAGTTTCATATAAAAAAATGTCGGGCTCTTTGTAGAAAGGCCAAACGGGATTATCACCTCAATGAGATAAATACCAACCGAGATAAGCCAAAAACATACTGGGCAAACATTAACAAACTCATGAACCCTGTCACTAGTGATCCCACACATTGCCTAGTCAACCAGGACACAGATGAGCTAATAACCAGTGAAGAAACTGCTGACTTCATTAATTCCTATTTTGCTACAATTGGTGATAGGTTAGCTGAAAAAATGGACCTGCCTTGGACCCCGCTTGGAAATAGAACTGCTACCAGGTTTACATTGAACCCTATTGAAGTTAATGACCTAATCCCCATAATTAAGAAAATAAACATAAATAAATCTTCAGGCCTAGATCATATAAATACAAGAACCCTAAAAGACACTTTACTAACCCTTCCTAGTCACTTCCAACATATAGTAAACTTGGTTCTAGATACTTCAACTTTCCCTGATCAATGGAAGATAGCCTTAGTAAAGCCATTGCCTAAAGGTGGGGACACCACTGATGTAAGTAATTTAAGACCAATTTCAACTCTCCCTCTACCAGCTAAGTTAACTGAAAAAGTAATTCATAAACAAACCATAAACTATTTAAACAACAATGGACTATTGTCAAATAACCAAGATGGATTCAGGCCTGGACGCTCTACAATTAATAGTCTAGAAAAATTTACAAACTCAGTATATATAAACTTAAATCAACAGAAAATTACCACAGCAACCTTCCTCGATTTCAAAAAAGCATTTGACACCCTAAATCATGACATACTATATAAAAAGCTCGATTTTCTTGGATTTTGTGATAAAACAGTAAACCTATTCAAAAATTACCTGACTAACAGAAAACAAAGAACCAAAGCTAATAATAAAATATCAGAACCCCATCCAATCACATGTGGTGTCCCCCAGGGCTCTGTCCTAGGTCCATTACTATTTCTCACATATATTAATGACCTTGGTCACTGCCTAGAACATCTCCAGGTACAGCATTATGCAGATGATACCGTAGTCCACCTGGCACATACACCTGGCAACCAACAGGCTGCTACTCTGATCAATAAAGACCTTGATAACATTAGGCTCTGGTGTATAAAAAACAAGCTCTCACTAAATGCCAAAAAAACTAAAAGTGTTATTTTTGCCAACAAAGCCCTCAGGAAATTACATCGTAAACCCCTTTTAAAAATTGGTAATGACAATATAGATATTACCCCCTCATATAATTACCTAGGAATAACACTTGATAACCAGTTGAATCTCAAGAAGCAAGTAGGTATTACCCGTCGTAATTCTGAACATAAACTGTACATATTCAGAAGAAGTAGCAAATGCCTTCCCGAGAAGGCCAAGCTGGATGTGGTAAAAACAATGCTCTTACCTATAATGGATTATGGGGACATTATTTACAGCATTGCCCCAAAAACCCTATTAGACACTCTGCAACCCACAGCTAGTAATGCCTTGAGGACAGTCTACTGGAATAAAGGTACCAGGAACCACGAGAAACTACACAAGCTAGCAGATCTAAATCTCATGAAGGACAGGCGAGAAATGCATCTCTTGAAGCATGCCTTCAACGCATCCTTAATTGATGACAACATTGATAAAAGGCCACTTAGGACAAGGGCCCATGATGCGAGGCTCCTAAAAATAACAAGGGTAAAAAATCCAATATACAGGAAAAGTCTCCACCATAGAGATGCCACACTATGGAACCAACAAGATGTTACCACGAGATCAAATAGGACATCAACGGGATTCAACTCATGGTTGAAAAAAGAATATGATAAAAAAATCAAGTCCTTACCTGATGTATGACCAGCCCCCTGCAACCCCCCTTATGCGCCCTCTCCCCTGGCACTGGGGGGTGAGTACACCCACACACACACACAAATATTCCCCTTTATGTATTTCACTTGGACATGAAATTTTTGCCCTATATTATAACATCTGAGGCTCTTGCATAAATGATGGATGGGCGCCACTAATGTGGCCCCCACCCATCACTTAATTTTTATTTTTTTTCTCTCTACCATTTCTTCTATCACAACTTTCTCTCTTATCTACTCTATCTCTTTTTTCTCTACTTTCTATTATTTTTCTCTATAATTTGACCTTCTAAGATAACATGAGGCTGTCAGTACCTTAAGTACAAATGACATATGAACAGTTAACAACTGCCTCCAAAGGACATAAGTTCCTTCTCGTTTATTCCAAACCATATCTTAACAAATCCTCATAAATACTAACAAATGGTAGGGGGATTGACCAAAAAACATTGGTCAATCCCTCATCCTATTACCACTCCCAAATGGGCAAGTGGATAAGTACTCCGCTTAACGGAAATTTATCTTATTATAATGCTGTGGAATACAGAAATACAATCTATAATGGTTATGTATCTCCTCAGGATAAAAATAAATGAAATATCAATCAATCAATTAAATTTACCGGAAATGTCATTTGACATTTTCGGTAAATTTAAGATTTCTTATATTTCATGGAAAGCTCCAAACGACATTTCCAGGACATTTCCCCGTCATTTTGGTACACTTAAATATACTTAAATAGGAATTTTCATGCAGTGGGACTGCAGGCACTAGGATTAGCAGGCGGTGCATCGGGAGGTGTCAGCGCGTCAGGTGAGCAGGGGCTTTTTGGTTCTCTACGACAGAAAAGGTCCAGACACTGGATAAGGCCTGACTTTCATCTTCCCTATGACAAACTGTTTGATGAGATGACATACAGGGAACTGGTGTATGGCATGGTGTGTGTCATGGAGTCCATACACAAGTCCAATGACGCTAGATTTTCTCTAGAAGGGTATATTGAACATTTTAAATATATTACCCTAAAGGAGATTGGGCCAACCTATACGGCAAGGGCGGTGGACAAGTATGAGCGGGACGTCACTACCAAGGTGTTAGAAGGGAGAATTTCATTCATGGCGGCGGAGCACACTGCAAATGCCACGCACTTCGGGATTGAAAATACTCGAGCCTATGTGGAGGCCATGCGTGTGATGCAAGGCAGCCAGTCAGGCGGGGGCGGCAAGTCTGGTGGTTCAGGGTATAACAAAGGCTCTGGCAACCCCTCCCCCCGTATTATGTGCCCGGATGACGTGTGTGCCTTGTGGAATTTCACGACATGTAATTTCAACCCTTGCCACAAGCAGCACGTATGTTGCATATGTAGGGGCACTCACAAGGCCAGAGGAGGTTGTAGTCACGCCCAGGGTCAAGCACAGGGGTACCAGCGTCAACAGCAACAGAACCCGTATCAGGGGTTCTCCCAGCAGCAACAGTCACCAGATTACCAATGTCAGCAGCAGGGGGGGTTCAGCGTTAAGCAGTGATCTGACAGGCACGTCTGATTTATCCTCCTTTGGTTACGTAGATTCTGAGAATTTAATCTGCTGTGATTCCCTACAAACTTTGTTATGCAGCTACCAGTCGTATAAACCTCTCTGGGACTCGTCAGCAGCCCATGTGGTGAAAGTTGTACGTTCTCAGTTTAAACCATGTGGTTGGAGACAGATGTTATCAGGAGGTGTGGACAGTTACCATGACAACCAGTGGGATGTGAACAGTTTATTCATACTGGATGGCGTGCTTCATGGCTTTAAAATCATAGATCCCTATGCTGAAGTTCCATCCTATGAGTGTGAAAACTACGCGTCAGTGAAAGGTGGGGCATATGATTACTTGAATGACATTGTGTTGAAGGAGCTAGAGATTGGGAAGCTGTCAAGAGTCGATAGGAAGCCACATTGCATTCACGCGCTGGGGGCTGTAGAGAAAAGCTCCGGGGGATTCAGACCCATAACTGATGCTAGCAAACCAGATTTTTATTCCATAAATAACTTCATGTCAGAAACTTTTCAGCATTTTAAGTTCTGTAGCATGGACAATATTTGTAATAGTTTAACACCCGGGTGTTATTTGGCTGTTACAGACGTCTCAGCGGCCTACAGATCTTGTCATATTAGACCTTTTGACAGGAAATTCCAGGGCCTGAAATGGTCCATAGATGGGCGTGAGGACAATTT
This sequence comes from Harmothoe impar, assembly GCA_947462335.1. Taxonomy (NCBI): domain Eukaryota; kingdom Metazoa; phylum Annelida; class Polychaeta; order Phyllodocida; family Polynoidae; genus Harmothoe; species Harmothoe impar. The sequence continues at coordinate 77,222,173 of OX381711.1, forward strand.
TCTATCTTTTGGTGCACGCGCCTCTCCATATATATTTAACAGCCTAACCAATGCAGTATCCTGTTACATGTCAAGCTGCGGTTTTGTATGCTACAATTACTTAGACGATTTTTTAGTGATGGGTGCAACTTTTAATGAGTGCAAGGAAGCTCAACTAGCCCTACATTCTCTGTTGAGGTCATTGGGTTTCGACATAGCCTACAAGAAGGTGCTATCTCCAGCAACGAGGCGGCGTTACTTTGGCATAGATATAGACACTGTTCACATGAAGTTAATACTCCCGGATGACAAATTGTTGAAACTAAAGGACGAGCTTGCGTTTTTTTATGGTCGCCGGCAGGCGACGCGTAAGCAGCTCCAGAGGTTGTGTGGCATTATTGCTCATTGTTCAACAGTGGTCAGAGGGGGCAGGACTTTCTCACACAGGATCATTGGCCTTCTGAGTAACTTTTCACCATCTAAGAGGAGAGTGACTTTGAGTAAAGGCTTCTTCAAGGACGTTGATTGGTGGCGTAACTGTGCTCAATGGTTTAATGGTGAAGCAAGGATGGTGGGAAGACGCCTGTGTGATAAGGTGGAGTTGTCTATGGACGCCTCTTCAACAGGTTTTGGCGTGGTCTGGCGTACCGATTGGCGAGCTGGTACTTGGAAACTAGACTTGGACTCTACACAGGACCATCACACACATTTATGCCATACACCAGGGGATGAAATACCAGACAATATAAATGTACAAGAGCTTTACCCTATGGTCAAGGCTCTGGGGGGAGGACTGGAGAAACTGTATTGTTGTTTGTAAAACTGATAACACTCAGGTTGTAGCAGGTTTAAATACCGGTAGAAGTGTAAATTCTACAGCTATGTCTTTATTAAGGCGCATTTTCTGGTTATCAGTGTTGTATAATTATCACATAATTGCAGAGCACATACCGGGTAAATTAAATATTGATGCTGATTCTTTGTCTAGATTGTTATGTAAAGATAAAAGTATACTGGTTGGTTTGTGTAGTTCCAGATGCAGACCGCTTGCGTCAGAGCCTAGATGCTAGAGGGGCGGTGGTTAGATCTTACTGTTGGGCGGAATCAACCTGGAGGACTAAGGCGGCACAGTGGAAAAGATATATAAGTTTCTGTGCCCTGTTATTGTTACCGGTAATACCTACAACTGTTAATACTATGTGTCGCTATGTGGTGTATTTGTCAGACACGCTATGTTATGTGAGTATAGACAACTATGTGTCAGCTGTCGTAAGTTTGAACAAGTATTTTGGTTATGATGTGTCCAGCATTTGTAAAGACTTCACTTTTGTTACTACTTTAAAGGGTGTTCGCCGTCTGTTGGGTGACCCAATACCTAACAGGGTAACTTTAACTTTAGATGAATTATTGATTTAATATGTCGTCATATGTGGATTGGCTCAATGTGAATGAACGTTGTATGTGGGCTTGTATTGTCACAAGTTTCAGGTCTCTCCTAAGAAAATGTAACCTAGTCCCGGATAATTTCAAGTTAGATGGTCATTTCTTGCGCAGGAAATCTTTACGCTTCACATCTTGGGGGGTGTTGCTGACTGTTTCTAGTTCAAAGACTATACAATATGGGCAGAGAGTGCATCTTATACCAATAACTTTTGCCAAGGGTTCACCTTTATGTGCCGTTACTCTCCTCAACAGACATTTTAATGATGTACCGGCTGTGGATTGCGACTCGCCTGTGTTCATGTTAAAGCAGGGGTTAGGGACGGTTCCCTTAACCTACCCGGTACTGTTGAAGTATTTAAAGCGCCTGTTGAAGGTTATAAACTTGGACGTGCAGGGTGCAGGAGTTCACTCCCTACGTCGGGCAGGCCCTGCTTACTTACATCATTGTGGTGTGCCACTAGAGGACATACGCCAGACAGGTGACTGGGCATCTCTGACTGCGCTTATATATTTGGCTAAGCCACTGTCTTCAAGGATCAATTTGGACAAGCTGGTCTCCTATTCAATCTGCAATAAGAAACTGTGATGTGGAACTTAAGAAGTTATAGACTTAGGTTCTGGGTGTTGCCATTATAAATACCCAAGTCCACTCATCGCCTTGCCATTTATTTACATGCCAGAACCGTTCGGTATCAATGGTGTGTATCAATGTGTTGATACATGTATTGAGTCGAAGGTTAGAAAGACTGCTTCCACTCGCCCCCTGGGGGTTTAGGGTGGTACTACTGTTGTGGACTTCAAGGCTCACCACACTGCCACCTGGGGGCTCACTCGGACACTGGTCGCTAGGCACCGACCACCCTTGGTTACCTGCTTTGTTGTGCTTGGTGTGTCGGCCGGACAGGTCGCAGTTATTTGCTTGTGCTTTGTGTCATTTAAAAATTTTTATATTTCTGCTTGCTTGAATTATTATCATGTATTGAATAAATAGGCCGTTATAAATACCTGGCCCAAGTCCACTCATCGCCTTGCCATTTATTTACATGCCAGAACCGTTCAGTATCAAAAGGTATTTAAAGAGATCTACATCTATAGAAACTATATATAATGTGTGATGTCATGCTTAGTGAGAATTATTTTCTAAAGCTATTAAACATGTGTTTGCAAGCTTGGGATGGGTTCTTCTATGTGTGAACTTTTCTGTCTGCAGGGCTGAAACATTTGTACTAATGTCTGCCTGAATACAGACCCAGTGAGGCAGTACAGGATGAAGTTAACAGCATGAATTATATCATCCAATTCATAGGTAATTAAGATAAGTGTACTACAATCCATGATGAATTCTGCTCCTAGAAACTCTGACAGCAAACGCATAAAAAACATTAATATCCCAGGTTGATACATGTTCCTCTATTTGTGAAGTTTTCTTTCTGCAGGACTGAAACATTTTAACCAATGTCTGCCTGAAGACAGACCCAGTGAGGCAGTAGAGGATGAAGTTAACAGCATGATTTATGTCATCCAATTCATAGGTAATTAAGATAGGTGTACTACGATCCATGATGAATTCTGCTCCTAGAAATTCTGACAGCAAACGAATAAAAAACATGAATGATGCAGGGAGAGTAGTCACAAGAAAAACAATGCAGACAGCAAACATTGTTATGGTCAGGTTCTTGGTGTTCTTTGCATGATGAGAATCCCGATGATGATTCACGAACTTGTGTTGTGAATAAATCTTCTTCATTGTTAATGGGCTTAGGACACAAATTATGCAAGACGGTATAATAGAGTACACTAATGCAAAGACAACTGAAAAGAGAGTCTCTAAAACAGAGCCAGAACCAAATGAAATACATACATATTGCCCATCTGCTGTTCCAATGCTGCCAGTAAAAAAAGTTGGCATGGCAATTATGAACATGACAATCACCAATATTACAATAGCAATAGCAGACTTTCTCCTCATACAATAAATATGTACCTTTAATGGGTAATAAACCCCAATTGTGCGTTCGGTTAATATGAATACAATTAGCCAAGAGGAAACACTTGCTGTGAAAAGACTGAAAAATAATAATGTACGACACAGCCAGAGTGATGAGGATAGTGGCAGAAGGCCATATATGGCCTTCTGCCACTATATATATATTACATCTATTTTGGGAAACATAAACCACAGTGACAGATTGTCAAAAAAAGCGAGAACCAGCAGCAGGCTCATGAAGACAGAGGTCCTCATCAAGGAGCCGTACACAATCACGATAATAACAAGACTGTTCAGTATTGTTCCAATTCCACATACAGTTGATTTCACAATAAAGTTCAATAATGATATAAATCTTTCATGTGTTGTCTTGGAAATATTTCCACTGATATTAAATGATTCATTATGAAGAAATGGTAGATTTTCCATGGTATTTCTTTTAAAGTAAATATAGAATACAACAGTAAACTATGGTTATCAAATAAGTCTGTGAAGGATCTGGAATTAACCCTACATGTATGATCTACCAATGTAGTTATCAGAGTTGTTGACTGTAATTCTGCTTCTAATACAGTTCTGTATCAACCTGTAAGGTGGCAGGACCTGACAGACACAGGTAGAGATATTGAGCTGGAATTATGCTTGTTGACAATTGCCTGTCATTTTCTTTGAGCTCAGCCATTTTTATGTTGACTTTCACTTTGTATCATGATTTTGTAAACGTTTAAATGAGGTGGACAAAGATTGACTACCACAGCTTGGCAATATCACCAACAATAATGCAACAAGGGACAAACCTGTGGAGCCACTAGACGCCGCCCATTCTGTGCGCAATGTTAAATCACCACTTCTGGCGTAATCTTAAAGTCTTAAAAGGGAAAAAAGGAAAAGAAGAACGGGGGTTTGGGGGCAGAGCCCCCCTATCAACATCAGATGCCATCCATATTAGGACTAGATTGAGTTTTGTTATTAGATTACGGGAAAAGGGGGGTTTCGTTATTAAGATTACAGGAAAAGTGGGCTTTTTAAGAATACGGTTGGAATTGGTGGTGTTTAGTGACCCTGCAGGTTCGTCCCCACGTGCGACAATAATGCTATGCTATGAACTGAAGGATTTGGTAAGCCTTGATGTGGGGGAATGATAATCCAGCCTATGCTATGGATGTACTATATGGATTTAGTTGGGTAGGAAGCAGGGGGTCCCATGCACCCGAAGACTATATTTTTTTAACTGACATTTTTGGAATCCTGAATATCTCTAGTTACGGAATATCTTCGTACCCAAGGTGAATTCATGTCCCATCAGGGTCATTGGCGGCCATCTTGTCGGCCATCTTGGCTTTTTCATGAATTATTAGTAAAACCTTACTTTCTCTATAGATTTCCAACCGTTTGAGCTACATGCATGAAATTTTTATATGAGGCACATAACTAATCCCACTATGTACACAAATTACTCACACTAGTAATATTTGTAGTGTCTGTGATGGGACAGAGCCTTTCTTCAAGCAGGCTCGATAGCTCATCACTTATCATTAAAAATTATAATCAGTTGAGGAGTAGCCTAGAGGTAAATCCCGGCATGACTATTTGTAACACAGGCCCTGGGGCGCAATGGATCAGGTTTTGAGTTAAATCGTGTGAGACGTGTGAGACCGGGATCCCGAGTTTTTGAGCAGAAACTCTAGTCAAACTACATGCAGAGACAGGAATTTTGGCAAGCTAACGTATAAACATACACTGAACCACCATGGCTGGTCAAGGGCCAGGAGGAGGGAGAAAACAATCTACGAGAGCCTCCAAAGGAGACGACATATTGGCGCAGGACGCATCGCCTGCAGAGGTCATCACTGCTGTCAATGCATTGGCTAAGTGGATGTCAACTCAGGAAAAAGCGACTGAAAGAATATTAGAAACGCTCGCCACCTTAAATGCGACTGCTCTAACTAATGCCAAGATGTTTGAGAGCATCCATACGAGGCTAAATGAGTCGGAGGGCACCATTACAGGTATTACAAAATCCCTGGAAGAAACCGAGAAGGCGTTCAAAAAACATGCCGAGACGTCAAGTGCTCAGACTCGCATGTTGACAGCGCACCAGTCGAGATTTGACAAGATGGACGAAGAACACAAGAAACAAGTCGTAATTCTAAAAGGAGTACAGGAAGATGAGGGTGAGAATCTTCACACAATTGTCAGTGGATTGTTTAATGACACTCAAGTTGGGTGGAACATTGAAAAGGTGGAATCGATTACGAGAATAGGGAAGCTCCAGATACGAAACAACGGGCGGGGCCCAAACCGGAACCAAGATGGCGGCGCCCAGGCCGAACGAGGTGAGGAACAACAACAACAATGAAGATCTAAATGTAGGGCGATAAAAGTTGTATTCTCAAAGAAACACCTGAAATCTGAACTCATGAAGGGACTGAAGTTCCTGAAGGGTAAGGTACGATGGCTGAATGTATCAGTGGGAGATGAATTGAACGAGAAGGAGAGAAGAGAGTTCATCGACCTACGCTCCATATTCTTCTTGGCAAAGGAATGTGGATACGACGCATGACTGCGCCAGGGGGCTGTGATCATTGAGAAGGAGAGTTACCCACACTAGAGAATCTGGAGTTGGCGACACAGGTATATACAGACGACGGGCTGATGTTTAGGTCCAGTCATTACAGGTTCTCTAACCTATACCCGTGCAGCATTAAGTACAAGGAGGTCGACTACAACAGTGTAGAGCAAGCTTTTCAAGCCACGAGAGCCAAGGAATGTGGTAGTAGAAAAATGCACGATGCTATCATGATACAGGACTGCCCATATGAAATGATGTCCATTGGCAAACAGGTGAAAGACAGTGCACCATGGGCTAAAATGGCGGAGAAGACCTTATACGAGATCAACAAGATAAAATTCTCCAACCCAGACTTTGATGAACAGTATGGGGATGTGGCTACCACCTTGGTCAAGCATTGATATAAGTTTTCAATTTGTGTTGTATTACTGCAATTAAAGACATGAAATTCTAAACATTGCATATACTGGTATTAAACCTCCTGTATCTACTGATATCTTTTCTCAAACCGAGTGTTGGGGGGGTACATGGTTTTTTTGGGAATTTTTCTAAGTTTTTTGTACATTCATGACAGGCAACCAGTAATACTTTTGAGCTTATTCATTCATAAAGTGTGTGAAAACCAGGTCTACTCAGGTTGCTACTGGAAAAAGAGTTTCCCTCATAATAAAGGGTGAGTCTCCAAACTTTAGAAAGGGGTTCTCCATTGTGCACTTAAATGCTAGAAGTATTCGTAATAAGCAAACTAATATAAGGGGTGAGCTTCTAAAAAAAGACATAGATATTATTTTGTTTTCCGAAACATGGTTAAACGATGATGATGAAGATAATTTGTACACTTTCCCACGATACAACATGTATAGGCTAGATAGAGTGAGTGTCTACCGGGGTGGTGGCTTGTGTGCTCATGTAGACGAGGGACTTTCCTGCTCAGCTGATAAATTTGACCACCTGAACAGATCCAATGAGGATATTGAGATACAATGGCTGTTGTCCTTTAAGGGTACAGAAAAAAATCAATTGTTTGTAATGTGTACAGACCTCCTGGAGGATCGCTAGTAAATTTTTGTGACACGATCAAAGCTTTATTCCTGCAAATTCAAAATGTACAAACCTACGATTTATTTATCATTGGTGATTTCAATGTAAATGTCCTGGAAAATAATGCACAGAAAGATATGCTGTATGAATGTTTTGATCAATTTAATTATCGTCAACTTATACATACTATCACGACCACCTCTGGTACCAACACGGGTATAGATTTAATTTTTACAAATTGTATGGAAGTGGCTTCAAGTGGACCACTGAATATTCATTTGAGCGATCACCTCCCTGTTCACGTTATTAAAAAGCAAAGTTATGTAAAACCTGCTCTCAGGTCATTCACAGGTAGATCATATAGAAATTATGATAAAGTCAAGTATTTAGAGAGTGTAGAGTCGTGTGATTGGACGTATTTTGATGACTGTGATGATCCTTCTGAATGTTGGGAAGTTATGAAAACATGTTGAAGAGAATGTTGGATGTGTCCTGCCCGGTAAAATCTTTCAAAATTAAAGACAAAGCTGATCCTTGGATGACCAACTACTTAATATAACGATCAAATGACAAAAACAACCTGTTATTAGAAGCAAGAAATTCAACATGTTTTCTGACATGGCATAGAGCTGGAGATTTGAGAAATGAAGTTAATTCAGAACTAGACATAGCCAAAAAGAAATATTATAATGAGCTTTCAGAAAATAATTTAAAAGATTCTAAAAAATTCTGGTCTATACTAAAAGAGATAATTCCTTCAAAAGAATCAGGCACAAAAAAGATCAATTTAGTTGACGAAAACAGTAACCCTATAGCTGGGGAGGACACATCCACATATATTAATACTTTTTTCGCTCAAATTGGTTCCAAACTTGCAGAAAAGCATACTGAACCTTACGAGTTCATTGGGACGAGATGTCAAAATGAGATGGCAGATCTGAATATAAGTGACGAGGATTTTGTTAAGTGTGTATGTGATCTGGATACCTCAAAATCATCAGCCATACAGTATCTACCTACTTCCATATTTAAAGATGCAATTTTGCATAATCCGTCTAGATTTATTAAAATTATACGTTTGTGTTTAGAAAATGATGTTTTCCCAGAAAAATGGAAAATTGCGACAGTGACCCCCCTACCCAAAGGAGGGGATCTGACAAATGTGTCTAACTATAGGCCCATCAGTGTGTTGCCAGCCCCAGGAAAGATCTTTGAGCGACTTATCCACACGTCAATGTCCACCCACTTAGTGAATAATAATATTTTAACAAAAAAACAGGGAGGGTATCAAAAGGGAAAATCAACTTTAGACTCAATTTCAAACTTTGTCGACGATATACTAATCAATAGAAATAAGGGTAATATTAGTCTAGCAGCCTTCATCGACATCAAGAAGGCTTTCGATTACAAATTACACTATATTACTAGCAAAATTAGAAGAATATGGGATAAGAAACAAAAATTATAGACTTGTAAAAAATTACCTAGAAAATAGACAACAATGTACAGTGACAAATAATATTAAATCAACCCTCCTTCCTTTGACGTGTGGCGTTCCTCAGGGGTCAATCCTTGGCCCCCTATTTTTTCTGTTGTATATTAACGACTGCATTAAAAGTGATGATACTCATAAAACTGTTCTCTACGCAGACGATAGTGTATTATATGTTACCGGTAAGGATAGAAATGTATTAGCAAACAGGCTTGAGCAAGCCTTAGCCACTTTTGTGCACTGGACAAAGGTAAATAAGCATACTATAAATGAGTCAAAGACTAAGGTCATGACCTTCGCGTCACGTAAAAAACTAAATAAATTAAACAAACCTAAGATTATGATGAATAATGTTGAGTTAAAGAGCGTAATCTCCTACAAATACTTGGGAGTAATTCTTGACGAAGAGTTGAATTTTAATATTCATGTGAGAAACATGATCAAAGGTTTGAGATACAAGTCAATTCTCTTATATAAGGCCCGAAATTATATGGCTGAAAAGGCACTCATGAGAGTATATGAGTCTCATGTTATACCGGTTTTTGACTACTGTGATATTTTATATACGGGTAGCAATACAGACTTATTGTCTCAACTACAAGGGGTACAGAATAAATGTATAAAAACATGTAAGTCCCTACACATATTAACACCTACTGAAGTAGTCCATGCAAAAGCAAGTCTTCCAACTCTATCTAATAGAAAGAAATACCATGCCAAATTGTATGCCCACAAACGAGCCTCCCAGGAACACTTTGTAAGAAAACCTGAAAGGGTCACTCGATTGACTACAGCTCCTGTGTTAAAGTATGATATTCCAAAATGTAAATCATATGAGTATAGTCACCAAGTAGTATGTGCACGGGAATGGAACTCTGTAGATGCAGACTCTAGAAATAAAATTGTGTTTGAAGAATTCAAAATCCTGGCAAAAAAAGAACTCTCTAGTAGTATACCGGTAGTGAAAGAAGATTAAGAGCCTGGTAGTACTTAAGTGGTTTTTTTATAAATTAGGGGGGTAAATTCTAGCGAGAATTGAATGTAAAATGTACCTTGCCGCTGTATCTTTTCAAACTTTACCTGTTATTTTTGGAGATATTTTCAAATGTTGAGCTTACTTCATATAATGATTGTACCAAGCAACAGTTTAACTGTCCGGTACAGTCATTGACTTTTATCCGAATGGTATCGCCTGTTCCTTACTTTTAATGAAAGTTGACGTAAACGGCTCAGATGTACTTTCAGAATAAGTCAAACTAATTACATACATGTACTCTGTTATATAATGAGCAAATGGACATCCTTTGAAATGTGTATACGTCTGATTAATATACCGCTATGCATAAGTGAGGAACCCACACAAGGATTTTTCGATGTACAAGTCTCCACATCTGGTGAATAAAGTCAAATTATTACTCAAAAGATACAGAACTTAAGTTGCTGTAGGTCTAGTGAACCAAAGTTGCCTGCAATATGTGGTGTACAGGAACAGTACAAACAACTAACAGCGTATTAGACTTGTGTTTCAACCGTTGGTATTGGTTCCTCTATTTGTGAACTTTTCTTTTTGAAAGACTGAAATAATTTTACTAATGTCTGCCTGAATACCCAGAGAGACAGTACAGGATGAAGTTTATAGCATGATTTGTTTCATCCAATCCATGGATAATTAGAATGGCAATATAACCATCCATGATGAGATCTGCTCCTAGAAACTTAGACAGCAAATCAATAAAAAACCTAATTACTCCAGGGAGAGTAGTCACAATAAACACAATGCATACAGCAAGCATTATAATGGTTAAATTATTGGTCTTTTTGATAGTTTTCCCTGAATGAGAATGATTATGGTTTCTGAACTTGTTCTGGGAATAAATCTTCTTCAATGTTAATGTGCTGAAGACACATATGATACAAGATGGTATAATGGAGTATACTAATGCAAGGACAAAAGAATAGGCAGCTTCTAAAATAGATCCAGACCCAAGTGGATTACACACATGCCCCCCATTTGCTATTCCAATGCTGCCAGTAAACAAAAGCGGCAGGGCAATTATGAACATGATAAGGATCAATATCAGAATAGCAATAGCAGACTTTTTTGTAGTACAATAAATATGCACCTTTAATGGGTAATAGACAGCAATCATGCGTTCAGTTGATATGAATACAACTAACCAAGAAGAAACACATCCTGTCAAGATAAAAGTAAAACCTATTGTACGGCAGAGCCAGAGTGAAGAGGATACAGGGAGAAGGCTGTATATTATATTACGTCTGAGAAACATGAACCACAATGAAAGATTATCAAATACAGCAAGAACCAGCAGCAGGATCATGAAGACAGAGGTCTTCATGAGGGAGCCATACACTATCACACTGATAATAAGACTATTCAGTATAGTTCCAATTCCACATATAGTAGATGTTAAAATGATGTACAATAATGATATGGGACCTTCATCTGTAACCTCAGAATTATGTCCACTGATATCAAAGAACGATCCATTGTGAAGAAGTGGTAGATTATCCATGGTACTAGTTTTTATAGTAAATGTAGAATTTCACAGTAAATTATGGTTGCTAAATAAGTCTGAGAAGGCTCTGGATTTAACCCTACATGTATGATCTACCAATGTAGTTCCCACAGTTGTTGACTGTGATTGTGATTCTGATACAATGCTGTAACAAACTGGCAATGTGGCAGCACCTCGCAGAGACAGGTAGAAATATTGAACTGAAATTATGTTGGTTGACATTTGACTTTCACTTTGTTTAAGTTTGGCCATTTGAATGTTGACGTTCACTCTGTACTAAAACTTAGTAAACATTTCAGACGTGTTATACTGTAGAGGGTATACTTTATACCCCAAGAGTTGGCAAAGTGATCTACACAGTATGACACAGTACCATTGACAAAGGCATTGCTAGGACAGGGTCGGTCCGGTAACCTGAAAAAAAGATTTTTTTTGTTGGCCTCAGGTATATAATGGTGATCCTACAGTGTCGTTATTATGCATGAATGCAGCTCTGCCAAGTAGACTGGACATGGCATCATCATCTTGACAATGAAGATCTGTGTCACAAGAACAAGTTTCTTGACATTTGTTTACTGAAACTTTCATCCAGGAATGAGGTATGCCAACTCCTGATGTACATACTTTACTTGATCTGTCGACTCCATTAGCCACAATGTGCACACGTTGCGTCTCCATCTAGAATTGATTATGTAAATACAGTATAGTTTAAATATCTGGCCAATTTCAAAGTTTAATGCACTGCATTGACTTTTTCCAAAGAGGACTACCCAAAAGGACAATATGAATAGGTGATTCCTAACCTTCCAAAAGGGATCACACTATTGCATAGAAATAGCTTGAAATTAGATGAGGTGGAATATCTCTTTAAACATTGTCATGAAAATGTTAAGGGCTGCATAATGCTTTATTGATTGTAACCGCATGGGCAAAGATTACTAGCAATTAGGAACATGTATATTGTGCCATCACACAACTGGCGTACTCCCCCCCTTACACATATTACTAACCAAGCCTTCTGCCATCACAATTTCATGGTCACTTTACAAACATCTTTAACGAAAAGTGTGCAGTTCAACAAGGCGACCCCTGGTCTAAGTGGGCTAGTATTGTTCCTAAGAATACTACTAGATGTCCTCATTGAGAGTCAAGGGGATTTTATAGCCTATTATAGAATCCTGACCTGTGGGGGTCTAAATAATACTGTTCCCTAGAGTTCTTAATACTTCATGTCGGGCGGGGACTCGTCTCGGTCTGGAGGTAAATAGATGTTAAAAGCCCAGTGCAGAACAGAGTGGAGTCAAGACAGAAGTGCTGTAGGAGCTCAGGCTCGGTTGAGACCTGAGTTGGATCTTATTTGGCAGGAGGAGGCCTGCCGCCTTTTATTACAAACTGGGGTGGTGCCCGGGCCACCGTGTCGTGACAAACAATATTCCCTGGAGTTTTCAAGTAGGGCAGAGCCACTTCAAAATGTCATCCAGTCGTCAACATAAAACCATCTTTTACTGGTAAATACAATAAAGTAACTGGGTAAAATGTATACCTACATGGTCCTGGTCATGTGTACTCTGTACTGATAGGTATGTCTATAATTACCTCTCCTTACTTAAGGTGGATCGCTACCTGCTGAAAATGAACCCACTGCGCAGGTCTCTGCACATGCAGCTTAAACGTATCAGAATGAGCTTATATTGCACAGTCTGATACACATATGAGTTTCCTATGTCATATTCGAAATTAGGCAAATTCAAGTAAAATTGAGCATTTTATGGGACTTTTAATATTTGCTTTATTTGTTACCGATAATATTTCCTATTTTTTACATGAATTAGTGCATTGGCATTATTTACCAATGAATCTTCTTAGAAATACTATAGATCTTATCATGTTTCTTAAGACAGCCAAGGTCATTTAATGATGACATTTTAGCGCCAAATTTTGCTGATATTACCCATCATGCAGTGCTCTAAATATGAAATCTAGTCCGGTTTTGCATTATTTTTTATTTTCAAAGGCCCAAAACCCTAAAATTATGCACGGGACCACCCATCAAAATTGTTTTCATATGTTAGCAAATAATCTAAACTAATTTCTGAGAGAGTTAAAAAAAATTCTGTTAATACTGAATACTATTTTCAGCCAATAAACCTACAAAATAATGACTATTTATTCTTACCCTTTCCCGAAACATCGCATTTTTACCCCAGATTGCCATTGCATACAACTATAAAAGTTAGCCTGATAGTAAGTATAACTATAGATATTATATAGGGCCATAGCGGTAACGCGTTTACACTATGGATATTTTTTTGCTTTAAGGGAGTGTTCATTTATTAATTACAGGGGGGGTGGTGAGATTCCGCGCGGAGGGGCGAACATTTTTTACCCCCCCCTCGAGAGCGCGTGGAACACTCCTATTATGATGAGGCATGATTTTACTATTATTTTAAAAACCATGGGGAGAAACAGTTATGAAAGTTAGGCCACTCCAAAAAAATATGGTTTCTCATCACCAAGGTCTGAAAGGCAGGATGAGGGAGTTTTTGGTGACCAAAATTCACATTTGATTTTTTGAGGATTAATTGATATTTATAGTGGGGAAATTGTAACTTATTTCTATCACACTGCATTAATATCAGTATAAGCTTTGATTTGATACCAAATATACCAGTATGTGTCCATTTTTATCACATTTTTCACCAAAAATTAGGAGGGTAAAAAAAGCTTAGATTGAGGGAGGAGATGATATTAGCTGAGGATATATAAAATCAACCCACTGGAATACTTGGGGTACCTACTGCTAAAGGATGGTCATAATCTACAGGAGAGTGTCAAACAATGACGAGGTTTATTGATAAATGTAGCTATCCCTCCCCTCAACCCCTGCACCCAGGCTCCATCCCTCAATCTGTGCCCCCGTAACTAAGAGAGCCCACCTGGGCCCCTTTTTGTCCCTGAAAAGGGGCCAACCCACTTTAAATTTGGGCAAGCTAATGTGAGTCCCATCTGCTAGCTCTGGTCAAGACCAAGTGGGTACCAGATGGGCAGCCCTGATGGGCAGCATAGATGGGCAGCCCAGATGGGCCCTATATGGTAGCCCATCGGTGACTCACCTGGAGCCCATCTGGCAATATTGGCTGGGAAGCCCCATGGTCCTCCCAGAAAGCAAAATCATAAAGGCCGCCAGATACTAAACAAAAACTACACAAAAAAGCATACAGCCTCTGTGCATGTATTATTGGGTTATACTGATGGCTAAATGATTTCGATATAGTTGAGGTCTATTATATTCCTTTCATTATATTGTAGGCCTTACAGTGCTGGAACATAGTATGATATACAACAATTGATTGGTCTATACAAAGTTAAATAATGGCCAATCACTCTTTTAGTAAAGAACGGTTATCTATTTTAGTTTGTGTACCAAAGGGGGCCTACAAGTTGGAACAAAAGGAAAAGAACATATTTGTTTATTGATTAACAATATTTATTATTGGCCGTCGGTTGTCTAGTTCAAGGTCTAGTTTAAAGCCGATTACAGTTAATGACATCCTGAAATGGTTTGGCGAGTTATTTATCGAAAGATATCAGACTTGTGTTTCAACCGTTGGTACATTTTCCTCTATTTGGGGACTTTTCTTTCTGCAGTACTGAAACATTTTAACCAATGTCTGCCTATACACAGACCCAGTGAGGCAGTAGAGGATGAACTTAACAGCATGATTTATATCAGCTAATTCATAGGTGATTAATACAAGTGTACTATGATTCATGATTAAACCTGCTCCGAGAAACCCTGACAGCAAACGCATAAAAAACATTAATATTTCAGGTAGAGTAGTCACAATAAAGACAATGCACACAGCAAACATTGCAATGCTTATATTCCTAGTGTTCTTGGTATTTTTCTCGTGATGAGAATCCTGATGATGATTCCTGAACTTGTGCTGGGAATAAATCTTCTTCATTGTTAATGTGCTGAAGACACATATGATACAAGATGGTATAATGGAGTATACTAATACAAGGACAATAGAATAGATAGGTCCCAAAATAGACCTAGATCCAAAAGTATTACACACATGCTGCCCATCTGCTTTTCCAATACTGCCAGTAAACAAAAACAGCAGGGCAATTATGAACATCAAAATCACCAATATTACAATAGCAATAACAGACTTTCTCCTAGTACAGTACGTATGTACCTTTAATGGGTAGTAAACAGCTATCATGCGCTCAGTTGATATGAATACAATTAGCCATGAGGAAACACTTGATGTGCAAACAATGACAAATCCTAATGTACGATAGAGCCAGAATGAAGAGGATAATGGCAGAAGGCCATATATTACATCTAAAATTGATTATGTAAATATAGTATTGTTTAAATATCTGGGCCATTTAAAAGCTTGATGCACCACATTAATTGTTCCCAAAAAGAACTAACTAAACTCACAATATAAATAGCTGATTGCTTACATTCCCATTACCTTTAAGGATGCAATGCCCTCTGTTGTCATGATGCATGATTGTCAGTGAGTAAGGCAAAAAGAAATAAAGGTATGTATCAGGTCAATGACTTATCAGACCTTTAAGTGTCACTTCTATGTTCCACTTATAGAATATATTCATACTATCAAACCTGTGGGAATTGTACATATTTTATGGAAAACCAATAGCTGTACTCTAAGAGAGCACTAGAGCTTAGGCCAAATGATTTAGTGTCATTCTAGATGCATAGACAAAGATCAGAATTGTAATTCAATTGTTGATACATGTTCCTCTATTTGTGAACTTCTCTTTCTGCAGGACTGAAACATTTGAACCAATGTCTGTCTGAATACCGACCCAGTGAGGCAGTACAGGATGAAGTTTATAGCATGATTTATGTCATCCAATTCATAGGCAATTAATACAACTGTACTACGATCCACAATGAAATCTGCCTCTAGAAACGTTGACAGCGAATGCATGAAAAATATTAGCGATCCAGGGAGAGAGGAAGCAATAAATACAATGCAGACAGTAAACATTATTATGGTCAGGTTCTTGGAGTTTTTGGTAGGTTTCCCATTATGACCATCCTGATGATTATTTCTGAACTTATGCTGGGAGTAAATCTTCTTCATTATTAATGTGCTTAGAACACAGATGATACAAGAGGGTATAATGGAATACACTAATGCATAGATAATTGAATAAAGAGTCTCTAAAATAGATCCAGATCCAAATGAAATACACACATGTTGCCCATCTGCTGTTCCAATGCTGCCAGTAAACAAGACTGGCAGGGCAATTATGAAAATAACAATCACCAATATTATAATAGCTATAACCGATTTTCTTCTGGTACAGTACATATGTACCTTTAATGGGTAGTAAACAGCTATCATCCGTTCAGTTGATATGAATACAATTAGCCAAGAAGAAACATTTTCTGCCAATTCAATGAAAAATACTATTGTACGACAAAGCCAAAGTGATGAGGATAGTGGCAGAAGGCTATATAATACATCGGTTCTTAGCAAAACAAACCACAATGACAGATTATCAAAAACAGCAAGAACTAGCAGCAGGATCATGAAGACAGAGGTCCTCATCAGGGAGCCGTATATTATTACAACGATAATGAGACTGTTCAGTATTGTCCCAATTCCACATACAGTAGATTTTACAATAAAGTTCCAGAATGACATATATCTTTCATGTGTTTCCTCAGAATTATTTCCACTGATATCAAAGAAGGATTCGTTAGGAAGAAATGGTAGGTTTTCCATGGTATTATTTTTAAAGTCAATTATGGTTACTAAATGAGTCTGTGAAGGATCTGGAAATAACTTGACATCTATATATGAATCACCACCAATGTGATTCTCACAGTTGCTGATTATGATGGTGATTCTGATACAACGCTGCATCCAACTGGAAATGTTGCACTACATCGCAGACACAGGTAAAAATATTGTCCTGAAACTATGGTAGTTGACAATTGCCTATCATGTTGTTTGCATGCAGCCATTTGAATGTTGACTTTCACTTTGTATCATGACTTTGTAAACATTTTACAGACCTACTCATGTTAGACTATACATTGTATACGTTATACCCCAAGAGTTAGCGAGGTGGACAAAAGCTACTTTGTTGAACATACTGACCTACATAGTATGACATAGGTAGTATTGGATTGGGCAGCATCATGACATCAAAGAACATAGCAGATTAAAGTACCATGCTGTCATTAGTGGGTTAACAACCAAGGAAGTGCTGATGGTAAACGCTCTCCCGAAATTAGCAGGATCAATTCATTATTTTAGGTTTTCCTTAGCCAAATTTGGAAAAGATAATTTAACAGATTTGATTAATTATCAAATTTCTAAAAAAAACACTTTTCAAGAGGAAGATTCCTGTTTCTCTGTATGCATGGCCATATAAGTCCTGTCCATGGAACCTCCCGTGAGATGTAAATAGTGACCAGACTCACACACACCATGATATACCAGGGACAGGTTGCAGTCTGTGGACAAAACCAACTTCTCCTATGATCATCTTTGTCAGGGCACACTTAGTGTCTTTCTGTTTGTTTACTTAACCTATCATCCAGGATTGAGGCATGCCAAGTGCTGATGTACATACTATACTTTGTCTTTCACCTTCAGTAAACAACATCATTCCTAGCATAAACTTTACTCAATTAGTTGGAATGTGCAAATATTGCGTCCGCATCTCAAATTGATTATGTAAATACGGGATTGATTAAATATCTGGCCAATTTAAAATTTTAATGCACAACATTAAATGTTTCCAAAGAGGACTCACTAAACTAACAATATAATAAGTGATTACTAACATTGCCATTACCGTTTTAGGATGCTATGTCCTTGTTGTCATGATGCGTGAATGTCAGGGATGTATTCATGCACTCTTCTCAGGTGTACCAACCCTGCAGGATCAGCACAATGCATATGTTACTCACCAGGACTCATGGAGAAAGATATAACAAACTAATGTACTACTCGGTCATTAAAGGGTTAAAACCCATGGCATATGAATTGTGAGTTTCAAATCATATTTTGGGCAGTATTTATCTTGACTTTATATTGATTCTGAACTCCTGTCAGATGAATAATGAAAAATAGCTTAAAACTCCCTTAAAGCTGCGGCCGTGTCCAACAACATGTAAACTCCCTTAAAGCTGTTGCCATGTCCAACAACATGTAAACTTCCTTAAAGCTGCACTCCCAGGAACTAAAACAGGAATTTGTGGGGCTACCCCATACGGATCTGGACTACTTAACTCCACCTGCAGGATTATATTTTCTAAAATCGACATGGGATGTGGGCCCTATCAACATGGGACATATCTTAAAATTAGTGGGGACACTTTTATTAATTATAAGGGGATATTATGATTAATAATTCACGGAAACAAGGAGCATGAATATTTTCTAAAATCGACAGGAGCATGTGGACTCCCTGCCTCTAGGGCCCCATTTAAACGTAAGCTCACACACCCAGTTGTCTGCCTGCCCAGCGCTCTCAACTGGTTTTGTCATCTCTGGCTACTGTCTCTGTAAGCTGATGACTTACGTCTCCGCCAAAAAGCGAGTTGATCGGAGCATCAGTAGCGACACAATCTCCGTTTCTGTTTGGCTGTGTCGGTCGGCTAAGGGGCAGCGTGTGCTCCTATTGTCCACATATTAATGGATTTCAAGATAATTCAAGATAGAAGCAGAGCACAGTAAAGAAGAGGTCTTACAAAAAACGTCTCACCCTGTAATCCAAGATATCTCCCACTGACTTAACACTAAAATTGTGCGGACTGTAATATAGACGAAAAAACATTCTAGTTATTACAAGTTTAATTTCTCTGCACACATTTTTTGTTTTTTGGTCAATATTTTTAAATTAAATGTTTTAAAAGCTTAGAGTAGAACATTGATGAAAGTAACTGATGTTCCACGCACCTGAGTGTCCTATCTGTCCATTCGTCAAGTTTTTACATTTTTGAACCATGGATTCATTTCAAAATTGACAGACAAAAATGAAGTTTCACTATCTTGATGTGACCCCTCACAAGGCGTTGCATAAGACTCTGGGTGGTAACCCTGAGTCAATAAAAATACACAACAGAGCCAGAGGGATGAGGATAAAGGAAGAAGAGATAATATTTCTAATTCTTTTTCAAGAAATAAACCATGATGACAGATTATCAAAAACAGCGAGAACCACCAGCAGGATCATGAAGACAGAGGTCCTCATCAGGGAGCCGTACACGATCACGATAATGACAAGACTGTTCAATATTGTTCCAATTCCACATACAGTAGCATTCACAATCAAGTACAACAATGATATAGCCCTTTCTGTCTCATTCATGAAACGAACAAATCATTTCCACTGATATCGCTGAATGATTCTTCATGGAAAATATTAGGTTTCTATGATATCAATATTATATCAAATGTGCAATACTCCACAGAGGTATTGTCACTGAATGGATCTATGAAAGGATCTGTGATTGTCCCTATGTCTGTAGTCTATTACTGTAGTTTTCACAGTTAAACTTGTGATTTTAAACTGATGCATACAACTGGAATTTATGTGGCAGGACCTAACAGACACAGGTAGAAATATTGAACTAAAACCATTTTTGTCACCACTTGCCTCACATTTGGTTTGCATACAGCTTATTGAATGTTTACTCTGTATCGTGCACGTCTTAGACTTTATAGATTGTACAAGAGGTGAACAAATGCTGACGCAGCATGGCAATATCATCGAAGATAATGCTATACTCTGGACATGAGACATGGTGAGCTCTCATGTTGGAAGGTATTAATTCCAAATCAGATATGCTATCCTGTTAATACAAGATACCAGGGTTTCACAATAAAAGCTATTTGAAGATCTTTTATACTTTCCAAGCTTTATCATGGTTATTTAAAACAGGGAAATGACTCTGGAGAGGATTTGACGTCAGGATATTAACTGGTGCACCCATCTATTAGACTTACACATTGTCAGTTGCCCCCTTGAGGTTTATCAATTAGCCTTTGTTGACCTCTCCTGTAATTGGGTGTACTTTGTTACAGCTCTCCTAAACTTATTTGGGGATAGAGAGGTTCAAAGTTGCTTTTCATTATCTTATAGAAGAATCCCTCACTGGAAATTGAACACCACACACAGCCTCCGTCAGCCGTTGCTGCCTCTTCAATACAACCTCCCTCTCCTTAGCTTCAATCCTGCTCAATTGCTGCTGTAGAACCACCTCGGGGTCAGTGCTCTCCCGCCCGGGCTGCCCGCTCTTCCGCCCGGCCTCTCCTTGCTGTTGGTGGGGTGCCCCGCCAGCAGACCCCGGCGGGCTGTATCCCCGTGTACGGCCTCCTTGGAGCCGTGGGAGTCGCCATTGGCCATACCCGCCGAGTCCCCTTATCCGGGTTTGGAGTATCACACTGCGGACATTTAGACCTGTTGCCATGATACTCCAGTCCGCCAAAAACATAAAGTCATCTTGAAAGCTATATAGAAATTGTATCTGCCCATGTCAAAACCAAGTTGCTGTTGCTCTGCTTACTTGCTTGCTGTCTAGTGAGTTGCCCCCACCCCCCTAAGGTGGAGAGTTCCCAAGCCTCTGAGGATAGGCACCAGGAGGCACTGTCAGTATCAACTAATATCAGGATAACTTCCCCGATGGAAGTTATGCCAACACATTACATGATTCCTACCCATTATCTGTCTAAATAAAGGAATTTCTATACATGAATTCATGACTTTCTTCAAGCAATGAGGCATGCCAAGTCCTGATGTACATACTTTGTCTTTTTACTTTTGTTCACAAGAATTACTTCATAAGCTGGTAGATGAGCACACGTTATGTCACCATCTAAAATTGATTATGTAAATAATTTGCAGGGGTCTCCAGGGGATAACACATTTCAGGCATTGTATCCAGTTCCAATCTGAATGCTTTTCTTAGTTTGTTTGCGTGTTTGGACGGAGGATGTTCAAAGAGAGACTCACATTATCCATTATGTAGTAGTAGGTCTTTGTAATTGAATATCGTTCTCCCCAATGTCCCTTTCTGTTCAGCATTTTCTTTTAATGCATATATAACATTTGTACTTTTACAGCATACATCCGTCTTTGAACACATTATTGATCTTTCCAGATTTGTCAAGGCCTTTTTTTGCATCAGTACTTTGCTTTCTTCTGGTATTTCTCATCCAATTACAAGAGTACTATGTATGATAGTATACAACACCAGATAGCATCTGCCAATGCAGCATCTACAGATCTTAGATTAATGACATGATCTCACATATCCTGTTATTGTTAGTGCCGTGCTACATGGCCGGCACGTGGGGACAGTTATCAGCAGGACTTACCATCTACCATGGTTGCGCTACGATTCTAACCATCAGGCGGTATACGTCACGAGATCCAAGGTGGCGCCGGTAATGGCCATAGTCTCTGTTTGTGTACTACATTAGTACTATTTGAACTATTGCAAGTACAGTGCTGGTTATTTTGATTAGTTTTTTTGACGAAACCGGGACAGAGCCCCCGAACCCCCAAATTTTGTGTATCTTATATTTACTCATATTTGCCTCTGAGCAAAACTGAGACTAAGACTACTTTTGTAAATCTATCTCTGTCTCAGATTGGTCCCCCGAAAACTGCCTGGTGGTTAGAATTCTACTGTTATGATCTACCATTATGTTACATGGCTAACACGTGGGGACGGTTATCAGCAACACTTGACATCTACCATTATGTTACATGGCTAACACGTGGGGACGGTTATCAGCAACACTTGACATCTACCATTATGTTACATGGCTAACACGTGGGGACGGTTATCAGCAAAACTTGACATCTACCATTAGTGCATAGACATTAACGCTGTGTATTTGAAGTATGCTATTTTAATGTACTGAGACAAAAACGGCTTCAAACTACAACAAGGAACAAAAAGTGCTGTCTGTTACTGGGCTGTGAATGCAAAGATGGCAGACAGATGTCCAGGTGGTGGTGCAGGCAGCGCCAGTGGCCAACCAGGTAAACAAAAAAGATGTTATATAACATTTGGCTCCTAATTGGCAAAGCTTTATTCCCCTATATATAAAACGGCATTATTTGGCCGCTGGTACCCACTCCATTGAATCAGCTCTTTGACACTCGACGGGAACAGATAAACCAAAAGAGGCTACCTAAAAATATGTACTTTTTCCAAAGTTAACTCGATTTTTGTGCTGAATTTTCTTGATTTATTATTTTGAAGGTTTTTTATACACTTAGTCTTCCCGAGAATTGATCAATTCCTGTTTTGCCATTTTATTTAGTAAAAAAGATACCTTTAATACACATAGGCCTACTCTCGCACAGTGCTTGACAACAAGACAGAGAGGGGTCAAAAATAATCCGCCATTGTGTCCCAATATTTGAGACACTGAATACAAACATTTCCGGACACTCACACGTAAAAAACAGTAACTAAAACGTATAATGTGCATCACTTTATATTCCTCTCAAATATCTCACTAAAACATGCAGTATTTTTTTAAATATCTAGACTTATATTTTCTAATCGAGAGTCACATTTGGTCAACGGGATGACGCCCACTTTTCTGGGTCGTTTAGGACGCACGGTTGCAACTGCACACCGCACCAGTAGGCAGGGACGCATTTCCATGGTGACCACTATCTGGGCCGGTGGAATGCTGCTACGTAAAATTCCCGCGCCTGGCATGTGACTGCAAATGCGGGGGGGGGGGGTGGAGGCCTAAGCTCACCGAGTATAGATAGGAGGGGGGTAGGCCTAGAGCCCTATACCCCCACCCATAATCACCAGCTGCCGAAGGCACTGGTATAACATTAAAATGTTATTTTGACATCAAATAATGTTTTTTGTCAGCTGGGAAGGTTGTTCGGTAGTCTCAGTCTTATATATTATCATTTACTGAAATTGCTTGAAAACAATTACACTCAATTATAAGAAACTCTTGATTTCCCATCCTTGCATTGGCTATAAAGAAACCTGAATGTACATCTTTGTTGATTTTCCTCAGGTCAAGTCTATTCTCTTATAGACTTACCTCAGGCTTTATATGTACCCAGCTGCTGAATATCTCCAACCTCCAATCTCCAAGCTCCCGACCCCCTCAATGTCTGTTTCTTTCACATTGGTTATTCATGGGCGTGAAGGCCCTCAAGAATTGTAATTGGGAAAGGGGAAGGGTGCTTATTAGGGGGAGGTGCTTATTATGTCGAATACAGTATTTACTACAACCAACAACCAACATAAGGTTACCCCTTCGCCTTTCTTCCCTTCCCAACAATGGTCCATTCAATTACCTGTCCCTCAATTCCCCACCCACCCACTCTTTTATATTCAACAATATTCATAAATCACACGATGTACCACTTATTCATGTCATCATCCTCAAATCAATCTGACGGTACTATACAATCACATGCTTACAAATTGTATGAATTAAAATGTCAGGCATTTTCATACGCGGCAACAACCGCAATTCTTGTATTTGAAGGAACATAAATGTCTACATGGTTGGTATATTTGTAGGGGACCCATTCAAGACACCAAATAAACAGGGCGGGAGGATGATATAACTGACAGATGTGACACAACAGGGAAAAACGTGGCCACCAGTGCAGCAGCATACCATTATCCTAGTGATTTATCATGGAACTTATGGAAACTTTCCCTTGCCTGATTTTGACAATCATAATCTCAAAAGGATCACCATGACCTTCTCTTCCAAATAAATATTAACATGTATTTGTGTGATTATCTAATTTTGAGTAAACCAACAGCTTTCTTAAAGAATTAGATGTAGTTTTATGGAAAATGTTCTGAGTCCTACTGAGTAGGACTAGCACTGCCAGTGCTTAACACAGAGACAGGTTCATATTTGTTGCTAAGAGAGGCTGATGCTGATTATTTTGGGGGTAGGATTGCCAGAATTGGGAAAGGAGAAGTGGCCAATGATAAGGTTCCATGATATGTCAGTACGGTTATTTCATATTGTTGCATGGGTAGTGGCCACCTAGTGGCTGTTTATGACAATAAATCCCCGCTATGCTACGTTTTCCCCTGTTGCGTCAAAAATATGGTAGTTATTATGAATTCCTTGGGTCCATGTTGGGAGGGGGGTTAAACAATTAGAATAGCTGGTGCTAGACAATCAGCTGTCTTAGCAACAAACCAATAGAACCATTGAATTCCTTGGGTCAATGTTAGTGGGGAAAGGTACGATTATAATCAACCTCAGGAGCATGGAAATGTGTGTTGCTAGGCAGATAAACAATAAGAATAGCTGTTGCTAGGCAGCCAGCTGTCTTAGCAACAAACCAATAGAACCATTGAATTCCTTGGTTCCATATTTGGGGGGTAGGTAGGATTATAATCAACCTCAGGAGCATGGAAATGGGTGTTGCTAGGCAGATAAACGATTGGAATAACTGTTGCTAGGCAACTAGCTGTCGTTGCAGCAAACCAATCGAGCCATTGAATTCCTTGGGTCCATGTTAGGGGGGGCTGATATGGTTATAATCAACCTCAGGAGCATGGAAATGGGGTTTGCTAGGCAGATAAACAATTAGAATAGCTGTTGCTAGGCAACCAGCTGTCTTAGCAACAAACCAATAGAACCATTGAATTCCTTGGGTCCATGTTAGGGGGTATAGGTATGATTATAATCAACCTGAGGTCCAAAGGTTGATTAATATTGATTTTATCATTATATGCATAAATTTGTGTTATGACACCTTAAAACAAAATGGCGGCACCCCTTAAAACAAAATGGCGGCACCCGTACTGACTTCCTGTCAAGTCAAAACAATATAATGCCTCAACCTGGTGGTTCGCAAGCTCACCACCAGGGCCCCTCCGGGGCCTTTCGGCCTTAAAAAAGTCCTGCCTCATCAATCAGTTCTCATAACCAGCCAGAGCAGTAATTATTTATCACTACACAATAACAAGGCAATTGGTCATGATATTTAAGATTTTACATCCGCAGAGGATTACAGCAAGTAGCTATTCCAATGCTTCAAGAGTCAAGCAATCAACTAGTCATTAACTCACCTGTTAATCATCCATCTATAGTATTGGATGATGCTCAGCTTATAACTCATTACCAAGGCCATCTTGTGTGGGCCAATGTTCAATTTCTACATCGTAGAACAATGTTGCTTATATTTCGCGCGTCGGGAAACACTGAAATCCTTAGGTTTCTGCATACATACTGCACCTTATATATCATACCTTTATCATACAGTAATTTTTGTTCTTATTTTTTGGATTCAATATATCGTATGGCATATATACAATCTCAATCTATGGATGGGCATTAGACCCTAGTACTGTGACTAAAATTGCCATGAAGTTAGTATACATATATTTTTGATTGTTGTATTTTGAAAATCATTTATGAAATAAATACACACCGCAAAATCTTTAAAAAATCAGTGCATCTCCATGTTAGGAACACAGCATAAAATGGCCAAAGAAAGCATCTTTCATGTTCCTTAAAGAGATCTAAATTTCATGAACGATGAAAGACGGCCATATATAATATATAATGTCAGATTATGTTTAAAGCCTGTAGGAATAGATTAGTTAGAAACCTTCTGAAGCTATCAGACTTGTGTTTGCAACGTAGTGATGGGTTCCTCTATTTGTGAACCTTTTTTTCTGCAGGACTGAAACATTTGAACCAATGTCTGCCTGAATACAGATCCAGTAAGGCAGTACAAGAGGAAGTTTATAGCATGATTTATATCATCCAATCCAAAGGTAATTAAACTTAGTGTACTATCATTCATGAACTCTGCCTCTGGAAATTCTGACAGCGAACGCATAAAAAATGTTATTCCGTTAGGGAGAGTAGTCACAATAAATACAACGCAGACAGCAAACATTGTAATGCTCAAGTTCTTGATATCCTTTGTATGTTTCCCAGAATGAGAATCCTGTTGACAATTTCTGAAACTATGCTGGGAATAAACCTTCTTCATTGTTAATGTGCTTAAGACACAGATTATACAAGATGGTAAAATAGAGTACACTAATCCAGCGACAACTGAATAGAGAGTTTCTAAAATAGAACCAGGTCCAAGGGAAATACACACATGTTGCCCATCTGCTGTGCTAATGCTGCCAGTAAAAAATACTGGCAGGCTGATTATGAAATTAACAATCACCAATATTACAATAGTTATAGCAGATTTTCTCCTAGTACAACAAATATGTACCTTTAATGGGTAGTAAACAGCAAGCATTCGTTCGGTTGATATCATTACAATAAGCCAAGAGGAAACATTTTCTGCCACAAAATAGATGAAAACTATTGTACGACAGAGCCAGAGTGCTGAGGACAGGGACAGGAGGTTATATATTACACTTGTTCTGAGTGCTACACACCACAAAGACAGATTATCAAAGACTGCAAGAACTAGCAGCAGGATCATGAAGACAGAGGTCCTCATCAAAGAGCCATACACTATCACAATGATAACAAGACTGTTCAATATTGTTCCGATTCCACTCACAGTTGACATTACAATGAAGTTCAATGATGACATGGAACCTTCATGTGTAACCTCAGAATTATTTCCACTGATATTAAAGAACGATCCATTTTGAATACTTGATAAGTTTTCCATGATATTAGATTTCATAGTGAATGTAAAATACCCAGGTAAATAATGGTTACTAAATGAGTTTGGGAAGGATTTGGAATTAACCCTACATGGATGATCTACCACCAATGTAATTCTCACTGATTGCGATTGTGACGTAATGTTGCAGTGCCTAGCAGACACAGGTACAATTATTGAACGAAAACTATGTTTGTCCTTGTCTTTCAATTTGTTTGAGTTATGAGGCAAGCCTAATGTACATCCCTTACTTTGACTGTCACCTTCAGTAAACAATTATATTTCTGAAACAAACTTTACTCCATTAGCCACAATGTGCACACATTGTGTCTCCATCTAGAATTGATTATGTAAACACAGTATTGTTTAAATATCTGGCCAGTTTAAAATCTTAATGCACCTCATCTTTTTTATTCATCTAAGAGGACTAACTAAAATGACAAAATTAATTTGGTGATTTCTAACATTCACATTGGCCCTTTAAGGATGCTATGCTCTTTGATGTCATGATGCATAAATGTCCAGGCTGTAATTGTGCATCATGCCGACTCTACTGGAGTGTACCAACCCTACAGGGTCAGCATGATAAATAAGTTACTTACTGGGACTGCATTCATGCATCATGGGAACGGAAGGGTTAAAACATGTGGCATATGAATTGTGAAGGACCTCCGGTAAGTTTCAAATTATAATTTCTGCAGCCATTGTTCATTAGATATTGATTTACAGGGGCTCCTGCCGCTGATTCCTTTAGGATGCATCTTGGTTGAGTTGAGAAAAAAATCAATGTCCTTCAGGTAACATGGACATAAATTAGGTAGGAATTTTCATCTTTTTAAATGTGACCCCTTCTAAAGAAATGGGTCAGAAGTCACACTTTAAAGAGCCTAGATATAGACGTTTTAAGCAGTATAGAGTGGTTGAGTTGAGAAAATGAATGTCTCTCAGGTAATATGGGAATAAATTGTACGTTCAGTAGATAGGATTTTTATTTCATTTCATATTTCTAAACACGAAAATACTAGCAAGCTTCTTTGTAAATCCCAAAATTGCCCTAAAAAGGTCTAAAATTTGTCATATTCTCAGACAAAGGGTGAGTGTAATTGTTCATGGATTAGTGGAGTACCTTGGTGCCAGTTCAGGTTGCCTCTTTAGTTGCTGTCATTGGTGCTGTTTGAACTGTAGTTGAAGTGTTACTTGACTTGCTGCATATATAGAAATGATGCGGGCTGTATTCCTGCTCTATTCAGGCTGTATTCATGCATCATAACAGCACCTCTGCAGTGGGTTAAACCACAGGTTGAATTCAAACTGCAGAGGCAATCCACCAGCTTCATCACAGCTACAATAACTAACACATATAACACTATAACTAACAGGCATACACATTATTTGCTTTTTGATTTTGCAGTGCATAATCATTCAATGAAATGATATTTCAAAATATAACAATCAAAAAAGAGATGTGGTTATGATGAGTACATATAGAAAGGGTTAAATGCCCTTTTATCCAATAAGGTTTCTACTTAACAAATCATTGTTATCATGGTATACAGGCTTAGGCCTCATTTGTATTTGAAAAGGGACAAAACATACAAATCTTGGTTGTTCATATTCACATCTTAATAATTGACATTCAAGCGACATGTTCAATTTTCAGAGCATATATATACAGATAAAGCGGTGGGAAATGGACATATTTAGTGAAATACCAGATAGATGTATTTTTTAAACAGAGCACAAGAGCGTAAGCAAAGTGATTTGGTGCCATTCCTAGATGCATAGACATAGATTACAAGAAACCAACAACATATGTATTTGTTTAGTGATTAACACTATTCAATATTGGTTCTCAGCTGTTTAGTTCAAAGAGCATGTTCATAGATGTAGTAGTCAGATTACACTTAAAGCCCTACTGAAATGGGGCGGTGAGATATTTAACTATTTAAATCGTTTAGATGTGTGTTTCAACTGTTTCAACTGTTTCAACCGTTGGTACATTTTCTTCTATTTGGGAACTTTTCCTCTTGCAAGACTTGAACATTTTAACCAATGTCTGCCTGAAAACAGACCCAGTGAGGCAGTACAGGATGAAGTTTATAGCATGATTTATATAATCCAGCTCATAGGTGATTATCTGAAGTGTACTATAATTTGTTATTAAATCTGCTCCTAGAAACTGTGTCAGAGGATGCAAAAATAACATTATCTCTCCAGGCAGAGTAGTCACAATAAATATAATGCAGATAGAAAACATCGTAATGGTCAGATTCTTGGTCTTCTTTGTATTTTTTCCATAATGAGAACCCTGATTATGATTCCTGAACTTATACTGGGTATGAATCTTCTTTATTGTGAATATGTTTTGGATGGAAATGAAACAAGATGGTATAATGGAGTACACTAATGCAATGACAGCAGAATAAATAGGTTCTAAAATAGATCCAGATCCAAATGTATAACACACATGTTGCCCATCTGCTGTGCCGATGCTGCCAGTGAACAAGACTGGCAGGACAATCATAAACACTACAATCACTAATATTACAATAGCAATAACAGATTTTCTCCAGGTACAATAAATATGTACCTTTAATGGGTAGTAAACAGCAATCATGCGTTCAGTTGATATGAATACAATTAGCCATGAGGAAACACTTGATGTCCACACATTGACACATAGTAATGTACGACAGAGCCAGATTGAAGAGGACAAAGGCAGAAGGCCATATATTCCATCTATTTCAAGAAATGTAAACAACAATGACAGATTATCAAATACAGCAAGAACCAGCAGCAGGATCATGAAGACAGAGGTCCTCAACAAAGAGCCATACACTATTACAATCATAACAAGACTGTTCAGTATTGTTCCTATTGCACAAACACTTGATGTCACGATGAATTTAGATAATGATATGGAACTGTCATCTCCAACCTCAGAATTATTTCCACTGATATCAAAGAATGATCCGTTATGAGGAAATGGTAGGTTTTCCATGGTATTAGTTTAATAGTGAATGTAGAATACCACAGTAAATTATTGTTACTAATTGAGTCTATGAAGAATCTGGAATTAACTGGACATGTATGTATGAACTACCACCTGTGTAGCCTCACAGCTGTTGACTGTGATTCTGATTCTGATACAATGCTGCATACAACTGGAAAAGTGGCAGTACCGCTTAGACACAGGTAGAAATATTGAACTGAAACTATGCTTGTTGACAATTGCCTTGTCATTTTGTTTGCGTTCAGCCATTTGGATGTTGACGTTCACTTTGTATCATCACTTTGTAAACATTTTCAGAAGCTGGACAAAGGCTGACTAACACAGTGTGGCAATATTACTGGAAGGAATGCTATACTCTGAACTAGAGGATTTGGCGAGCCCTGATATTGGAAGATGATAATCCTGCATATGCTATCCTATTAATAGAAGAACCCATCGCTTTCACACCATTTAAACTAAACATTTTAAGTGTCTTTTAGGAGCCAGGTGGCAGCTCATCCTCTACTTACTTTTAAACTCAGAGACCAGAGGTTACTCATGGTTGACACACAACATGGTTATTTATCACAGATAGAGGCATCTGGAGGGAATGTAAATCAACCACGGAACACTATGCTGCCATTAAAGGGTCAACAACCAATGCAGAGTTTACGGTAAGCAGTCCCCCATGAATGACAGGATGTATTTGGTTACGTCTTTCCTTAACTATATTGGGAAAAGTTAGTTTCAAAGTTACTAATCATTATCTTTTAGACAGTTTCAATAACTATCCCACAGCAATAGGGCATGCCACGTCCTGATGTACAGACTTTACTTTGTTTGTCACCTTCTGTAAACAACATTATTCTAAAATAAACTTTACCACATTCGCTGTGAAATGATGTGGGATGCATTAAGCTTTTAAATTGTCCAGATATATAAACATTGACATATTTACGTAATAAATTCTAGATGGTGACACACATTGTCAACATAACAACTAATGTAGTAAGATTGTGTTAGAAATGTTTAAAGTGATGATACAGAGCCAGATTCAAAATTTAAATGACTGAACTCAAACAGAATGAAATGGATGATGTCACTGAACATGATTCTAGTTCAATACTTTTACCTGTGTCTGTGAGATACGGATACACTCCCAGTTATCCATACAGCACTTTATAAGAATCACAACTTCATCAATAGTGCTGTAAAAACTACAGTATTAGACCGTAGGTACAATCACAGATATTTCCACAGCCCCATTCAGTGGCAAAACCTCAGTCAATTATTCAAATTTACTATAAAATTGATATCATGAAGAATCAATCATTTTCTTATAACAAACCACTTAATATTATCAGACAGTACATTATATTCGCAAATTCTGGGGAATAAAAATCTGGAAAATATGTACAGCACCACTTTATCTAGCATAGTATTACAACTGCCATATTCTGAAATTCATAAATTTGAATAAAAGTAGAATTGTACTTTTTGAGCAAATTTACAAAAATTGCACACAAAAGTATCAATGTTTACAGTAACTTAAACATGTGTGGCTGTAGGGTGTGAGGATCCACTTAAGGCCAAAGCAAGCCAGCATCGATTATTTGAACATTGCTCATCTATAATATTGAGATGTCACACTAGTAATAAAATATATCACTTGTCACCGCACCAAGCTTTGAGAGACTTCACTTACCTCAATAGATAGCAGGCTTTATCTGTGTGAGTCATGCTGAGAAGTATTTAACAGACTACTCACACTAGTAATGTCTGCAGTGTCTGTGATGAGACAGAGCCTTTCTTCCAGCTGGCTCGATAGTTGAGAAGTAGCCTGGAGGTAAAAGGACCAAAGGATCAGGGTCTCTAACACTGTAAATTTTGAGTTAAATCCCTGTTCAAGTCACTCCTTTTTGTTTTACCTACAGTCACCTACACTGAGAAGTGATCCCCAGACCCTCAGATTTGGGTTGACCATTGATTCTGATGTACAGTCACTGCACAGTACATAGTACTGTAGAGATACACAAGTTGAGTTACTGTAGGTCTAGTGAACCAAAGTTGCCTGCAATACGTGGTGTACAGAAACAGTACAAACTACTAACAGTGTATTAGACTTGTGTTTCAACCGTTGGTATGGGTTCCTCTATTTGTGAACTTTTCTTTTTGAAAGACTGAAATAATTTTACTAATGTCTGCCTGAATACAGATCCAGAGAGACAGTACAGGATGAAATTTATAGCATGATTTGTTTCATTCAATCCATGGATAATTAGATCAGCAATATAACCATCCATGATGCGATCTGCTCCTAGAAACTCAGACAGCAAATCAATAAAAAACCTAATCA
Source organism: Harmothoe impar (assembly GCA_947462335.1). Classification (NCBI taxonomy): domain Eukaryota; kingdom Metazoa; phylum Annelida; class Polychaeta; order Phyllodocida; family Polynoidae; genus Harmothoe; species Harmothoe impar. The sequence continues at coordinate 77,254,250 of OX381711.1, forward strand.
CTCCAGGGAGATTAGTTACAATAAACACAATGCATACAGCAAGCATTGTAATGGTTAAATTATTGGTCTTTTTGATAGTTTTCCCTGAATGAGAATCCTGATGATGATTTCTGAACTTGTGCTGGGAATAAATCTTCTTCAATGTTAATGTGCTGAAGACACATATGACACAAGATGGTATAATGGAGTATACTAATGCAAGGACAAAAAAATAGGCAGCTTCGAAAATAGATCCAGACCCAAGTGGATTACACACATACCCCACATTTGCTATTCCAATGCTGCCAGTAAACAAAAGCGGCAGGGCAATTATGAACATGGTAATGATCAATATCAGAATAGCAATATCAGATTTTCTTGTAGTACAATAAATATGCACCTTCAATGGGTAATAAACAGCAATCATGCGTTCAGTTGATATGAATACAACTAACCAAGAAGAGACACATCCTGTCAAGATAAAAGTAAAACCTATTGTATGACAGAGCCAGAGTGAAGAGGATAGAGGGAGAAGGCTGTATATTATATCACGTCTGAGAAACATGAACCACAATGAAAGATTATCAAATACAGCAAGAACCAGCAGCAGGATCATGAAGACAGAGGTCTTCATGAGGGAGCCATACACTATCACACTGATAATAAGACTATTCAGTATTGTTCCAATTCCACATATAGTAGATGTTAAAATGATGTACAATAATGATATGGGAACTTCATGTGTAACCTCAGAATTATTTCCACTGATATCAAAGAACGATCCATTGTGAAGAAGTGGTAGATTATCCATGGTACTAGTTTTTATAGTAAATGTAGAATTTGACAGTTAATTATGGTTGCTAAATAAGTCTGAGAAGGCTCTGGATTTAACCCTACATGTATGATCTACCAATGTAGTTCCCACAGTTGACTGTGATTGTGATTCTTATACAATGCTGTAACCATCTGGCAATGTGGCAGCATCTCGCAGAGACAGGTAGAAATATTGAACTGAAATTATGTTGGTTGATATTTGACTTTCACTTTGTTTAAGTTTGGCCATTTGAATGTTGACATTTACTCTGTACTAACACTTTTACAGACATGTTAGACTGTAGAGGGTATACTTTATACCCCAAGAGTTGGCAAAGTGATCTACACAGTATGACACAGTACCATTGACAAAGGCATTGCTAGGACACACTCTTCCATGACCCCAGTTATTAAGCCAGTGCCCCTTTAAGCGCCAGATAGTGCTTTCATGCACTCTATTCTTTATCATCATCATCAATGAACCACCCTACCAAGTAACTCAACAGTGCTGCATTCAGGCAAAAAAAAAAAGGTTTGTTTTAGGTAACAGGGAAAGAAAATCTAGGGTCGGTAGGTTGGATTTTCTTTTCTTTAAAATCTGATTCACTTTTTTTTCTGAATGTAAAAATCATAGTCAGTTCTATGTAAACCCTAAAATTGATATAACAAATAGTAAAGATGTGAAAATCTATTCAAAATTGCATAAGAAATAGGTCTGCCCTGCTTTGATAGGGTCGGTCCGGAATTTTTTTATTGGGCTCAGGTACATAATGGTGATCCTACAGTGTTGTTGTTATTATGCATGAATGCAGCTCTGCCAAGTAGACTGGACATGGCATCATCATCTTGACAATGAACATCTGTGTACTATACTGCCATTAAAGGGTTAACAACCAATGCAGCGATTAAGGTAAGCTGTCCCCAATAAATGATATTCTTGGGTGGTCACAAGAACAAGTTTCTTGACATTAATTTACTGAAACTTTCATCCAGGAATGAGGCATGTCAACTCCTGATGTACATACTTTACTTTGTCTGTCAACTCCATTAGCCACAATGTGCACAGATTGCGTCTCCATCTAGAATTGATTATGTAAATACAGTATAGTTTAAATATCTGGCGAATTTCAAAGTTTAATGCACTGAATTTATTTTTTCCAAAGAGGACTATCCTTCCAAAAGGGATCACACTATTGCATAGAAATAGCTTGAAATTAGATGAGGTGGAATATCTCCTTAAACATTGTCATGGAAATGTTAAGGGCTGCATAATGCTTTATTGATTGTTACTGCATGGGCAAAGATTACTAGCAATCAGGAACATATATATTGTGCCATCACACAACTGGCGTACACCCCTCCCTTACACATATTACTAACCCAGCCTTCTGCCATCACAATTTCATGGTCACTTTACAAACATCTTTAACAAAAAGAGTGCAGTTCAACTAGGCTAGCCCTGGTCTAAGTGGGCTAGTATTGTTCCTGAGCATACCACTAGATGTCCTCATTGAGAGTCATGGGGGTTTTATAGCCTATAGATATTTTTCTGCTTTAATTATGATGAGGCATGATTTCACTATTATTTTAAAACCATGAGAAAAAACAGCTATCAAAGTTAGGCCACTCCAAAAAAATATGGTTTCTCATCACCAAGGTCTAAAAAGCACAACCAGGCAGGCTTTTCTCCTTTTTTTAAATTTAATGGGGGAAAATGTTTAGGATTATATTGTGTTTTTGGTGACCAAAATTCACATTTGATTATTTAAGGATTAATTGATATTTATAGTGGGGAAATTGTAAATGATTTCTATCACACTGCCCTAATATCAGTATAAGCTTTGATTTGATACCAAATATACCAGTATGTGTCCATTTTCATCACCTTCTTTCGTCGAAAATTAGCAGGAAAAAAAAAGCTTAGATAAATGGAAAAGATGATATTAGCTGAGGATATATAAAATCAACCCAATGGAATACTTGTGGTACCTGCTTCGAAAGGATGGTCATTAACTACAGGAGAGTGTCAAACAATGACTAGGTTTATGAATAAAATGTAGCCATCCCTCCCCTCAACCCCAGCTCCCAGGCTACATCCCTCAATATGTGCTCCCGTAACTAAGAGAGCCCACCTGGGCCCCACTTTGAATTTGGGCAAGCCAATGTGGGTCCCATCTGTTAGCCCTGGTCAAGACCAAGCAGGTCCCAGATGGGTAGCCCATCTCGGCCCTATATGGTAGCCAATCAGTGATTCACCTGGAGCCCATCTGGCAGTGTTGACTCGGATACCCAGAAAGCAAAATCATAAAGGCTGCCAGATACTAAACAAAAACCTACACAAGAAAGCATACAGCCTCTGTGGATGTATTATTAATTATAGATACTGATGGCTGAATTATTTAGATGCATACATTTTCCTCTATTAGGGGGCTTTTCTTTCTGCAGGACTGAAACAATTTAATCAATGTTTGCCTGAAGACAGACCCAGTAAGGCAGTACAGGATGAAGTTAACAGCATGATTTATGTCGTCTAATTCATAGGTGATTAATACAAGTGTACTATGATTTGTTATCAAATCTGCTCCGAGAAACTCTGACAGCAAACGCATAAAAAACATAACTACCCCAGGTAGAGTAGTCATAATGAAGACAATGCACACAGCAAACATTGTAATGCTCATGTTCCTAGTATTCTTGGTATTTTTCCTGTGATGAGAATCCTGTTGATGATTCCTGAACTTGTGCTGGGAATAAGTCTTCTTCACTGATAATGTGCTGAAGACACATATGACACAGGATGGTATATTGGAGTATACTAATACAAGGACAACAGAATAGATAGGGCCCAAAATAGACCTAGATCCAAAAGTATTACACACATGCTGCCCATCTGCTTTTCCAATGCTGCCAGTAAACAAAATAGGCAGGGCAAATATGAACATGAAAATCAGCAATATTACAATAGCGATAATAGACTTTCTCCTAGTACAGTAGATATGTACCTTTAATGGGTAATAAATAGCAATCATGCGTTCAGTTGATATGAACACAATTAGCCACGAAGAAACACTTGCTGAGCAAACAATGACAAATCCTAATGTACAACAGAGCCAGAGGGAAGAGGATGTAGGCAGAAGGCCATATACCCCATCCAGTCTGAGAAATGTAAACCACAATGACAGATTATCAAAAACAGCGAGAACCATGGTTACTAAATGGGTTTGTGAAATTTCTTCCTCACTTTATGAATGTAGTCCTCATTTAGAGCTTGTGATTCTAATGCAATGCTGTAACAAACTGTACAGGTGACAGTACCTCGCAGACACAGGTAGAAGTATTGAACTGAAACTATGTTAGGTAACATTTACTTTTCAATTTGTTTGAGTTCAGCCATTTAAATGTTGACGTTCACTCTGCACTGTTACTTAGTGAACATGCTACAGATGTGTTAGGCTGTAGATGGTATAGTTTATACCCCAACAGTTAGCGAGGTTGACATAGGCTGCCTTGTTGGACAAACTGATCTACATAGTATGGAAATGGTAATATTAGCAAAGGCATTGCTAGGACACACTCTCCCATGACCATGCTTATTAAGCAATTGCCCATTTAAGCGTCACATAGTGATTTCATACTAAGCCCTTTATGATCATCAGGAGTGAATGCAGCCACCCTGCCAAGCAACTCAACAGTGCTGCATTCAAGTTCACAGCTGATCCTATAATAACGAATATCTATGTACTATACTGCTACTAAAGAGTTAACAACCAATGCAGCAATTAAGATAAGCTGGCCCCTATAAATGATGAGATGTATTTGGTTACATGTTTGGTTACATGTTTCCATAAGTGCACAATCTCACCACTCACACTTCACAATACAGTAGATATAAGAGAACAGGGGAATGCTCAGTGATTAGGCTGAATCAAAGGAAAATCACTTTATATAAGGATGATTCTGGTTTCTTGGTATGCATGGCCATATTCGTCCTGTCCATAGAATCTGTTGTGAAATTTAGGCAGTGGCCCTTCACAGATATCAGGATATGCCAGGGAAAAGATGCTTTTCTTGAACAGAACTAACTTTTCACAAGATGGTCTTTAATAGTGCACACTCAGTGGTAACAGGTTTCTTCCCATTTGTTTACTAAAGAAATCTTCCAGAAATGAAGCATGCCAACTCCTGATGTAGATACTTTACTTTGTCTGTCACCTGCAGCAAACAACATCATTCCTAACACAAATGTAAGTCCATTAGTAGAATGTGCAGAAATTGCATCTCCATCTAAAATTGATTATGTAAATACAATATTGTTTAAATATCTGGCCCATTCAAAAGCTTAATGCATTACATTGATTGTTCCCAAAGAGAACTAACTAAACTCACAATATAAATAGTTGATTGCTTACACTCCCATTACCTTTAAGGATGCAATGCCCTCTGTTGTCATGACGCATGATTGACAGGGATGTATTGAGTGAGGGAAAAAGAGATAAATGTATGTATGAGGTCATTTCTTCATGCTTCATTTACATGTATTCATGACAAAGGACTGAACCTGCACATCTTGTTGGTTCATATCCTAATGACTTATCAGACCTTTAAGTGTCAATTCTATGTTCCACTTATAGAGTATATATTCATACTGACAAAGCTGTGGGAAATGATTTGGTGTCATTCCAGATGCATAGACAAAGATCAGAATTGTAATTCAATTAATGATACAGGTTCCTCTATTTGTGGACTTTTCTTTCTGCAGGACTGAAACATTTGAACCAATGTCTGTCTGAATACAGACCCAGACAGGCAGTACAGGATGAAGTTTATAGCATGATTTATATCATCCAATTCATAGGCAATTAACACAACTGTACTACGATCCACAATGAAATCTGCCTCTAGAAACTTTGACAGCGAATGCATGAAAAATATTAGTGATCCAGGGAGAGAGGAAGCAATAAATACAATGCAGACAGTAAACATTATTATGGTCAGGTTCTTGGAGTTTTTGGTAGGTTTCCCGCTATGACAATCATGATGATTATTTCTGAACTTATGTTGGGAGTAAATCTTCTTCATTATTAATGTGCTTAGAACACAGATGATACAAGAGGGTATAATGGAATACACTAATGCATATATAATCGAATAAAGAGTCTCTAAAATAGATCCAGATCCAAATGAAATACACACATGTTGCCCATCTGCTGTTCCAATGCTGCCAGTAAAAAAGACTGGCAGGGCAAATATAAAAATAACAATCACCAATATTATAATAGCTATAACAGATGTTCTTCTGGTACAGTACATATGTACCTTTAATGGGTAGTAAACAGCTATCATGCGTTCAGTTGATATGAATACAATTAGCCAAGAAGAAACATTTCCTGCCAATTCAATGAAAAAAACTATTGTACGACAGAGCCAAAGTGATGAGGATAGTGGCAGAAGGCTATATAATACATCGATTCTTAGCAATACAAACCACAATGAGAGATTATCAAAAACAGCCAAAACTAGCAGCAGGATCATGAAGACAGAGGTCCTCATCAGGGATCCATATATTATTACAATGATAATGAGACTGTTCAGTATTGTTCCAATTCCACATACAGTAGATTTTACAATAAAGTTCCATAATGACATAGATCTTTCATGTGTTTCCTCAGAATTATTTCCACTGATATCAAAAAAGGATCCATTAGGAGGAAGTGTTAGATTTTCCATGGTATTATTTTTTAAAGTGAGTATAGAATACCACAGTCAATTATCGTTCCTAAATGAGTCTGTGGAGGATCTGGAATTGACTTGACACGTATGTATGAATGAATTACCAACAATGTAGTCTCACAGCTGCTGATTACAATGGTGATTCTGATACAATAATTCATCCTGTTGGAAATGTTGCACTACATCGCAGACACAGGTAGAAATATTGTCCTGGAACTATGGTAGTTGACAATTGCCTATCATGTTGTTTGCATGCAGCCATTTGAATGTTGACTTTCACTTTGTATCATCACTTTGTAAACATTTTACAGACGTACATGTGTTAGACTGTACATTGTATACTGTATACCCCAAGAGTTAGCGAGGTGGACAAAAGCTTCTTTGTTGGACAAACTGACCCACATAGTATGACATAGGTAGTATTGGACTGGGCAGCATCATGACATCAAAGAACATAGCAGATTACAGTACCATGCTGCCATTAGTGGGTTACCAACCAAGGAAGTGATAAAGGTAAACGCTCCCCCTAAGTTAGCCAATTTGGGAAAATATAATTTCACATATTTGATTAATCATCAAATTCCTAAAAGAAACACGAGAGGAAGATTCTAGTTTTTTCTGTATGCATGGCCATATAAGTCCTGTCAATAGAACCGTTCCTGAGATGCAGGCAGTGACTTACATACACAATGATATGCCAGGGACAAGCTGCTGTCTGTGGACAAAACCAACTTCTCACACGATTCCCATTGTCCGGGCACACTCAGTGGTTACAAGAACAAGTTTCTACCATTTTGTTACCTTAAACTATCATTCAGGAATGAGACATGCCAATTGGTGCTGTACATGCTTTACTTTGTCTGTCACCTTCAGTAAACAACATCATTCCTAACATAAACTTTACTCAATTAGTTGGAATGTGCAAATATTGCGTCTCCATCTAAAATTGATTATGTAAATATGGGATCAATTAAATATCTGGCCAGTTTAAAAGCTTGACGCACCGCATTAAATGTTTCCAAAGAGGACTCACTAAACTGACAATAAAAGTAAGTGTAAGTAAGACAGGGGATAAGTGGGATATTGTGATTATTAGAGAGTAGGCACAGTAAATACAATGTAGAAGACCTCTATCATGAAGACAGAGGTCCTTACCAGAGAGCAATACATTATTACAATGACAACAAGAGTATTTAATATTGTTCCAATTCCACATACAGTAGCATTTACAATCAAGTACAACAAGGATATAGCCCCTTCTGTCTCATTCATGAAACAAACAAACCATTTCCACTGATATTGATGAATGATTCTTTATGAAGAAATATTAGATTTTCCATGCCATCAATATTATATCAAATGTGCAATACTCCACAGAGGTATTGTCACTGAATAGATCTGTGAAAGGATCTGTGATTGTCCCTATGTCTGTAGTCTATTACTGTAGTTTTCACAGTTAAACTTGTGATTATAAACTGCAGCATACAACTGGAATTTATGTGGCAGGACCTAACAGACACAGGTAGAAATATTGAACTTAAACCATTTTTGTCACCACTTGCCTCACATTTGGTTTGCATACAGCTTATTGAATGTTTACTCTGTATCGTGCACGTCTCAGACTTTATAGATTATACGTGTAAGAGGTGAACAAATGCTGACGCAGTATGGCAATATCATCGAAGATAATGCTATACTCTGGACATGAGACTTTGGTGAGCTCTCATGTGGGGAGATAATAATTCTGAATCAGATATGCTAACCTGTTAAAACAATTTACCAGTACTTCACAATAAAAGCTATTTGAAGATCTTTGACACTTTCAGAGCTTTATCGTGGTCATGTATCACAGTGAAATGACTGTGAAGGGGATTTGACATCAGGACAATAACTGGTGCACCAATCAATCTTCAGAGGCGTAGGAAGCAAATCTTCATTGGGGGGGCCCAGGGGGCCCACTCCAACCAACTTTCGATATCGGGCTTTATGAATGATGTATCATATACACACTTGTCTATTGTATTGTACAGAAAAGAAGTATTTGAGCCCCCTTTAGTTCTGATTGGGGGCCCAACTTTTCCCTATGCGACAGAGGTAACAATTGGAAATTGTGTGAATTATATTACGGTCTTGATAAAAATTTGGGGGGGCCCAAACATATTCAGGCCCCCCCCCTCCTCAGTGATTCGGGGGGCCCGGGCCCCCCTGGCCCCCCCTTTTCCTATGCCACTGATCTAATCTACTTACATATTGTTAGTTGGCCCCTAGCGGTTCATCAATTACTCTGGCCTTTGTTGACCTCTCCTTTCATTGATTGGGTTGTTTTGTTACAGCTCTCCTCAACTTTTTGGGGGATAAAAAGGTTCAGCATTGCTATTCATTATCTCATAGAAGAATCCAAAAACTGGAATTGGACCCGCCACAGGCAATTATATGATTCCTACCCATTATCTGTCTAAATAAAGGAATTTAAATACATACATTCTATGACTTTCTTCAAGCAATGAGGCATGCCAAGTCCTGATATACATATGTTTTATTGAAACTATATCACGGTTCAAATAACAGGCAACATTTCTAGTTCTGACACTAGTTTTCACCTAAGATGAGATAATTTTTGGTTCATTACAGTGTACAGTAATTAAAGAATGAATGCTGATTTGGAAATGAACCTTAGTTAATTGTGTTGAAATATTTTATTTGGTAATCGACATACAGATTGTGATTTCCTCAGTCATGGCCAAAGGATGTCAGCCAGGCTGTACGTAAGATACATGAAATATGCAGTAGCTATTACAAAGTCATAATTTACTAGTTGAGTTGAGATGAATGTGTCTGCCATTCATTTTCAGTAGGATTTTAGACGAATAGTTCACCTCATGGGTGAGTATTTGCTTGACGAGTTCCTTCTGGGACTAGTGAGTGTTGGACTAATGTTATTTAGCTGGTTCATATAGATCCCACGGTTGCAAGACTCTAATTAGGAGACTGTTGTCATGGATGTCTCTTTTTGGTCTTTTTCTGCAGATCTTGATTTTGGTATTTCCTCTTCAGCTGTCTTGTATTAGCCACTTTATTCTTATGTAAACTGATGAAATTTTACAGGTGCCACAGCAACCTGTGAACTTGTCATCTGACCTCCAGATCATGACCCTGTTTCCTTGGGCCAAATAAAAAAAAGTTTTGTTTCAGGTAACGTTGGAAGAAAGTCTAGGGTCGGTAGGTCGGATTTTTTTTTCTTTTTACTTTTTGTTTTTTAAAGCTCCTCTTGATACCCTAAAATCGGCTAAAAACTGTAAAAATGGGAATATTTTTTTCAAACATTTTGTAAACCTAGATTAGACCCCAAAAAAGTCAAAAAATATAAAAAAATTCTTCAAAATTGCAAAAGAAAACGTAGGGTGGGCCCTGTTTAAATAGGGTCGGTCGGGTGACCTGAAACAAACCTTTTTTTTTTGGCCTTGGCAGTTGTATTTTTCTATTTCTTCAGCTAAAACTCTGACAACAATTTCAGCCAGAATTTATGATTCGCTATTCAATTTTAGGTCTCCTATTACTGACTATATGCACAGTGGTGTCATTTTTCATCGTCACTATTTAAGATATTCTGGTGGTGAATATAAACTGTGACTTAATTGGTATTGACCTAGGATTGTAGACATTTGCTACAATATGAAATTTCTACTGCAATAATGTTCTACATGATGGTCCTAACTATTTACTACCATTTCCTTTTACAATTGTCAGGTAAACCCTTGGACATCATGTCCAGCAAGCCTTGGACATTACATCTCCTTCTCACAACAGGATTTATCACGTCCATATCCATTTGGCTCCTGAACTAAACTAGGGGGGTTCCAACTGCAAAGACTCCATCTCTAGAGGGACAGGGGTACTACAAAATTTAGCAGCTATCTCTCCAACCCAGCATGTCTGAGAAAAGGCCATAATACTCTAATACTACCACATCTGACGACTAGCCAATGATATATCCATATCAAATAGACTTTCCCCTTTGTGCCCGCTGCATATTAGAGGCATACAATGTTTGAGAATAGAGAAATCTAGGCTAGTTGACCTGACATTGGCTGTCCATGAAGCCAAAGATTAGACAGTTACTGAGACTTTTGAAGGGTAGGTCCACTGAATCTAATAAAGGAAATAAATAGAATGATATGCCCTGTATAAACTTGCAGATGGAACTCTGAGGGAGCTTCAGTGCTTGTGGTTGACCCCATTGAGGCCTACAGTAACTAGTTCCCCAAACTGCCATAGATGGCACCACTGTTTTGGGATTTCACCACTCCATATCCATTTGGCTCCTGAACTAAACCAAAGTATGCACGAGTTTGACACCAGGGTGCGAGGCAATTCTGTCCCCCCTAGTCAAGTCAAAATGACGAGGCCTTTTTGGGGGTGACCTAACCAAAGCCCTTCTCCATGATGTTCCTCCCTTGCGGGATGACACATTTGAGTCGGTGTATCCAGTTCCATTCCAAGGTTTTCCTCAGCTTGTTGGCATGTTTGGAGAGTGGATGTTCATACACAGACTCCAGGACATAGATTTTTACATCTGCCATCCTTTTGTGGCCTGGCCTATTAAAGTGGTAGGCCACTTCACTTTTGTCATATCGTTTATGTCCGATATCTTTCAGATGTTCCGTCATCCTACATTGGAATGTTTGTCTGGTTTCTCCAATGTATCTTTTACCACAGCATTTGCATTCAACGCAGTATACCAGGTTTGAGCTTTCACAACAGATGTTCTTTTTTGTATCTTCAAACACCTGTCTTACTCTGCTTGATTTTTCCTGTTTTATCAAGTCTGTGACAGATGTCGCAGTCTTCTTGTTTGCAGCTGTTGCTTCTCACAATAAGGCTGCTGGTTTCATCTACGTCATCCCTCACAGGATGATGGTCTATTTTTGCTCTACAAAGCAAGTCTTTCAGGTTCTTCCCAGTGGGCACAAAATTCAAGTCAACATTGAATCAACGTTGCATCAACATTGAATCAACATTGACAACCATTTGTCAATGTTGATTCAATGTTCTGTGCCCACTGGGTTGGGGCGTTTATAGCCCACAATCAGTTTCTGCCTCTGGAGATTCCTGGTGGAGCAGGATTCTCCTAGGTCGTCCCATCTAGATTTTACAATCTTTTGGAGTTTGGTGTAGTTTGGCCTGAAGGTGGATGTAAGGAAGATCCTCTCATCCTCTTCTTCCTTTTCCTGTTTGGACTTCACCTTTTCTTCTAGAAGATTGGTGTGGTCTTGGGCCATGGCCTTTTCCCGTGCTTGTTTAAGCACGTCTTCTGGGTACCCTCAGTCCCTGAATCGTGATTCTTTTGTGTTCAAGTGGTTTTCAAAATCACTTTCCTCCTGACAGATCCTCCTTAATCTGAGGTATTGACTGTAAGGTAGTCCCTTTTTGACACGGGGTGGATGAGTTGAGCCATATGACAGATAGCTGTTTGTATCTGTGGGTTTTGTATACAAATCTGTGTACAAACTCCCATCTTAATGAACTCTTATGGTGGTGTTCAGGAAATTGATTGCCTCTTTTGACCACTATGAGGTGAATTTTATGGTCTTTTGAGCCTCATTGAGGTGGGTCAGCCATTTGTCTCCATGATCCCAGATAAAGAAGATGTCAGCAATGTATCTATACAAGACCCTAGGTTTGAGGTGATAGGCATCTATCATCTCTTCCTCCAGGGCGCTCATGAATAGATTGGTATATGATGAGGCCACTGATGTGTCCATCGCTGTGCCACTGATCTGAAGGAAATTTTCCCCATTGAATTGAAAATTGTTGTTTTTCAATACAATGTTGAGAGCTTGGATCAAACTCTGGTTCTTTGGATTAATTTCCTTATCTCTCCCCTTGTCCAATAGTTTGCTGATACTTTCTATCCCTTCGTCATTGGGGATGTTAGTATACAGTGAGGACACATCTAATGTGCCCATAATACTGTGGTTGGAGATTTTGTGTAGTCCCTCTACCTTTCTGATAATGTCAGAGGTGTCTTTTATAAAGGAGTTGCTTTCCTTTACCATGGGATTGAGAAAGATGTCCACAAAGGCTGACGCTCTTTCAGTGGGGTAATTGTTTGCCGATACTATAGGCCTCCCTGGGGGAGATCTGATGTCTTTATGGATTTTAGGCAAGAAATAAATTTGGGGTGTCCTTGCTTTACTAGGAACCTTTTTTGTTATTTCTTTATTTTCCAACATCGTTTGTACCAGGTTTTCAACCTTTTTCAGGTTGGTAGCAGTCGGGTCAGTTTCTAGCTTCTGATAAGTGGAGCTATCATTAAGTTGCCGGTGGGCTTCTATAATGTAGTCTACAGTTTCCATTACCACAATTCATCCCCCCCTTATCAGCAGGTTTTATTGTGATATGTTTGTTGGCCGCCAGTTCTCTGATGGCCTTTCTCTCTTTGGTGCTTATGTTGTGGGCCTTTATGGCCTTGGGTTGACTAGATTTGTTTAGAGCCTTGGTGTTCTCATGGCACCAGTTTTCTAAAAGGATGGACCCGGGGGTTCCTGTGGTCTCCCAACAGGTTTGGTCCACGGCTATTATACCAATCTGGAGTGTTGACATACAACGTAGCTGGATAGCGCGACGATCCTCCGCCCCCCCTCCACTCACAGCTTGGTACGGGGCTCACCCATGCATGGTGGAGGGGCGGTACTAGGGGGAGGGGGAGGGGGAGGGGAATCCACATGCATGAATTCAAACACCATTTACATGTAAATGCATACAAAAGTCATATGGTTGATACTTTTTAGTACTACTAGTAGTATCATTACCTCTCATTTAGAAAGATGTCTATCTTGATAATTATAATTATCATGTGTGTGTCAATTGTACCTGTGAGAAATGCCCCAGCCACACGACCCACTATCATGGCGGCACCCATGGTACAGGCAGGGGAGTGGGGGTGTGGGGAGGAGGTAGTCCCTTGGCAGGGTTAACTTCATATTTCTCCTAAATGCAGGGTTAACTTCATATTTCTCCTAAATGCAACACAACACCAACCCGGTGCATTCACAATACTTTAGAATGGATACCCATTTATAACATTGTGATAGTAGTTTGTTTCACTAGTTTGTGAGAAAGATCACAAATTAGTTATTATCTAGGTTACATATACAATGCCTCATGCATCTCATTATAACACTACGCTGCAACAACCTGACTGTGAGTGTATGCAAAATAGCAATACGGTGCAGTGTACCAAGCTGACAAGGGACTCCGGGTCAGCTGCCACCTGCCCGAAGGGGGGTGGTGGTGGGTTGGTCTGAGCAGCAAAAGCCTCTACAATAGAGGGTTGCTGTAGACCGTGTTTATTCTTTTCTTTTTTTTGGATTTTCTTTTTGGAGTCTAGCAATTTTTTCCCTTTTCCAATAGACCAGTAGTGTTTGGTTCTAAGTCTGTTATGGAAAGTTTCTAGTTCCTTTCTAACATCAGCCATATCCACGCTAGATTGTGTAGGACAGAATTTCGAACCCTTTTCCAGAATTTTCAATTGTGGGTCAATGAGAGGATTTTTAGAGAGGTTTATCACATTTGTGCTGGTTTTGTCTGTTATGTTAGAGTTGAGACTATTTGAAGAAATATTCTCTGTTTGATTCGAGTCATTAAGGCTTTGATCATTTTCGAACATGCTGCTAAAGGAAAGACAAACAACAGAGGTATTCAACGTGTCATTAATATTCTCAGTAGACATTGTAGACAGTTGAGACAATTGAGACAATTCAGATGTATCAATACAGTGTTCAGATTCAGTGTCCAATTCATAGTACAGGTCGTCATTGATTTTATCAACAGTTTTGTTTGGGGTGGAGTTTACTTCTGGGATGAAGATATGTTGCATCCAAACTCTTCAAATGTATTTGTTTATTGAGTAATTCATTGATTGTTGACCCTCAGTTATTTGTTTCACAAAGAATGTAGATATAAAAGGTTGTAAGAAGAAGCTACAACATCACCACTGGTATTGACAATAAAGCTATACCATAAACCTCCATTGATATTTTGCTGTCTCCAGGGGATAACACATTTCAGGCATTGTATCCAGTTCCAATTTAAAGGCTTTTCTCAGTTTGTTTGTGTGTTTAGACTGAGGATGCTCAAAGACAGACTCGAGGATGTATATTCTCACATTATCCATTATGTTGTGGCAGGGAATGTTTAAGGAGTAGGCCTTTGTAATTGAATGTCCTTCTCCCCAATGCCCTTTCTGTTCAGCATTTTCATTTAATGCAATATACAAGATTTGTACTCTTACAGCATACATCGGTCTTTGAACACATTATTGATCTTTCCAGATTTGTCAAGGCCTTTTTTGCATAAGTACTTTGCTTTCCTCTGGTATTTCTCATCCAACTACAAGAGTACTATGCGGGATACTATACAACACCAGATAGCATCTGTCAATGCAGCATCTACATACTATACAGATCTTAGATCTAACTTATCCAGTTATTGTTAGTGCCGTGTTACATGGCCGGCACATGGGGACAGCTATCAGCAACACTTGACTTCTACCATTATGTTACATGGCTAACACGTGGGTACAGTTATCAGCAACACTTGACATCATTATCAGGTCCGGGAAATGAAGGGAAACCCTCCTCAGAGCCATTATTTACACCAGTGTTAATTTTCACAACGCAGGTAGGTGTGAAAACACTGCAGGGCTAGAATTAGCAACGGTTTTGCTTGCAGCATAAACACAGCAGGGCTAAAATTAGCAACGGTTTTCTTATAACGCATTTGCTGAATTTTCTATCAATTTGCTGTTAAATGCTTTTATCCCATAAGATAGATTAGTGTATGCTCTTGAATCATACATGGGGAATAGTGAATCATACAGGTGATTGCCATGGAATCACATATAAATAAGCTTTTTCTATAGACTTTCCCTCTGTACTCCTCCATTTCACCCTGTAGGCAGTGAGCCCTGCAGTGTTTTCACACCTACCTGCGTTGTGAAAATTAACACTGGTGTAAATGACGGATCTGGGGAGGGTTTCCCGGCCTTTCCCGGACCTGATTATGTTACATGGCTAACACGTGGGGACGGTTATCAGCAACAATTGACATCTACCATTAGTGCATAGACATTAATGCTGTGTATTTGAAGTATGCTATTTTAATGTACTGAGACAAAAACGGCTTCAAACTACAACAAGGAACAAAAAGTGCTGTCTGTTACTGGGCTGTGGATGCAAAGATGGCAGACAGATGTCCAGGTGGTGGTGCAGGCAGTGCCAGTGGCCAACCCAGTAAACAAAATAGATGTTATATAACATTTGGCTTCTAATTGGCAAAGCTTTATATAACATTAAAATGTTATTTTGACATAAAATAATGTTTTTTGTCAGCTGGGAAGGTTGTTCGATAGTCTCAGACTTATATTCTCAGCACTGCCATGGCGGGCCAATGTGTATAGTAAAAGGGGCCCCCTGAATGCCAAGATTTTGCGTTTGCATTGGAAACAATACGCTATGGCAGTGCGCCCCCAGAAAGTACCGGCAGTCCTAAGGATATATTATCATTAACTGAAATTGCTTGAAAACAATTACACTCAATTATAAGAAACTCTTGATTTCCCATCCTTGCATTGGCTAAGAAACCTGAATGTACATCTTTGTTGGTTTTCCTCAGGTCAAGTCTATTATCTTATAGACTTACCTCAGGCTTTATATGTACCCAGCTGCTGAATATCTCCAACCTCCAATCTCCCGACTCATTTCACATTGGTTATTCATGGGCGTGAAGTCCCTCAATAATTGTAATTGGGGAAGGGGAAGGGTGCTTATTAGGGGGAGGTGCTTATCATGTCCAATACAGTATTTACTACAACCAACAACCAACATAAGGTTACCCCTTTGCCTTTCTTCCCTTCCCAACAATGGTCCATTCAATTACCTGTCCCTCACCATCAACATCTCAATTCCCCACCCACCCACTCTTTTATATTCAACAATATTCATAAATCACACGATGTACCACTTATTCATGTCATCATCCTCAAATCAATCTGACGGTATACTATAAAATCTTATGCTTACATATTGTATGAATTAAAATGTCATTTTTGTTATCCTGTAGAACAAAAAGTTTAAAAAGTCCTGCCTCATCAATCAATTCTCATAACCAGCTAGAGCAGTAATTATTTATCACCACTACACAATAACCAGACAATTGGTCATGATATTTAAGATTTTACATCCGCAGAGGGTTATAGCAAGTAGCTATTCCAATGCTTCGAGAGTCAAGTAATCAACTAGTCATTAACTCACCTATAATCACACATGTAAATGTTAATCATACATCTATAGTATTGGATGATGCTCAGCTTATAACTCATTACCAAGGCCATCTTGTGTGGGCCAATGTTCAATTTTTACATCGTAGAACAATGTTGCTTATATTTTGCGCGTCAGGAAATACTGAAATCCTTAGGTTTCTGCATACATACTGCACCTTATATATCATACCTTTATCATGCAGTAATTTTTGTTCTAATTTTTTGGATTCAATATATCGTATGGCATATATACAATCTTAATCTACTGTGACTAAAATTGCTATGAAGTTAGTATACATATATTTTTGATTGTTGTATTTTGAAAATCATTTATGAAATAAATACACACAGCAAAATCAAAAAAAAATCAGTGCATCTCCATGTTAGGAACTTTAAGTTATAAACACAGCATAAAATGGCCAAAGAAAGCATCTTTCATGTTCCTTAAAGAGATCTAAATGTCATGAACATGAAAAAGACGGCCAGATATCATATATAATGTCAGATTATGTTTAAAGCCTGTAGGAATAGATTAGTTAGAAACCTTCTGAAGCTATCAGACTTGTGTTTGCAATGTAGGGATGTGTTCCTCTATTTGTGAACCTTTTCTTCTGCAGGACTGAAACATTTGAACCAATGTCTCCCTGAATACAGATCCAGTAAGGCAGTACAAGAGGAAATTTATAGCATGATTTATATCATCCAATCCAAAGGTAATTAAACTTAGTGTACTATCATTCATGAACTCTGCCTCTGGAAATTCTGACAGCGAACGCATAAAAAATGTTATTCCGTTAGGGAGAGTAGTCACAATAAATACAACGCAGACAGCAAACATTGTAATGCTTAAGTTCTTGATATCCTTTGTATGTTTCCCAGAATGAGAATCCTGTTGACAATTTCTAAAACTATGCTGGGAATAAACCTTCTTCATTGTTAATGTGCTTAAGACACAGATTATACAAGATGGTAAAATAGAGTACACTAATCCAGCGACAACTGAATAGAGAGTTTCTAAAATAGAACCAGGTCCAAGGGAAATACACACATGTTGCCCATCTGCTGTGCTAATGCTGCCAGTAAAAAATACTGGCAGGCTGATTATGAAATTAACAATCACCAATATTACAATAGTTATAGCAGATTTTCTCCTAGTACAACAAATATGTACCTTTAATGGGTAGTAAACAGCAAGCATTCGTTCGGTTGATATCATTACAATTAGCCAAGAGGAAACATTTTCTGCCACAAAATAGATGAAAACTATTGTACGACAGAGCCAGAGTGCTGAGGACAGGGGCAGGAGGTTATATATTACACTTGTTCTGAGTGCTACACACCACAAAGACAGATTATCAAAGACTGCAAGAACTAGCAGCAGGATCATGAAGACAGAGGTCCTCATCAAAGAGCCATACACTATCACAATGATAACAAGACTGTTCAATATTGTTCCGATTCCACATACAGTTGATATTAGGATGAAGTTCAATGATGATATGGAACCTTCATGTGTAACCTCAGAATTATTTCCACTGATATTAAAGAACGATCCATTTTGAATACTTGATAAGTTTTCCATGATATTGGATTTCATAGTGAATGTAAAATACCCAGGTAAATAATGGTTACTAAATGAGTTTGTGAAGGATTTGGAATTAACCCTACATGGATGATCTACCACCAATGTAATTCTCGCTGATTGCGATTGTGACGTAATGTTGCAGTGCCTAGCAGACACAGGTAGAATTATTGAACGAAAACTATGTTTGTCCTTGCCTTTCAATTTGTTTGAGTTATGAGGCATGGCTTATGTACATCCCTTACTTTGACTGTCACCTTGAGTAAACAATTATATTTCTGAAACAAACTTTACTCCATTAGCCACAATGTGCACACATCGTGTCTCCATCTAGCATTGATTATGTAAACACAGTATTGTTTAAATATCTGGCCAGTTAATGCACCTCATCTATTTTATCTATCTAAGAGGACTAACTAAAATGACAAAATTAATTTGGTGATTTCTAACATTCACATTGGCCCTTTAAGGATGCTATGCTCTTTGATGTCCAGGCTATAATTGTGCATCATGCCGACTCTACTGGACTGTACCAACCCTACAGGGTCGGCATGATACATAAGTTACTTACCGGGACTGCATTCATGCATCATGGCAATGGAAGAATATAATGCAATTATGCACTATGTGGTCCTTAAAGGGTTAAAACCTGTGGGATATGAATTGTGAAGGACCTCCCATAAGTTTCAAATTATAATTTGTGCACTTTGTAACTTGATCGAGATTAAACTCTGATCCTACACTCATCAATTCCTGTTAAATTAATGCAAATAAGTAGCTGCAGCCATGTCCATCAACAGGTAAACTTCCATGTAGTTAGATTGTTACATGACTTGCTGCATACATTGACATTGTATATAAATGATTAGGGCTGTATTCCTGCTCTATTAAGGCTGTATCCATGCATCATAACAGCACTTCTGCAGTGGGTTAAACCACAGGTTGAATTGAAACTGCAGAGGCAATCCACCAGCTTCATCACAGCTACAATAACTAACACAGATAGGCAGACACATTATTTGCTTTTTGATTTTGCAGTGTGTATTTATTCATAAATGATATTTCAAAATATAACAATCAAAAAAAGATTTGGTTATGGCGATGACATATAGGAAGGGTATAATGCCCTATTATCCAATGAATTTTCTACTTTCTACTTTTCATGGTATACAGGCTTATGCCTCACTTGTATTTGAAAAGGGACAGAACATACACATTTTGGTTGTTCATATTCACATGTTAATTATTGCCATTCAAGAACACATTCCATGTTCAATTTGCAGAGCCTGTATTTGTTTAGTGATTAACACTATTTATCATTGGCCCTCAATTGTCTATTTCAAAGAACATGTTCAGATGTAGTAGTCAGATTGCATTAGGTTAATGAGTTATCTATCAAAGACGGTTAGACTTGTGTTTCAACCGTTGATACCGGCTCCTCTATTTGTAAACTTTTCTTTCTGCAAGACTTGAACATTTGAACCAATGTCTGCCTGAAGACAGACCCAGTAAGGCAGTACAGGATGAAGTTTATAGCATGATTTACATAATCCATATCATAGGTGATTAACAGAAGGGTACTATGATTTGTGATTAAATCTGTCCCTAGAAACTCGGACAACAAAAGCACAAAAAACATTAGTGATGCAGGCAGAGTAGTGACGAGAAAAACAATGCAGACAGAAAACATTGTAATGGTCAAGTTCTTGGTCTTCTTTGCATTTCTTCCATGATGAGAACCCTGATGATGATTCCTGAAGGTATGCTGAGTATGAATCTTCTTTATTGTTATTGTGCTTAGAACAGAGATGAGACAAGATGGTATAACAGAGTACACTAATGTATAGACAACAGAATAGATAGTTTCTAAAATATACCCAGATCCATATGTATAACACACATTCTGCCCATCTGCTGTTCCAATGCTGCCAGTAAATAAGACTGGCAGACCTATTATAAACACAACAATCACCAATATAATAATAGCAATAGCAGAGTTTCTCCTAGTACAATAAAGATGTACCTCTAATGGGTAGTAAACAGCAATCATGCGTTCAGTTGATATGAATACAATTAGCCAAGAAGAAACAATTTCCACCAAGAATAAAATAAGTAGTAATATACGACAGAGCCAGAGGGATGCAGAAAGAGGGAGAAGGCTGTATATTACATCAATTTCGAAAAATTCAAACCACAATGACAGAGTATCAAAGACCGCAAGAACTAGCAGCAGGATCATGAAGACAGAGGTCCTCATCAATGAGCCATACACAATCACAATGATAACAAGACTATTCAGTATTGTTCCAATTCCACAAACAGTTGATGTTACGATCAGTTCAAATAATGGTATGAAATGTTCATCTTCAACCTCAGAATGATTTCCACTGATATTAGAGAACGATTTGTTATGAAGAAATGGTAGATTTTCCATGGTATCTGTTTTCATAGTAAATGTAGAATCCCATACTAAATTATGGTTACTAAATGAGTCCGTGAAGGATCTGGAATTCACCCTACATGTATGATCTACCACCAATGTAATTCTCACTGATTGCGATTGTGACGTAATGTTGCAGTGCCTCGCAGACACAGGTAGAATTATTGAACTTTCCATTTGTTTGAGTTATGCCTAATGTACATCCTTTACTTTGACTGTACCCTTCAGTAAATTTTTTTATTTCTTACACAAACTTTACTCCATTAGCCACAATGTGCATACATCGTGTCTGCATCTAGAATTGATTATGTAAATACAGTATTGTTTAAATATCTGGCAGTTTAAAAGCTTAATGCACCTCATCTATTTTATCTATCTAAGAGGACTAACTAAAATGACAAAATTAATTTGGTGATTTCTAACATTCACATTGGCCCTTTAAGGATGCTATGCTCTTTGATGTCATGATGCATAAATGTCCAGGCTGTAATTGTGCATCATGCCGACTCTACTGGAGTGTACCAACCCTACAGGGTCGGCATGATACATAAGTTACTTACTGGGACTGCATTCATGCATCATGGCAACGGAACGATATAATGCACTTATGCACTATATGGTCCTTAAAGGGTTAAAACATGTGGCATATGAATTGTGAAGGACCTCAGGTAAGTTTCAAATTATAATTTCTGCAGCCATTGTTCATCAACATGTAAACTTCCATTAGATATTGATTTACAGGGGCTCCTGCCGCTTCTTCCTTAAGGATGCATCTTGGTTAAGGATGCATCTTGGTTGAGAAAAAAAATCAATGTCTTTCAGGTAACATGGAAATAAATTAGGTAGGAATTTTCATCTTTTAAAAATGTGACCCCTTCTAAAGAAATGGGTCAGAAGTCACACTTTAAAGAGCCTAGATATAGACTTTTTAAGCAGTATAGAGTGGTTGAGTTGAGAAAATGAATGTCTCTCAGGTAATATGGGAATAAATTGTACGTTCAGTAGATAGGATTTTTATTTCATTTCATATTTCTAAACATGAAAATACTAGCAAGCTTCTTTGTAAATCCCAAAATTGCCCTTAAAAGGTCTAAAATTTGTCATATTCTCAGACAAAGGGTGAGTGTAATTGTTCATGGATTAGTGGAGTACCTTGGTGCCAGTTCAGGTTGCCTCTTTAGTTGCTGTCATTGGTGCTGTTTGAACTGTAGTTGAATTGTTACTTGACTTGCTGCATATATAGAAATGATTAGGGCTGTATTCCTGCTCTATTCAGGCTGTATGCATGCATCATAACAGCACCTCTGCAGTGGGTTAAACCACAGGTTGAATTGAAACAGCAGAGGCAATCCACCAGCTTCATCACAGCTACAATAACTAACACATATAACACTATAACTAATAGGCATACACATTATTTGCTTTTTGATTTTGCAGTGCATAATCATTCAATGAAATGATATTTCAAAATATAACAATGGAAAAAGAGATGTGGTTATGATGAGTACATATAGAAAGGGTTAAATGCCCTTTTATCCAATAAGGTTTCTACTTCACAAATCATTGTTATCATGGTATACAGGCTTAGGCCTCATTTGTATTTGACAAGGGACAGAACATACACATCTTGGTTGTTCATATTCACATCTTAATAATTGACATTCAAGTGACATGTTCAATTTTCAGAGCATATATATACAGATAAAGCAGTGGGAAATGGACATATTTAGTGAAATACCAGATAGATGTATTTTTTAAACAGAGCACAAGAGCGTAAGCAAAGTGATTTGGTGCCATTCCTAGATACATAGACATAGATTACAAGAAACCAACAACATATGTATTTGTTCGTTCATAGATGTAGTAGTCAGATTACACTTAAAGCCCTACTGAAACGGGGCGGTGAGATATTTAACTAAATCGTTTAGATGTGTGTTTCAACTGTTTCAACTGTTTCAACCGTTGGTACATTTTCTTCTATTTGGGAACTTTTCCTCTTGCAAGACTTGAACATTTTAACCAATGTCTGCCTGAAAACAGACCCAGTGAGGCAGTACAGGATGAAGTTTATAGCATGATTTATATAATCCAGCTCATAGGTGATTATCTGAAGTGTACTATAATTTGTTATTAAATCTGCTCCTAGAAACTGTGTCAGAGGACGCAAAAATAACATTATCTCTCCAGGCAGAGTAGTCACAATAAATATAATGCAGATAGAAAACATCGTAATGGTCAGATTCTTGGTCTTCTTTGTATTTTTTCCATGATGAGAACCTTGATTATGATTCCTGAACTTATACTGGGTATGAATCTTCTTTATTGTGAATATGTTTTGGATGGAAATGAAACAAGATGGTATAATGGAGTACACTAATGCAATGACAGCAGAATAAATAGGTTCTAAAATAGATCCAGATCCAAATGTATAACACACATGTTGCCCATCTGCTGTGCCGATGCTGCCAGTGAACAAGACTGGCAGGACAATCATAAACACTACAATCACCAATATTACAATAGCAATAACAGATTTTCTCCTAGTACAATAAATATGTACCTTTAATGGTTGGTAAACAGCAATCATGCGTTCAGTTGATATGAATACAATTAGCCACGAGGAAACACTTGATGTCCACACATTGACACATAGTAATGTACGACAGAGCCAGATTGAAGAGGACAAAGGCAGAAGGCCATATATTCCATCTATTTCAAGAAATGTAAACAACAATGACAGATTATCAAATACAGCAAGAACCAGCAGCAGGATCATGAAGACAGAGGTCCTCAACAAAGAGCCATACACTATTACAATCATAACAAGACTGTTCAGTATTGTTCCTATTGCACACACAGTTGATGTCACGATGAATTCAGATAATGATATGGAACTGTCATCTCCAACCTCAGAATTATTTCCACTGATATCAAAGAATGATCCGTTATGAGGAAATGGTAGGTTTTCCATGGTATTAGTTTTATAGTGAATGTAGAATACCACAGTAAATTATTGTTACTAATTGAGTCTATGAAGAATCTGGAATTAACTGGACATGTATGTATGAATCACCACCTGTGTAGCCTCACAGCTGTTGACTGTGATTGTGATTCTGATACAATGCTGCATACAACTGGAAAAGTGGCAGTACCGCTTAGACACAGGTGGAAATATTGAACTGAAACTATGCTTGTTGACAATTGCCTTGTCATTTTGTTTGCGTTCAGCCATTTGAATGTTGACGTTCACTTTGTATCATCACTTTGTAAACATTTTAAGAAGCTGGACAAAGGCTGACTAACACAGTGTGGCAATATTACTGGAAGGAATGCTATACTCTGAACTAGAGGATTTGGCGAGCCCTGATATTGGAAGATGATAATCCTGCATATGCTATCCTATTGATAGAAGAACCCATCGCTTTCACACCATTTAAACTAAACATTTTAAGTGTCTTTTAGGAGCCAGGTGGCAGCTAATCCTCTACTTACTTTGAAACTCAGAGACCAGAGGTTACTCATGGATGACACACAACATGGTTATTTATCAGAGATAGAGGCATCTGGAGGGGATGTAAATCAACCACGGAACACTATGCTGCCATTAAAGGGTTAACAACCAATGCAGAGATTACAGTAAGCAGTCCCCCATGAATGACAGGATGTATTTGGTTACGTCTTTCCTTAACTATATTGGGAAAAGTTAGTTTCAAAGTTACTAATCATTATCTTTTAGACAGTTTCAATAACTATCCCACAGCAATAGGGCATGCCACGTCCTGATGTACAGACTTTACTTTGTTTGTCACCTTCTGTAAACAACATTATTCTAAAAGAAACTTTACCACATTCGCTGTGAAATGATATGGGATGCATTAAGCTTTTAAATTGTCCTGATATACAAACACTGTCATATTTACGTAATAAATTCTAGATGGTGACACACATTGTCAACATAACAACTAATGCAGTAAGATTGTGTTAGAAATGATTGTGATTGTGTTAGAAAAGTGATGATACAGAGCCAGATTCAACATTCAAATGACTGAACTCAAACAGAATGAAATGTATGATGTCACTGAACATGATTCTAGTTCAATACTTTTACCTGTGTCTGTGAGATACGGATACACTCCCAGTTATCCATACAGCACTTTATACGAATCACAACTTCATCAATAGTGCTGTAAAAACTACAGTATTAGACCGTAGGGACAATCACAGATACTTCCACAGCCCCATTCAGTGAGAAAACCTCAGTCAATTATTCAAATTAACTATGAAATTGATACCATGAAGAATCAATCATTTTCTCATAATAAACCATTTAATATTATCAGACCTTACATATATTCGCAAATTCTGTGGAAATGAAAAGCGCCAATTTATCCAGCATAGTAATACAACTTCCATATTCTGAAATTCATCAATTTAAATAAATGCAGAATTGTACTTTTTGAGCAAACTTACAAAAATTGCACACAAAAGTATCAATGTTTACAGTAACTTAAACATGTGTGACTGTAGGGTGTGAGGATCCACTTAAGGCCAAAGCAAGCCAGCATCGATTATTTGAACATTGCTCATCTATAATATTGAGATGTCACACTAGTAATAAAATATATCACTTGTCACCGCACCAAGCTTTGAGAGACTTCACTTACTTCAATAGATAACAGGCTTTATCTGTGTGAGTCATGCTGAGAAGTATTTAACGGACTACTCACACTAGTAATGTTTGCAGTGTATGTGATGAGACAGAGCCTTTCTTCCAGCTGGCTTGATAGTTGAGAAGTAGCCTGGAGGTAAAAGGACCAAAGGATCAGGGTCTCTAACGCTGTAAGTTTTGAGTTAAATCCCTGTTCAAGTCACTCCTCTTTGTTTTACATACAGTCACCTACACTGAGAAGTGATCCCCAGACCCTCAGATTTGGGTTGACCATTGATTCTGATGTACAGTCACTGCACAGTACATAGTACTGTAGAGATACACAAGTTGACCTGCTGTAGGTCTAGTGAACCAAAGTTGCCTGCAATACATGGTGTACAGAAACAGTACAAACTACTAACAGTGTATTAGACTTGTGTTTCAACCGTTGGTATGGGTTCCTCTATTTGTGAACTTTTCTTTTCGAAAGACTGAAATAATTTTACTAATGTCTGCCTGAATACAGACCCAGAGAGACAGTACAGGATGAAGTTTATAGCATGATTTGTTTCATTCAATCCATGGATAATTAGATCAGCAATATAACCATCCATGATGCGATCTGCTCCTAGAAACTCAGACAGCAAATCAATAAAAAACCTAATCACTCCAGGGAGAGTAGTTACAATAAACACAATGCATACAGCAAGCATTGTAATGGTTAAATTATTGGTCTTTTTGATAGTTTTCCCTGAATGAGAATCCTGATGATGATTTCTGAACTTGTGCTGGGAATAAATCTTCTTCATTGTTAATGTGCTGAAGACACATATGACACAAGATGGTATAACGGAGTATACTAATGCAAGGACAAAAAAATAGGCAGCTTCGAAAATAGATCCAGACCCAAGTGGATTACACACATACCCCCCATTTGCTATTCCAATGCTGCCAGTAAACAAAAGCGGCAGGGCAATTATGAACATGATAATCATCAATATCAGAATAGCAATAGCAGACTTTCTCGTAGTACAATAAATATGCACCTTTAATGGGTAGAAAACAGCAATCATGCGTTCAGTTGATATGAATACAACTAACCAAGAAGAGACACATCCTGTCAAGATAAAAGTAAAACCTATTGTACGACAGAGCCAGAGTGAAGAGGATAGAGGGAGAAGGCTGTATATTATATCACGTCTGAGAAACATGAACCACAATGAAAGATTATCAAATACAGCAAGAACCAGCAGCAGGATCATGAAGACAGAGGTCTTCATGAGGGAGCCATACACAATCACACTGATAATAAGACTATTCAGTATTGTTCCAATTCCACATATACTAGATGTTAAAATGATATACAATAATGATATGGGACCTTCATGTGTAACCTCAGAATTATTTCCACTGATATCAAGGAACGATCCTTTGTGAAGAAGTGGTAGATTATCCATGGTACTAGTTTTTATGGTAAATGTAGAATTTCACAGTAAATTATGGTTGCTAGATGAGTCTGAGAAGGCTCTGGATTTAACCCTACATGTATCATCTACCACCAATGTAGTTCCCACAGTTGTTGACTGTGATTCTGATTCTGATACAATGCTGTAACCATCTGGCAATGTGGCAGGACCTTGCAGAGACAGGTGGAAATATTGAACTGAAATTGTGTTGGTTGACATTTGACTTTCACTTTAAGTTTGGCCATTTGAATGTTGACGTTCAGTCTGTACTAACACTTAGTAAACATTTTATAGACAGTTGGTAAAGTGATCTACACAGTATGACACAGTACCATTGACAAAGGCATTGCTAGGATACACTCTTCCATGACCCCGGATATTAAGCCAGTGCCCCTTTAGGCGCCAGATAGTGCTTTCATGCATTATATTCTTTATCATCATCATCAATTAACCGCCCTGCCAAGTAACTCAACCGTGCTGCATTCAGGCAAAAAAAAAGGTTTGTTTTAGGTAACAGGGGAAAAAATCTAGGGACGGTAGGTTGGATTTTCTTTTTTTTAAATCTAATTCACTTTTTTTTCTGAGTGTGAAAATTGTAGTCAGTTCTGTGTGGTAAACCCTAAGATTGATATAACAAATAGTAAAAATGTGAAAATCTATTCAAAATTGCATAAGAAATAGGTGTGCCCTGCTTTGATAGGGTCGGTCCGGTAACCTGCCAAGTAGACTGGACATGGCATCATCATCTTGACAATGAACATCTGTGTACTATACTGCCATTAAAGGGTTAACAACCAATGCAGCGATTAAGGTAACCTGTTCCCAATAAATGACGAGATGTATTTGGTTACCACTGGGTGGTCACAAGAACAAGTTTCTTGACATTTGTTTACTGAAACTTTCATCCAGGAATGAGGCATGCCAACTCCTGATGTACATACTTTACTTTGTCTGTCAACTCCATTAGCCACAATGTGCACAGATTGCGTCTCCATCTAGAATTGATCATGTAAATACAGTATTGTTTAAATATCAGGCTAGTTCCAAAGCTTAATGCACCGCATCGATTTTTTCCAAAGAGGACTACCTAAAATGACAATATGAATAGGTGATTCCTAACATCCCAAAAAGGGATCACACTATTGGATAGAAATAGCTTGAAATTAGATGAGGTGGAATATCTCTTTAAACATTATCCTGGAAAATCCAAGGGCCACAACATGCTTTATTGCACTATACCCTTTGTTGTTATGATGCATGAACTAAGCCCTGGTGAGTTGCCAGCGACTGACTTAGTGTTGATTATAAATGCATGGGCAAAGATTACTAACAATTAGCAACATATATATAGTGCCATCACACAACATCCCCCCCTTACACATATTACCAACCCAGCCTTCTGCCAACACAATTTCATGGTCACTGTACAAACTTCTATAACGAAAAGTGTGCAGTTCAACTAGGCTAGCCCTGGTCTAAGTGGCCTAGTATTGTTCCTAAGAATACTACTAGATGTCCTGATTGAGAGTCAAGGGGATTTTATAGCCAATGGATATTTTTTTAGCTTTAATTATGATGAGGCATGATTTCACTATTATTTTAAAACCATGGGACAAAACAGTTATCAAAGCTAGGCCACTCCAAGAAAATATGATTTCTCATCACCAAGGTCTAAAAAGCACGACGAGGGAGGCTTTTCCCTTTTTTTTTAATTTGAGGGGTAAAATATTTAGGTTGATATTTCCCTTTACTGTTTATTTTAACGCATGGAGAATTCCGGGGAATTTCCAAAAATAAATTTTTCAAAAATGTATTTTTATTCACCCGGTTTCACTGAAATGTACCTTTCAGCGTCGGGGAAAAAAAGCGGAGGCACAACACCCCGTCCATCCTAACCTAGGGTAAAATATTTAGGATTATATATGTGTTTTTGGTGACCAAATTCACATTTGATTATTTAAGGATTAATTTTTTTGATTTGATTTATCTTTATTTCATGTTCATCATTAAATACAGATACATCTAGATTTGAAGTTAACTTCCAACTCCTTATTGCATCCTCTGACGACCTTACAAAATTCGAATACTAATTTGATGAACATTAAAAAGAACGGCTGCTTCTTACTCTGCTCGAGTAGTTTGGATATTTAGCAGCCTTACCTAATTATGCTTAACTTTACACAGGTAGATGGGCTCACACAGCCACAAGAAAAAACCTTATCACAATATGTCCAAACTAATCATTTGGTTGTACATGTCACTACAACCAATACATTAATAATGAAACCCGTAACATATATCATTTTGTTGGTGAAAACCATTGGTGAAAACACATTTGGTGACAGAGGGGAATATTTAATAAACAAAATACTTATTTTAACATAAAAAAATATTAAAAAAGAGTATCAGGTATAATCTCATGGTAGTTTCTTACACTTAATTTAGTTTTGGTGTTTTGGGGAGAGGGGGGGGTACATATTTGTCTAATACGGTAGTTTCTTGGGTTTTTGATTTGTAATTTGATTTTCTGTGTTAACATAAATGAGCCGAGAGATTCTGAATTTCGTTCTGGGGGGTCCAAATTGTTCCAAAGATTTGCTATTGTATACTCTAGGCTGTGTGTATAACCTGCACCGTTTGGAGTGTGTACTTTAAGTACTGGGCCATCCCAAGCTCTGGTGTTTAGATTTCTATTGTCCCTGTACTTATTTAAACCCGCTCTTCTGTAAGCCTCTTTCATCTGGTGATATTCAACTCTATCACATAGCATATTGAGATTTGCCTCCGCATGTACATCATAAGTGGGCGAATAGGCAATATTGATGTCTTATACAGTAAAATAGAGATAGGCTTGTTAATTACAGCATTTAACCTAGCCAACTGATACGTCCTAAAACTTGTAGTTCTTAGCTGATTATTTACAAATTTCTCGTATGTCAGTGCTTCATCTAGTATAACCCCTAGATACTTATAGCTGGATACCCCATAAATCTTATCCCCGTTAACAGTCAGTTTACAATCTTTCCACTTGTATGTATTGGCAAAACACATAAATTTAGTTTTCTTAGCATTCAGTGTAAGACGATTCATTTTACACCAATCTGTGTACCTGTTCAGATCTTCTTGCATTTTTTCATTTACATCCCTTGAGTGGTCACCAGATAGGTATAACACAGTATCATCCGCATATAATAATATTTTGACATGTTGCATAATCTGTTCAACTTCATTTACATATAATAAAAATAGCAAGGGTCCCAAAATGGAACCTTGTGGGACTCCATAGCTAATTACCAGTGGTGGTGACTTGACATTATTTGCTAGGGTACATTGCTTCCTATTAGTTAAGTAATTTGTTAGCCAAGTTAATACTTTTCCCCTTAATCCATATCTTTCACATTTTTTTAGTAGCATTTTGTGGTGGACAGTGTCGAAAGCTTTCTTTAGGTCTATAAATACAGCTAGTGTTTCCTTTCCCACATTTCTATCACTTAGTATGTCGTCAGTTAATTCCCCAATAGCCTGAATGGTTGAACATTTTTTCCTATAGCCTCCCTGTTTATCACTTAAAATATGTTCCTGATCCAAAAAGTCCATGATATTTCTATGTGCTATTTTTTCTAAAAGTTTTGAAGGTAGTGGTAATAAAGAGATTACCTAAAATTTTCAACTTGTGTCAAGTTACCATCCTTGGGTATAGGTATAATAACAGCTTCCTTCCACTTCTGTGGAACTACACCTGTATCAAGTGACATTTGAAAAATATGTGTAATTTGTTCGCTCAAGTCTTTTAGTACCCTGGTGCTCAAACCATCCACAGCAGAAGTTTTGTGCAGCTTAATGTTCTTAATGAGTTTCATGACCTCCTCTTCGTCCGTGCTCCAATTTTCAATATTAACTTCCCTTCTCTCAAAGTCAGGTACCCAGACATCATCATTGCCACTAGCTAATTCAGCTAATTCAGTCAGGCTTGAGTTAGATTAATCCTATTCCCAACACAAGGTGTGTGGATGCGTGAGCTATGCGTAAGCTGACACAGATCTCACTCATCCTCAAGAATATGTAGGCACTGAGAGACTATGGAATCTGTATCCCTTGTACATTAAATGCATACTGTACAGAGAGGCTAGATAGAGTATATGTTGATTTCAATACTTTTATCACATGTATCAACCTGCTTTTTACTGTGGGTTAACACATGTATTAAGGGAGTATAATGATTGACATCAATCTGATTTATGTGTAGTATACTGCTTGCTGTATGGTAGTATAAAGACTCTTTGGACATGCCCCAATGCACCTACCACACCTCCACCTACACTATACCACTGGAACCACTACTGTGTTGGTTGTGTTGTGGCAACCAACAGTCCAGTGCCTCCCACCATCTACCACACTCAACATGTTGGTTATGGTTGACTATAATTTTGTCAGTAATTGCTGATTTCAGTAATGCCTGAGAAGTTTTGCATTAAATGTGGACTCTTCCATGATCTGCCAGTAGGTGACCTATGTGTAGGACCTATTCTGGGTGATCTAGACCACAGGACAAGGAGGAGTACTACTGCTACTGCTGGGACTAGCACTGCTACTAGGCCTACCAGTGGTACTGGAGGAGGCACAGCCACACCAGCACCTCACAGCACAGGTGGATTTATACACATATTTACCTCAGAAAAGGGTATCTATTTTGCCTATGGGATATAGCACTGCAGAGGGATTATCTAGATTTTACAAATTAATAAGACAACCCTCAGCTTTGGTCTCGAAAGAATATGAAACTATAATGTTCAGTGACCAATGTGGTAAATCAAAATTATGGGAAACGGATAGTAATTCAACACATAACAGGAATACATCTCAATGCAGTTACATTCCATTCACCTACTGCATGAGGAGAGGTGACATAATATCTAACTTAAGCCAGCACAACCCCACACAAGTTCACACCACATGTATCACCTGAGGTTGGCCTCTCTCTGATGGGTCAATCCTCCTAGCTCTTCACCCAGCTTAACCCCACGCAAGCTGACACTATCCATATCACTCCTCTGATTGGTCAATCCTCCAAGTTTCCAATCCCTTTGTTCATGGTAGAAGTGGCAGTTATCAGAAGGAGACACAGCAGGAAGGATGTGAGGTAGGTATAGCTTGCTCTGCTAGTACACATATTTTGAGCTTTTAGTGATAAGTGAAGGTTTATACATAGTCTATACACATATGGAATTTACTTTGTTTTGCCATTAGCTCATGCACAGCATATCTGAATTACCCATCTTCTCTCTTTCAGAATGAAGTGGCAATAGAGGGAAGGATACACTATGACATGGAGACCATACACAAGACAAGACACTGGTTAATATATACAACAAGATCCTTCAAGAAGACTACATCAACATTAATGTGAATAAAGATATCTGTCCCAGTATGAAATGATGTAGGCCCTGTTGTAGGAATACTATGTGTGGGGTGCCAGCTTCAGCTAGCTTAGTGCCTGACTCATTTTATAAGCAAGTTTCAGGTTGAGTCAGTCTGAGCCTGACACCATCTTACTACAAAGTGTCAGGTTGAGTCAGCCAAAGCCCGATACCATCTAACTACCAAGTGTCATGTTGAGTCAGCCTAAGCCTGATACCATCTAACTACCAAGTGTCAGGTTGAGTCAGCCTGAGCCTGATACCATCTAACTACCAAGTGTCAGGTTGAGTCAGCCTTAGCCTGATACCATCTAACTACCAAGTGTCAGGTTGAGTCAGCCTTAGCCTGATACCATCTAACTACCAAGTGTCAGGTTGAGTCAGCCTAAGCCTGATACCATCTACCTACCAAGTGTCAGGTTGAGTCAGCCTTAGCCTGATGCCATCGAACTACCAAGTGTCAGGTTGAGTCAGCCTAAGCCTGATACCATCTAACTACCAAGTGTCAGGTTGAGTCAGCCTGAGCCTGATACCATCTAACTACCAAGTGTCAGGTTGAGTCAGCCTGAGCCTGATACCATCTAACTACCAAGTGTCAGGTTGAGTCAGCCTTAGCCTGATACCATCTAACTACCAAGTGTCAGGTTGAGTCAGCCTAAGCCTGATACCATCTAACTACCAAGTGTCAGGTTGAGTCAGCCTTAGCCTGATACCATCTAACTACCAAGTGTCAGGTTGAGTCAGCCTTAGCCTGATACCATCTAACTACCAAGTGTCAGGTTGAGTCAGCCTGAGCCTGATACCATGCTGACACCATGTACATGTTCTGAACACTTGGTGTCATGTGGTAGCTCAGACTGAAGCAATTTGCTGGGGGTATAATTATCAACACTAGACTTGTGTTTGCAGGGTTGAGATTGGTTCCTCTATTTGTGAAGTTTTCTTTCTGCAGGACTGAAGCATTTGAACCAATGTTTGTCTGAATACAGACCCAGAGAGGCAGTACAGGATGAAGTTTACAGCATGATTTATGTCGTCCAATTCATAGGCAATTAACACAACTGTACTACGATCCAAAATGAAATCTACCTCTAGAAACTTTGACAGCGAATGCATGAAAAATATTAGTGATCCAGGGAGAGAGGAAGCAATAAATACAATGCAGACAGTAAACATTATTATGGTCAGGTTCTTGGAGTTTTTGGTAGGTTTCCCGCTATGACGATCCTGATGATTATTTCTGAACTTATGTTGGGAGTAAATCTTCTTCATTATTAATGTGCTTAGAACACAGATGATACAAGAGGGTATAATGGAATACACTAATGCATATATAATAGAATAAAGAGTCTCTAAAATAGATCCAGATCCAAATGAAATACACACATGTTGCCCATCTGCTGTTCCAATGCTGCCAGTAAAAAAGACTGGCAGGGCAAATATAAAAATAACAATCACCAATATTATAATAGCTATAACAGATGTTGTTCTGGTACAGTACATATGTACCTTTAATGGGTTGTAAACAGCTATTATGCGTTCAGTTGATATGAATACAATTAGCCAAGAAGAAACATTTCCTGCCAATTCAATGAAAAATACTATTGTACGACAAAGCCAAAGTGATGAGGATAGTGGCAGAAGGCTATATAATACATCGGTTCTTAGCAAAACAAACCACAATGACAGGTTATCAAAAACAGCAAGAACTAGCAGCAGGATCATGAAGACAGAGGTCCTCATCAGGGAGCCGTATATTATTACAACGATAATGAGACTGTTCAGTATTGTCCCAATTCCACATACAGTAGATTTTACAATAAAGTTCCAGAATGACATATATCTTTCATGTGTTTCCCCAGAATTATTTCCACTGATATCAAAGAAGGATTCGTTAGGAAGAAATGGTAGGTTTTCCATGGTATTATTTTTAAAGCCAATTATGGTTACTAAATGAGTCTGTGAAGGATCTGGAAATAACTTGACATCTATATATGAATCACCACCAATGTGAATCTCACAGTTGCTGATTATGATGGTGATTCTGATACAACGCTGCATCCAACTGGAAATGTTGCACTACATCGCAGACACAGGTAGAAATATTGTCCTGGAACTATGGTAGTTGACAATTGACTATCATGTTGTTTGCACGCAGCCATTTGAATGTTGACTTTCACTTTGTTTCATCACTTTGTAAACATTTTACAGACGTACATGTGTTAGACTGTACATTGTATACTGTATACCCCAAGAGTTAGCGAGGTGGACAAAAGCTTCTTTGTTGAACAAACTGACCTACATAGTATGACATAGGTAGTATTGGACTGGGCAGCATCATGACATCAAAGAACATAGCAGATTACAGTACCATGCTGCCATTAGTGGGTTACCAACCAAGGAAGTGATAAAGGTAGACGCTCCCCCTAAGTTAGCAAATTTGGGAAAAGATAATTTCACATATTTGATTAATCATCAAATTCCTAAAAGAAACACGAGAGGAAGATTCTAGTTTTTTCTGTATGCATGGCCATATAAGTCCTGTCAATAGAACCGTTCCTGAGATGCAGGCAGTGACTTACATACACAATGATATGCCAGGGACAAGCAGCTGTCTGTGGAAAAAACCAACTTCTCACATGATTCCCATTGTCCGGGCACACTCAGTGGTCACAAGAACAAGTTTCTACCCTTTTGTTTACTAAAACTATCATCCAGGAATGAGGCATGCCAATTGCTGCTGTATATGCGTTACTTTGTCTGTCACCTTCAGTAAACAACATCATTCCTAACATAAACTTTACTCAATTAGTTGGAATGTGCAAATATTGCGTCTCCATCTAAATTTGATTATGTAAATATGGGATCAATTAAATATCTGGCCAGTTTAAAAGCTTGACGCACGGCATTAAATGTTTCCAAAGAGGACTCACTAAACTGACAATAAAAGTAAGTGTAAGTAAGACAGGGGATAAGTGGGATATTGTGATTATTAGAGAATAGGCACAGTAAATACAATGTAGAAGACCTCTATCATGAAGACAGAGGTCCTTACAAGAGAGCCATACATTATTACAATGACAACCAGAGTATTTAATATTGTTCCAATTCCACATACAGTAGCATTTACAATCAAGTACAACAAGGATATAGCCCCTTCTGTCTCATTCATGAAACAAACAAACCATTTCCACTGATATTGATGAATGATTCTTTATGAAGAAATATTAGATTTTCCATGCCATCAATATTATATCAAATGTTCAATACTCCACAGAGGTATTGTCACTGAGTAGATCTGTGAAAGGATCTGTGATTGTCCCTATGTCTATAGTCTATTACTGTAGTTTTCACAGTTAAACTTGCGATTTTAAACTGCAGCATACAACTGGAATTTATGTGGCAGGACCTAACAGACACAGGTAGAAATATTGAACTTAAACCATTTTTGTCACCACTTGCCTCACATTTGGTTTGCATACAGCTTGTGGAATGTTTACTCTGTATCGTGCACGTCTCAGACTTTATAGATTGTACAAGAGGTGAACAAATGCTGACGCAGTATGGCAATATTATCGAAGATAATGCTATACTCTGGACATGAGACTTTGGTGAGCTCTCAAGTGGGAAGGTAATAATTCTGAATTAGATATGCAATCCTCTTAAAACAAAATACCAGTACCGTACTTCACAATAAAAGCTATTTGAAGATCTTTTATACTTTCCAAGCTTTATCATGGTCATTTAAAACAGGGAAATGACTCTGGAGAGGGTTTGACGTCAGGATATTAACTGGTGCACCCATCTATTAGACTTACACATTGTCAGTTGCCCCCTTGAGGTTTATCAATTAGCCTTTGTTGACCTCTCCTGTAATTGGGTGTATTTTCTTACAGCTCTCCTCAACTTATTTGGGGATAGAGAGGTTCAAAGTTGCTTTTCATTATCTTATGGAAGAATCCCTCACTGGAAATTGAACACCACACACAGCCTCCTTCAGCCGTTGCTGCCTCTTCAATACAACCTCCATCTCCTAAGCTTCAATCCTGCTCAATTGCTGCAGTAGAACCACCTCGAGGTCAGTGCTCTCCCACCCGGGCTGCCCGCTCTTCCGCCCGGCCTCTCCTTGCTGTTGGCGGGGTGCCCCGCCAGCAAAACCCGGCGGGGCTGTATCCCCGTGTATGGCCTCCTTGGAGCCGTGGGAGTCGCCATTGGCCATACCCGCCGGGGCTGGGGTTTTCTTAGGAGTCCCCTTATCCGGGTTTGGAGTATCACACTGCGGACATTTAGAACTGTTGCCATGATACTCCAGTCCGCAAAAACATATCTTAATCTTGAAAGCTATATAGATATCTAGAAATTGTATCTGCCCATGTTCAAACCAAGTTGCTGTTGCTCTGCTTACTTGCTTGTTGTCTAGTGAGTTGCCCCCACCCCCCTAAGGTGGAGAGTTCCCAAGCCTCTGAGGATAGGCACCAGGGGGCACTGTCAGTATCAACTAATATCAGGATAACTTCCCCGATGGAAGTTATGCCAACACAGTATATGATTCCTACCCATTATCTGTC
Source organism: Harmothoe impar (assembly GCA_947462335.1). Lineage (NCBI taxonomy): Eukaryota > Metazoa > Annelida > Polychaeta > Phyllodocida > Polynoidae > Harmothoe > Harmothoe impar. The sequence goes on from OX381711.1 coordinate 77,291,214, forward strand.
TAAATAAAGGAATTTCGATACATGAATTCATGACTTTCTTCAAGCAATGAGGCATGCCAAGTCCTGATGTACATACTTTGTCTTTTTACTTTTGTTCACAAGAATTACTTCATAAGCTGGTAGATGAGCACACATTATGTCACCAACTAAAATTGATTATGTAAATAATATGCTGTCTCCAGGGGATAACACATTTCAGGCATTGTATCCAGTTCCAATCTGAATGCTTTTCTTAGTTTGTTTGCATGTTTGGACGGAGGATGTTCAAAGAGAGACTCACATTATCCATTATGTAGTAGTAGGTCTTTGTAATTGAATGTCGTTCCCCCCAATGTCCCTTTCTGTTCAGCATTTTTATTTAATGCAATATATAACATTTGTACTCTTACAGCATACATCAGTCTTTAAACACATTATTTACCTTTCCAGATTTGTCAAGGCCTTTTTTTGCATCAGTACTTTGCTTTCTTCTGGTATTCTCATCCAATTACAAGAGTACTATGTATGATAGTATACAACACCAGATAGCATCTGTCAATGCAGCATCTACAGATCTTAGATTAATGACATGATCTCACATATCCTGTTATTGTTAGTGCCGTGCTACATGGCCGGCACGTGGGGACAGTTATCAGCAGCACTTACCATCTACCATGGTTGCGCTACGATTCTAACAGTCAGGCGGTATACGTCACGAGATCCGAGGTGGCGCCGGTAATGGCCAGTCTCTGTTTGTGTACTACATTAGTACTATTTGAACTCTTGCAAGTACAGTGCTGGTTATTTTGATTAGTTTTTTTGACAAAACGGGGTCAGAGCCCCCGAACCCCCAAATTTTGTGTATCTTATATTTACTCATATTTGCCTCTGAGCAAAACTGAGACTAAGACTACTTTTGTAAATCTATCTCTGTCTCAGATTGGTCCCCCGAAAACCGCCTGGTGGTTAGAATTCTACTGTTATGATCTACCATTATGTTACATTGCCGTCACATGGGGACGGTTATCAGCAACACTTGACACCTACCATTATGTTACATGGCTAACACGTGGGGACGGTTATCAGCAACACTTGACATCTACCATTATGTTACATGGCCGTCAGGTGGGGACGGTTATCAGCAAAACTTATTTACATTATCATCCTCAAGTCAATCTGAGGGTATACTCTACAATCACATGTCTACAAATTGTATAAATTAAAATGTCATGATTGCTAGCCTGTAGAACAAAATGTTTAATAGATAAGTCCTGCCTCATCAATCATTTCTCATAACCAGCTAGAGCAGTAATTATTTATCATCACTACACACTAATGAGGCAATTGGTAGTGATTTTTTAAATTTTACATCAGCAGAGGATAATGGCAAGTAGCTATTCCAATGCTTCAAGAGTCAAGCAATCAGTGCATCTCCATGTTAGGAACTTTAAGTTTTAAACACAGCATAAAATGGCCAACGAAAGCATCTGTCATGTTCCTTTAAGAGGTCTAAATTTCATGAACAATGAAAGATGGTCATATATCATATATAATGTCAGATTATATTTAAAGCCTGCAGGAATAGATTAGTTAGAAACCTTCTGAAGCTATCAGACTTGTGTTTGCAATGTAGGGATGGGTTCCTCTATTTGTGAACCTTTTTTTCTGCAGGACTGAAACATTTGAACCAATGTCTGCCTGAATACAGATCCAGTAAGGCAGTACAAGAAGAAGTTTATAGCATGATTTATATCATCCAATCCAAAGGTAATTAAACTTAGTGTACTATCATTCATGAACTCTGCCTCTGGAAATTCTGACAGCGAACGCATAAAAAATGTTATTCCGTTAGGGAGAGTAGTCACAATAAATACAACGCAGACAGCAAACATTGTAATGCTCAAGTTCTTGATATCCTTTGTATGTTTCCCAGAATGAGAATCCTGTTGACAATTTCTAAAACTATGCTGGGAATAAACCTTCTTCATTGTTAATGTGCTTAAGACACAGATTATACAAGATGGTAAAATAGAGTACACTAATCCAGCGGCAACTGAATAGAGGGTTTCTAAAATAGAACCAGGTCTAAGGGAAATACACACATGTTGCCCATCTGCTGTGCTAATGCTGCCAGTAAAAAATACTGGCAGGCTGATTATGAAATTAACAATCACCAATATTACAATAGTTATAGCAGATTTTCTCCTAGTACAACAAATATGTACCTTTAATGGGTAGTAAACAGCAAGCATTCGTTCGGTTGATATCATTACAATTAGCCAAGAGGAAACATTTTCTGCCACAAAATAGATGAAAACTATTGTACGACAGAGCCAGAGTGCTGAGGACAGGGGCAGGAGGTTATATATTACACTTGTTCTGAGTGCTACACACCACAAAGACAGATTATCAAAGACTGCAAGAACTAGCAGCAGGATCATGAAGACAGAGGTCCTCATCAAAGAGCCATACACTATCACAATGATAACAAGACTGTTCAATATTGTTCCGATTCCACATACAGTTGATATTAGGATGAAGTTCAATGATGATATGGAACCTTCATGTGTAACCTCAGAATTATTTCCACTGATATTAAAGAACGATCCATTTTGAATACTTGATAAGTTTTCCATGATATTAGATTTCATAGTCAATGTAAAATACCCAGGTAAATAATGGTTACTAAATGAGTTTGGGAAGGATTTGGAATTAACCCTACATGGATGATCTACCACCAATGTAATTCTCACTGATTGCGACTGTGACGTAATGTTGCAGTGCCTAGCAGACACAGGTAGAATTATTGAACGAAAACTATGTTTGTCCTTGCCTTTCAATTTGATTGAGTTATGAGGCATGCCTAATGTACATCCCTAACTTTGACCGTCACCTTCAGTAAACAATTATATTTCTGAAACAAACTTTACTCCATTAGCCACAATGTGCACACATTGTGTCTCCATCTAGAATTGATTTTGTAAATACAGTATTGTTTAAATATCTGGCAGTTTAAAAGCTTAATGCACCTCATCTATTTTATCCATATAAGAGGACTAACTAAAATGACAAAATGAATTTGGTGATTTCTAGCATTCACATTGCCCTTGAAGGATGCTATGCTCTTTGATGTCATGATGCATAAATGTCCAGGCTATAATTGTGCATCATGCCGACTCTACTGGCGTGTACCAACCCTACAGGGTCGGCATGATACATAAGTTACTTACCGGGACTGCATTCATGCATCATGGCAACGGGAGAATATAATGCAATTATGCACTATGTGGTCCTTAAAGGGTTAAAACCTGTGGGATATGAATTGTGAAGGACCTCCCGTAAGTTTCAAATTATAATTTGTGCACTTTGTAACTTGATCGAGATTAAACTCTGATCCTACACTCATCAATTCCTGTTAAATTAATGCAAATAAGTAGCTGCAGCCACGTCCATCAACATGTAAACTTCCATGTAGTTAGATTGTTACTTAACTTGCTGCTTACATTGACATTGTATATAAATGATTAGGGCTGTATTCCTGCTCTATTAAGGCTGTATCCATGCATCATAACAGCACCTCTGCAGTGGGTTAAACCACAGGTTGAATTGAAACAGCAGAGGCAATCCACCAGCTTCATCACAGCTACAATAACTAACACAGATAGGCAGACACATTATTTGCTTTTTGATTTTGCAGTGTGTATTCATTCATAAATGATATTTCAAAATATAACAATCAAAAAAAGATTTGGTTATGGCGATTACATATAGGAAGGGTATAATGCCCTATTATCCAATGAATTTTCTACTTTCTACTTTTCATGGTATACAGGCTTATGCCTCACTTGTATTTGAAAAGGGACAGAACATACACATTTTGGTTGTTCATATTCACATGTTAATTATTGCCATTCAAGAACACATTCCATGTTCAATTTGCAGAGCCTGTATTTGTTTAGTGATTAACACTATTCATCATTGGCCCTCAATTGTCTATTTCAAAAACATGTTCAGATGTAGTAGTCAGATTGCATTAGGTTAATGAGTTATCGGTTAGACTTGTGTTTCAACCGTTGATACCGGCTCCTCTATTTGTGAACTTTTCTTTCTGCAAGACTTGAACATTTGAACCAATGTCTGCCTGAAGACAGACCCAGTAAGGCAGTACAGGATGAAGTTTATAGCATGATTTACATAATCCATATCATAGGTGATTAACAGAAGGGTACTATGATTTGTGATTAAATCTGTCCCTAGAAACTCGGACAACAAAAGCACAAAAAACATTAGTGATGCAGCCAGAGTAGTGACGAGAAAAACAATGCAGACAGAAAACATTGTAATGGTCAAGTTCTTGGTCTTCTTTGCATTTTTTCCATGATGAGAACCCTGATGATGATTCCTGAAGGTATGCTGAGGATGAATCTTCTTTATTGTTATTGTGCTTAGAACAGAGATGAGACAAGATGGTATAACAGAGTACACTAATGTATAGACAACAGAATAGATAGTTTCTAAAATATACCCAGATCCATATGTATAACACACATTCTGCCCATCTGCTGTTCCAATGCTGCCAGTAAATAAGACTGGCAGACCTATTATAAACACAACAATCACCAATATAATAATAGCAATAGCAGAGTTTCTCCTAGTACAATAAAGATGTACCTCTAATGGGTAGTAAACAGCAATCATGCGTTCAGTTGATATGAATACAATTAGCCAAAAGAAACTATTTCCACCAAGAATAAAATAAGTAGTAATATACGACAGAACCAGAGGGATGCAGAAAGAGGGAGAAGGCTGTATATTACATCAATTTCGAAAAAACTCAAACCACAATGACAGAGTATCAAAGACCGCAAGAACTAGCAGTAGGATCATGAAGACAGAGGTCCTCATCAATGAGCCATACACAATCACAATGATAACAAGACTATTCAGTATTGTTCCAATTCCACAAACAGTTGGTGTTACGATGAGTTCAAATAATGGTATGAAATGTTCATCTTCAACCTCAGAATGATTTCCACTGATATTAGAGAACGATTTGTTATGAAGAAATGGTAGATTTTCCATGGTACATGTATCTGTTTTCATAGTAAATGTAGAATCCCACACTAAATTATGGTTACTAAATGAGTCCGTGAAGGATCTGGAATCAACCCTACATGTATGATCTATTACCAATATATATAGTTCTCACAGTTGTTGATTACGATCGTGATTCTGATACAATGCTGCATCCATCTGGTGATGTGGCAGGACTTCGCAGACACAGGTGGAAATATTGAACTGAAATCATATTTGCATTCCATTTAGGTTGCATTTAACAATTTTAAAGTTGACTCTGTACTATCACTTGGTAAACATTTCTCAGACATTATAGATTGGATAAGAGGTGGATAAATGCCGGCGCAGTATGGCAATATCATTGAGAATAGTGCTATACTCAGGTTGAGGACAGAACCACTATTCTAGTACACCCTAAATGAGCTGTACTTGTACTTACCACCAAGGGCGTACTAGTATAAGAGCCTGCCAACCAGGGTCAGAGTATCTAAGAATGTATATAAGATTTCTCTTATACTCCTGATATATTATATATCATGTATCGTACCAATGGAAAGAGGACATTTCAATCTATACCCCCCCCTCCCCACCCCAACTAAAGGGACACATTTAGAGTATTTTGCCATGTACCGTAAAACCTCGCGTACTAGCCGCGGCTAGTACGCGAGTCAGATCGCCAGTGCGGCTTATACGATTGACCCAAAGTCGGGGTGCGGCTAATACGAGAGTTTTTCCAAATCTAAATTTGAAAACTCACCTTAAGGTGGCCTTAACTTTACCCAGGAGCCACAGGGAGGCAGGAGGGACGGGGGGGGGGGGCAGAAACCACTGAGTGGGCAATAACAATGCCTGATATTCGCACCTTAGCCCTAAGACAATGCAGCCAGCTCGCACCTCAGCCCTATGACAATGCCTGATAATCGCACCTCAGCCCTAAGACAATGTAGACCGCCGCTAATCCCTGCTAGCATTCTAACACTAACAATACACCCTGGAGCACACCCCCCCCCCCCACCCATACACACATACAGGGATACCGCTAATCCCCAGCGGATAAAGCTTACAAAACAAGAGATGGTAGTGTATTAGTATGTGGATGCTTCATGGGCCGCCAGTAGGCTCCACGGGCCACCAGTAGGCTCCACGGGCCACCAGTAGGCTCCATGGGCTGCCAGGAGGACCCTAATACCAGCCCAGTAAGGCCAGAGTTAGGGGTGCAGCTAATACGCGAGTTTCTCCCAGGAGTCATTCAGAAGCCTTCTGCGGCTTATAGCATCGGCCCAAACTCGGGGTGCGGCTTATACGCGAGTTAGGCTTATACGCGAGGTTTTATGGTAAGCAGCTGGTAAGGGTTTAAAACCAAAGTAGTGCTTAGGCTGCACCTTTTTTCCTTAGGGATACCGCTACCATAAAGAATTCTCAATTATGTAGGACAAAATTTGAAAAATTGAAATAAAATAACATTTAGTCTTTCACATTTTACTACCTAAAAACATTGATCATGGGCCGATGTATACACTGGGAAAACTGACATATAGCAGTTTCAGTGGGGTTTCACAATTTTATTTTCAGGGGTTTTCATACTACTAAAAAAGCGTAGCCTTAAGGTGAACTTGTAACAGGCCTATATTGATGGAAATATATAGCGGTTTAAAACTATAGCTACTATAGAGTAACACTAATGTTAACTAAAGGAGTGGGCTATGTTGCTAGAGAGCTATTGTAATTTTGACCCAAAATATGGATTCTACACCCTTGATAACCCTTAAATACATGTATTACACAAGGAAATCAGACAATCTTGAGTTTTTGGCGGCCATCTTGGCAGCCATCTTGGAATTTTCCAAATAGTAATTTTGACCCAAAATATGGATTGTACACCCTAGACAACCCTAAAATCCATGTATCGCACAAGGAAATCAGAGAATCTAGAGATTTTGGCGGCCATCTTGGCAGCCATCTTGGAATTTTCCTAATTGTAATTTTGACCCAAAATATGGATTCTACACCCTTGATAACCCTTAAATACATGTATTACACAAGGAAATCAGAGAATCTAGAGTTTTTGGCGGCCATCTTGGCAGCCATCTTGGAATTTTCCTACTTGTAATTTTGACCCAAAATATGGATTCTACACCTTAGATAACCCTAAAATACATGTATCACACAAGGAAATCAGACAAACTTGAGTTTTTGGCGGCCATCTTGGCAGCCATCTTGGAATTTTCCAAATAGTAATTTTGACCCAAAATATGGGTTCTACACCCTTGATAACCCTAAAATACATGTATTACACAAGGAAATCAGACAATCTTGAGTTTTTGGCGGCCATCTTGGCAGCCATCTTGGAATTTTCCAAATAGTAATTTTGACCCAAAATATGGGTTCTACACCCTAGATAACCCTAAAATCCATGTATCACACAAGGAAATCAGAGAATCTTGAGTTTTTGGCGGCCATCTTGGAATTTGCCTAATTGTAATTTTGACCCAAAATATGGATTCTACACCCTTGATAACCCTTAAATACATGTATTACACAAAGAAATCAGACCTACATGTATTACACAAGGAAATCAGACAATCTTGAGTTTTTGGCGGCCATCTTGGAATTTTCCAAATTGTAATCTTGATCCAAAATATGCATTCTACACCCTAGATAACCCTAAACTCCATGTATTACACAAGGAAATCAGACAATCTTGAGTTTTTGGCGGCCATCTTGGAATTTTCCAAATTGTAATTTTGATCCAAAATATGTATTCTACACCCTAGATAACCCTAAAATCCATGTGTTACACAAGGAAATCAGACAATCTTGAGTTTCTGTCGGCCATCTTGGAATTTTCCAAATTGTAATTTTGATCCAAAATATGCATTCTACCCCCTAGATAACCCTAAAATCCATGCATTACAAAGGAAATCAGACAATCTTGAGGTTTTGGTGGCCATCTTGGAATTTTCTGAAATTGTTATTTTGTTCCAAAATATAGGCCCTACATTACCCTGTTGATTTAGTGATCTACCTTCGTCTCATATGCAGTGCTAATAGGCCTAGATCCTCACACTTGACTAGCTGACAGCCGCACCCCTCTTCCCAGTGCTAGTAGGCCTAGCTCCTCGCACTAAGACTAGCTGACAGCTGGGCCCCTCTTCCCTAACAGTCTTAGACTAGCTAGCTCACAGCTGCACTTCTCTACCCAGTGCTAGTAGGCCTATACTCACACTTAGACTATAGCTGACAGCTGCATCCCTCTTCCCAGTCAGTGCTAGACTGAATTTCGTCTTTCAACGGAGGGCGTTTACAGACTGATTGTGACGTATTGGGCTTGCTCGGGACGTCACATGGACATCACAATGGCAGCTGCTGGTTTTTGGGTCTTATACTGTTAGGACACCCCTCTTCCCAGTGCTAGTATAGGCCTAGCCCCTCACACTAAGACTAGCTGCTGGACTAGCTGACAGCTGCACCCCTCCAGGGGGGGGGGGCGTAAAAATTTAAGCCCCTTTTTAGCAAAAAAGCCAGCGCGTTACTATAGTTCAAAGGGGGGGGGGCGAAAAATTTATTCCCCGCGCTCTCAAGGGGGGGTGCGTAAAAAAATTTCGCCCCTCCGCACGAAATCTCACCACCACCCCCTGTAATCAATAAATGAACACTCCCTTAGGGAGGATTCACTATTTATGGCAGGGGTGGGGGTGAGCGTTTGGAAAATCGAATACCTCAAAAATAATTGCTCCCCCCCTATGGCTCTAGACCCCTAAATTCGATATGGCGACATGGGCATTTCTTAAAATCGACATGCGACATGAGGCTTATTGACAGGGGACATGGACATTTCTTAAAATTGACATGGGACATGAGCATCTTAAGTGACATAGACATGCGACATGGTCATTTCTTAAAACCGACATGCGACATGGGGACCCCCCATCAAGGGCCCCCCCTCGGAATAGGTGGAAAAAAAAGCCCCCCCCCCCTCGGAATAGGTTGAAAAAAAGCGCCCCCCCCCCCCACCCTCGATCTTTTTTAACTTTATGACAACAAGAATTGCGGTTGTTACCACGTAAAAAAATGCCTCAGCCATTTTTTACGCAGGCAACTATATAATATTTGAACTATAGCAATGCGCTGGCTTTTTTTTTTTTACTAAAAAAGGGCTTGATTAGGCCTACATTTTTACACACCCCTACCCACCCTTAAGAGGGGTCATAATTTTTTACGCCCCCCCCCCCCCCTCAGGAGGGGTCTGACATTTTTACGTAACTAATAACTGAACACTCCCTAATGATTAATGTTTACCCCCCCCCCCCCCCCCGCCAGCTGACAATAGATGACTCCGCCCTTACAAAACATTGGACTCGCCCGTGGGACTCGATAACGGAATTCAATCGCGTTTTTCGGCATGACGAATCAACGTATGGTATTTCTAAAGATACGTACACGCATCCCTGCTTCCCTGGGATTCTAGAAATGCCAAATTTATGTAGCTGCGACAATTATTAAATGCTGGGGTAGGTGATATGCACTCCTAAAATGATCAATTATTTTGCTGCACCTGAGCCTCAGGTTGAGGTTGTTGTGGCATCAATGACGATGTTGCCCGTAGGGACGATGGCCGGGGGGTCATGAAGTCACACTTCCATATCAAATATTTAGGAGAAAGTTTATGTTAGGACTGCCTTTATAATGGGTGTGGACTAGGCCTACCAAATTCGACATGGCGACATGGCTCTTTCTTAAAATTGATAATCCAGAGCTCCTTCCTTGAAGATCGTAGAGGCTCAAACGGAGGGAAAAGGTGGGTTTCTCGACCTACTTTCTTGCCGCCTGCCGCCCAAATGACGGCGGCTGCTGCGTGATTCCCCTCGTCACGTGATCACTGCGGGGACAACACTGCCAATTTGGGTGACCAATGAGACCTATTTCATAGGAAGGATTGAAATATGCACCGGTGTCATAGGGACCATTGGTCACCCAAATTCGCAGTGTGGTCTATATTTGCCTGCGCCGATCGCGAAACACATCGCAGAACATGAAAAAACGCCAACTTCACATCAAAATATTGTTTTGATGCTAAGTATTTTCATTAAACCAACAACAGGAGTTATCACCATTTTTAGTAGGGAATACAACAGAACAATAATTGAAATGGTACAGTACTGAAATCATATCGAAAATTACGTTCTCCGAACATTCACTTTTTTTTGGCAGAATCTCAGATTTTTTTCAGTTTTTCTAAGAAATCTCTTATTTTAGGTGATATAACTTCTTTTTTCCCTTTTTTTTTTACGGACACAGATACCTGAGGTGTTTTGCAAAAGAATGATATAGCTCAAATAGTTGACAGTATATTTCATCAAGGTGTTATAGATCAGCGAAAAGACGTCTGCACGAAAAAACAGGGTGACTATATAAGAGTGGGCTTGACCTAGTTTCACAGCGTTACAGAGAACATAGCCCACTCCAATAAGAAGTCAGTGACACATAGAGGTCGGGTAGTACTCTGTCTTTAATAGTTTCAAACATTGGCTTATATCGGGTTACAAGGCAGGAGGGGAAACGGCTCCAGCAGCCACCCCCACCTGCAGAATCAGCACTTATCAATTTGTGTACAATCAGCAGTAAAGGTGATTAATAAGCACCTTGACAGCACGATACCCAATTTCTTGAAATGCTGACATGTAGTAGTATGTGATAATGCCTTGAAAAAAAGTTGGTTTCAGGTAACATAGCCCCAAACAAATATGGCTCGTAAGTTGATTGTTTTCTTATTAACCACATTTTTCATGAAGATCATGGCAGGAAATTTCTCCTTTTTTTCATAAGTTCAGTAAAAAGAAAGTTTAAGTCAAACAAAGTAGCAAACCCCAAAGATGCCTTTCAAAAAAAAAGCTAAGGTAGAGCAAAAAATCTCGAGTCCGTCAGGATATCTGAACACAATTTAACTTTCTGGCCTAAGATCATGGTGCATGAGGCTCATGACACAGTTACAAGGTTATTTACACAGACAGACGGGGGAGGATAATCCTCAAACCATATTTAGGGAGTGGTCATTTTTTAACAACAGGGGGGATTGGTGGATTTTCGCGCGAACGGGTTGAATTTTTTTTGGTCCCCCCCACGGGAGGGGTCAAAAATTTTTGGTTCTCCCCCCCCCCCCCCCCCCCGCCTCAGGCCGGCTGAAATTGAGCGTGGCCGACCCCTTTGAGCTATAGTAACGCGCTGGCTTTTTCAGCGAAGAGGGGTCCAAATTCTTTTGGTCCCCCCCCCCCCTTCAAGGGGTCCAAATTTTGTTGGTCCCCCCCCCCAAATCCACCAACCCCCCCCTGTTGTTAAAAAATGACCACTCCCTTATGTTAGTTACAAGCTGTCTCGTGTTACTGATGGGTTTTGTTACAGCTCTCCTTAACTACTTTTGGAATAGATAGTTTCAAAGTTGTTATTCAATATCTTTTAGAAGAATCAGTAACTGGAAATGGAACATCCCAACTGGAAATTGAACAACCACATACAATTATATACTTGTTGGCACGACCACTTGACCTGTGCCTCAATATTTACATACCATGTATATGTACATTTCTTTTATTTACAATGTTTTGATTATTTTACTGTTTGTACATGAAATTTGCTAGATACAGTTTGGATATGGCTGCACGCTGATGAGTCAAAATATGAGTAGTCTAGGCCTAACCTCATACGGAGTGCCTTATTTTCAACTGTTTGCACCTTGCAATTCCATAGAATATATCATGGTAATCAGCATGTGGGAGACTTGTACATGTTTAACGTTGTCTCATTATTCAGGCTATCTCTTAGTATTGCCATTTAGTGTACCCAGCTGACTCAGCTTGCATATTAAAGTACAGGGTCTAGTCTAATACGCTTATTGATTTCTTCAAGACGTTATTACTAGTATCTCAATATTGCAATCCCAAGTCCCAATTTCTAACAATTTAACACACAATTAAGAATGGCAGTCACTGCAATGACACCCAAACTCCAGATGCTGTACTAATTTTGGTAAATGCATAAAACATTGCAAGACGTCTCACAGATTGTGTATGAGCTTCTCATATAACGTTTCTTACCGTGTGATGTCTTGTTTGACTCTTGTCCTTAGTTGGTATGGCAGTTACAACAGTGACACTCATATTCTAAATGCTGTAACAGATTTGGTAAATGTACAAAACCCCGGACACACTTGTCACAGCTTGTATATTGAGACACAGTTTGTGGCAAAAGGTCCCCAGTGGAAGGTGGGTTAGTGTCTTTAACAACTGTGCTCCCTGACATTGTATGTGACCTGATATGGCTGACCAGAGCAGGAGGATCCTCAAACCCCCGAACACAGTTGTGGCAATTGGAGTATTCAGATGTCACACACACCAGAAGCAGGGAGGACATGTCCGGTTTACAATCAAGACTACATTTACAGTCACAAACATCTGACGGTTCCAGCTTTATTTTTTCTAGATCACTTCCAATATCCAACATCATATCTGCTGACTGAGCACCCTCTTCTTCAAATTCAGGATTTAGTTTTTCTCTTGCGTGGGATTCTCTATGCTTCGTAAACGATAGTAAATATCTGAATTCTTTACCACAGTCTGAACACACATGGCATTTTGTACCTGTGTGAGTCTGAAGGCATTTTCCTGTGACATTTCTATTTTCTTTTTTATGTTGACCCAGATGAGCTACGGAATAAAAACGTTGATGACATTGTGAACAAGCATAGGGCTTCTCTCCTTTATGTTTCCTGAGGTGGGTCTTGAAGGCTATCGGAGATACAAACTGTTTACCACAGTCTGAACACTTATAATGGTTTCTATTTTTTTTATGTACATCCAAGTGTATCTTGAGAGAGTATTTAAGTTTAAAACTCTTCCCACACTCTGCGCACATGTAAGGTTTCTCCTCTGTGTGTTTTAGCATGTGTACTTTCAGGTTTGCTAATGAACGGAACTTTTCACCACAATTAGAACATGTGTGAGGTTTCTCTCCTGTGTGGATCATCATGTGATTTTTTAAAGTTGATGGTCTGCTGAACTTTGCACCACATTCATGACACTCATAGAGTTTCTCCCCTGCGTGTGTCTTAATATGGCGCTTTAGGTTATTTTGATGATTGAATCCTTTACCACAATCTCCACACACATATTTATGCTCTGTTGCATGAATATTGAAGTGTACCTTAAGGTCAGTGCCAGATGAGAATCCTTTACCGCATTCTGAACACACATGGGGTTTCTCTTTGGTGTGGACTGCCCTTATGTGTCTTTGTAGATTACAGTTCAAACTAAATTTCCTGCCACAGTGTGGACACACATGGGCTTGCTCTCCCGTGTGACATATCATGTGTCCCTTTAGGGCACTTGCCATTTTAAATGACTTGTCACAATGTGAACACTTGTAGGGTCTCTCCCCAGTATGGTTCATCATGTGTGCCTTAAGGTCCCTTAGGCTGTTAAAACCTTTATCACAGTCTGAACACACATAAGGTTTCTCTCCTGTGTGTGTCCTCATATGTGATTTTAGAGCAGTTGGCTGTATGAACCCTTTACCACAGTCTGAGCACACATGAGGTTTCTCTCCTGTGTGGGTCATCATGTGTAACTTTAGTGTCAGTGGTAGACGGAATCCTCTGCCACATTCTGAACACATGTGAGTCCTCTCTTCTGTGTGGTTTGTCATGTGTGCCTTTAGTTGATCTTTTCGATTGAATACTTTCCCGCAGTCTGAACACTCATGAACTTTCTTAACTTTGGGTGCCATTTTAACGGTCTACAAATCATGTAAACAATGATGCGAAATAAGTGTTAATCACCGGGTTATCTAGGTGTACCTATTTAACGCCTCTATAGTTCCCAGTACTTTCTATCTGGTGTAAAATTATGTCACTCATGGGGAAATATGCTTCCAGGTTGTAGAGTTGGAAGCCATGTTTTGTGTTTTATGGAGGATTAATTGTTCATTAGAACCAGGATGAAACACAGGTTGTCCTAGTTGACCTTTGACTTTCTATTTAACCACTCTCTCATGCAGCTCAGGTTAGTTGGACCTAGAACAAAGGGAACCATGCAATTTAGAGATAGGTAAGCATGCATTTATTACATTTGTATTACAAAAAAAAAGTTGTGTTCAGGTAACATAGCCCAAAAAAATAGGGTAGGTAGGTCGACTTTTTTTTTACCATTTTCTTTTTAAAGGATTATGAGACAAAATTCCTCCTTTTTTCGCATAATTTAAAGTAAAAAAGAAATTTTGTGCTTTGGGTAGGGCCAAATAAATAGGGTCGCTAGGGATACCTGAGCACATTTCCTTTTTTGGCCTAACTGTAAGGTTAAACGTGTGATTTTACATCACATTTATTGAATGATTAAAGCATTTTAGGAACAATTAGTTATTCTGAGAGCACTTACATATTCCGAGCTCAAAACTACCCTCACATCATGGGTCACATTTGTATGTAATAAAGTTTCAGCTGAGCCTGTGGGTGTGGGCAAGCAGGTGGGTATAGAAAATGTCACCAGGGCACAAGTACCCTCCGGTTTCCATTCCCCTAAAAATTGAGTAGATCAGAGGGTAAACAGCGACGATATCTGCATTTCCAGCAGCTCCGACAGAACTCTGTAAGTTTGGTTTTGTGCATTTCAGCTGGCATTGATCGCCCAGGAAGGAGAGGGGATATAGTGTGTGATGAAGTATTGTAAAGGTACGGGAACCATAACAAAGAGGGAGGCTGCTATGGTTGATAATACGTTAATTCTTTTACATGACTTAAACATCAATCATCGAAAGATTATTTGAGAAGGTGATTCAACACTCTCTGGACCGAATCTGCGCTTTCCCCAGGGCAGAGTGCCCTTTTATAGTTCAGATCACGCGACTTGTGACATCATCAGTCCCGTCGGACATTCCTCGATGGATCCCGCAGAAAACTGTTGCCCAATTTTCATTACACTTTCCTCTTTAAATAGTTCCTTCTACTTGACTATAGACCTGTAATGTGTATGATATTAACTTGTAACATGATATTACTCTACATGCTAGCGGAACTAGAACTATATGGTTTGGTAATTGCATAATGATAGCTTAAGACATGCACCTCATCATCTACGCAACATGCAATAACTGGACGGCCGTGCCAACACATTGGGAGATAGGTAAGGGCCGAGTCATTGTTTGCCAGCCGGGGGCCTTGGTGGCCTATATGGAGTTGCGGGAAGGAGGGCACAAGGGGAAAAAAAGGGGGGGGGGGGGGGGGGGGGTAAACTTGAAATGCCTCTAGATACTGTGGTTCTACAGGAACATGCTTTTTTTCTTTTTGGGCTTGGGGGGGGGGGGGGTCATTTCCTAAGACCCGAATATAGTAGGGGAAGGGGGAAGGTTAAGATTACTTTTTGGCTATCTGGTGGGAGGGGTTCTTTTTGGGAAAATCCACCAAGCCCCAGCTAGTAATAAATGACTCGGCTAAGGGAGTGTTCATTTATTGATTACAGGCAGGGGTGAGATTTTGCGCGCATGAAAGCGCGTGGAATGTTTCGCGCCCCCCTCGCCAAAGGCACTGAAAATCCCCCCCTCCCTTTGAACTATAGTAACGCACTGTTTTTTTGCTAAAAAGGGGCTTTTTTTACGCCCCCCCCCCACCCTGATCATTTTTTAACAATAGTGGGGTGGTGGGTTGGAGGGAGGCAAATGTCGACCCTGTGGTGGCGGGAACTGACCGGGTAACACCTACAAGGGTAAATAAAGACTGAGACACCATCGGGAACTCGACTTCCGGTCTTCGGACGATCTACATCGTATTCTGAGTTCTTCATTCAATAACTACACTTTCTATACATTCTACACATGCAAGATACTTCATATGGCGACGAGGTAGACGAATCTACGCTGGAGAGTTGTTGGCAAGCTTTATTTCACTCAAAATGACCATATTTCGATTCTAATGCATCCTGACTACCGACGTAGGTCTGCATTCATGCTGCCTACGTTAGTCTACAAGTAGGATGAACATACGCTGCAGGATCCTTAGGAGCCTCATTTCAGTCGATTTGGGTTAGAATCGATGCAGAATTCGGTGAGTGAGGTGACACTTGTTTTGCTTCCAAAACATCACTTCAATGCACCTCATTCTACGTTTCAATACACCTTGTGCTAAACTTCAATACACCCCAGTAGATATTTACAGTTATAGGCCTACAGGCTACAACTTCTCTACGTTCAGTGCTAATGTACAGGTCACAGGTGATAGATCTACAGTGCTACATCCGACTACAGTGTACAGGTGATAGATCTACAGTGCTACATCCGACTACAGTGTACAGGTTAATGGGTTTTGTGCCAGGTTTCAATACACCCAGTGTCTCACTTGTTGTGCTACATAGAGTAGCTCTACAATACAAGTAGGCCCTACAAAGGTTCTGGCTGATCGACTGCTACTGCCAGTATTAAACGGTGCCTATATCTACTGGATACGCTACACTACAAACTACATTGCTACCGTCTTACAAGTGCATTTGCAGTAAAATTCTACAGTTATCATTGTTTAACACTGTGAGTGCATTTAATACCAATAGGCCTACTCTGTTATGCATACATGCTACACTACTAGAGTCTAGTAAGATACAGTTCAATATTATAGCTACAGGACTAGGCCTACTATAGTACCAATACATTTGTACTACACTAGTACAGTCACCATGGCTGCTGTTTACATTCCTCTTGACCCCATTCCAAAGTTTCTAAACGAGTCAGGGAGGCCTCCAATTCCATGGGAAGAGTGGATCGGACTGTTCGATAATTTTCTACAAGCTTCCCCTGACATTGACAAAGTGCCAATGAAACGAAAGGTATGCATCCTACTACATTATTTGGGTGTTGAAGGTCAGAGGAGGTATGCAAAATTGAAGGAACTTACAAACTACCCAGCAGGAACTTCTGGTTTAGATAAGGCCAAATTAAAATTGGAAAAGGAGTTCAAATCTTCGAAGCATAAAAGGTCAGAGAGGGCAATTTTTAGAGACAGAAGACAATTGCCAGATGAGACAATCAGTGAATATGTTGCTGCTCTCAGGGACCTGGCATCTACTTGTGACTTTGGTGCTTTTCTGGATGAGGCTGTATGTGATCAGCTCATAGAGAAGATCAGTAGTCATACAATAAGGGAGAGACTCTATTCGGAAGAAGACCTAGATCTAGAGCAGGCCATTCAGATTGCCAGGAGACTAGAGAGTGCTTCTCTACATGTAAGTAGGATGGACAGCAAGTTTACAGATTCAGGAATCCATCCAGAGAAAACAAAGTACAGTCAACCTACAGGGTTAAATGAAAAAGTGAATCAAATTGATGATGACTTTCAGGAGATGGTGTATAGTGTGAGTTCAATGGGTACAACTCCAATGCCAAGGTGCACTATACTCATACAAGGTATTTCCGTGCGCGTCCTCGTGGACTCTGGTTCTATGTTTACAATCATTCCGGAGCCGTTGTACTTAGGCCTATATTCGCACTACGAACTGCATGAAAGCGATATTCGCCCAAGTGGGTACGGAGGCGCACCAATTCCGATGCTAGGCTACTTCATGGCTACCATAGAGCACAATGGGCGGTTCACCTTAGAGAAGGTGTACGTGTCAGAGAAAGGGACCGCCATTCTAGGTTGGCCGACGCAAGGGAAATTATCTGTTCTACTTGACTCTACACGAATGCAGCCAGTCCTTCAGACTCCTCCTCAGGTCAGCGATCAGTATACGAGTGTACTTGGAGGAGGAGTCAGTAATAAGGTGGCAGGCTCTGAACCACATGTGCAGCACAGGGACAATACATCTTCCATTCAACGCAGTGTGCAAAAAGCACCAGTCCCAATGCGGCACCTACAACATACAGTTCCGGGTATTGTTCAGAGTACTTTGAGTACAGAGGAAAATGCAACCAAGTGTAAAAGTGTAGGTCATACGCAGGGTGGCACTGGCAGTATCTCCACTCATGCGGTGAACAATCTACAGGAGACGAAAGGACATGACTTTACCAGTCAGGCATTTCAGAAAGACAAAGTTCAGGGTTATCAAGCTACATACAGGCCTAAAGTACAGGCCCATAATATTTGTGTTGGGGATCATGTCAAAATCAGGAATCCTCTTTTAAAAGGGGATATAGGTTGTTTGGTACCAAGAAAGGTTACTGACATTCAAGGTAATTGTGTTATTATAGATGGGGAGAAATGGAACTATACAAGAGTTTCTAAAGTACAGTGTGATTACAGTGACGCAGGTGCACGCCGTGCACAACAGGTACAGCAGCGCAGAGTTCGCCCGGCTGCTCCAGACGAATATACTCAGAGGAAAGGAGTGTACACTAAATAAGCTCCTCAGAGACTGAATAACTATGTGCTATAAATCATGTACTACAAACTACACAGACTAAATGACAAAGGACACTTATGAGTAATTGAACTGTATTTCATGTTTGTCTAACATCAACAAAGATTGTTGTATTTGAGTTTATTTCAGACTTCTACCACAAGTTTATATCTGTATAACGATACTGCGTATCTTGTTTTACGAAGGGAGATATGTGGTGGCGGGAACTGACCGGGTAACACCTACAAGGGTAAATAAAGACTGAGACACCATCGGGAACTCGACTTCCGGTCTTCGGACGATCTACATCGTATTCTGAGTTCTTCATTCAATAACTACACTTTCTATACATTCTACACATGCAAGATACTTCAGACCCCTTGACTGGAGGAGTGTAAATAATTTTGACCCTTCTTGGGGGGGGGGGGGGGGTCAAAAGAATTCAACCTTTTTTTGCTAAAAAGCCCACTACTATGCTTCAAAGGGCCCCAGGAATTTGAAAAGGTGGGGTCCACCAAACACCAAAGTACCGAAAAGTGACGCGCGGCGGATCAAATTATCATTAAAAAAATCTTTAAAAAATTCCAAAAGGGGGGTTTCGGACCCCGGGGTTCGGACCGCCAGCACCCCCCCCCCCCCCCCTTGGATCCGCGTGCCTATTTTCGACCGGAAGCGGGGGGTGGTTAAGAAATTTCGACCCCCCTCCCTTGTAAGAAAATGATCACTACTCATAAAAGACTACCGACGTACCGGGTACTGGAAGTTAAAACCCGCAATTCTTGGTACCCCCCCGACAGTCAGGGCGCAGTCGGCAGGGGCGGATCCAGGGGGGCGGGCGCAAGGGGCGCGTCCCCCCACCCCTATTTTTTGGTAAATTTTAATTTAGATCACCCCCAATGCTGTAGGTATTGCGGCGCCCCCCTTTACCAAATTCCTGGATCCGCCCCTGGTCGGGACAGGTACTCAGCCCTATTTATAGGGGAGCTGGGGCTTTAAGATTAAAGCATGACGTACTAGTTGGCTAGTTAGCCCTAGGAAGGGCCCTATGTTTACTAAGCCTAAGGTTTAATAGTCCTACATTTACTTCTAGTTCTACAGAAGCCTTACCTGCTGAACATCCAAGCTCAGAACACAGAGCACAGACAACTTATTGCTGTAAATGTGAAGTTATTTCCTCTTCCTCAGTCCCCGCCTCCTTCCTATGTCTGATACTATGTGGCAATGACCCTTGAACTCAAGGAGGACTGGAACGATCTTGTCGCCCCCATCTGCTGACGGTCACCAAAGGAACTACATTGAATAACATGGCGCCAATACACATTCCAGCACGGCTGAATAAAAGTGAACCTACTGATGGTCTGCTACGGCTAAAAATATATGACAGACCACAGTTACATAAATAACCCTTTTCTTATGTTGTATAGCAATATATACACGCTTGTCAATGCCTAATGAAAAAGGAAGCACCTCTGCCTCAGCTGACAGATGGCGCCGAAATGGCTTCCCTCAAATCCTAAAATTACCAATGTTCAAATGGGTCATACATAATATCTATTGAATCTCTACACATGTAACGACTACATGTAGAATGATGCACATTTTATTGAATTAGATCCATCGGAGAGCTAAGAAGAGCTAAGGTATAAAAGGCAATAAAATGTGTATGAACCCACGTCTCCCCTAGCCAGAGTAGCGTGGGAGACCGGGGCAGCCACAAGCAGACCGCAGCTAGCTGGGGGACCTCACGGTCGCCCTGCCAACTGGCACCCGGCTATGGTGAGGCAGGAGACGTGGTTTCCATGCGGGATTTAGCTCAGGCACTACTCATGTATTCTTTGAGAGAAAACTCTGAATTTAATGGTCTTAACTCATCCTCAATATGAAATACCTAACGACAATACCACTGCTGTATATATTATGAGGAATCAATAAGTAATAAGCCTAGAAACAACCATTTTTATCATGTGTATTCAGAGGAGGAGGCCCGCCCATTTTCCGTCTGACAGCTCTCTATTTACATGGGCGAAAATGTGCATATTTCACCCACACTTCACAAGAAATGGCCCCGAAACTGTCGGATTTAGGCACTATACCCCAAATTTAATATTGCACGATGAAAGGCCAATATGTTTTGTATCCATTTCAATATCTTGATGACCATTATTTATAACTGGACCAGTATAGCAATTGATTATCTCTGGGGAGGTGGGAGCTCTCTACCCGACGGCGACATGTTTGAATGTGGTGCACAACGGCCAAAACTCGGCTGCATATATGGTTCGGTCCGGTATAGAGGGCGCCACCGGCCCACTCCTCCTTGCCTTGAACTCAGGAACTGGGGGTGTTTATGGTAAAAGTTGCAGCAGCTAGTTAGTACCGTTGTCCGCCGCCGCGAGCAGCGCGGTCAGCCTGTCTGCACTGGTATCAAGCTGCTGCAACTTTGACCGCTTGTAACTAAGATCATTTCCGGTTCCTATTTGCAGATCAAAACAAAACAAAACATTGGCAAACTCATAACTACCCGTACATAACTCAGTTGCTTTTAGATCTATTTTGTATAAAGGTGCGGGGTAAAGGTGTCTGTTGAAGGTCAGTAGATATCACCAAAGATGTAAAAGATCTCTATGATATCACAGGCATGGGGTGATGTATAATACTCTGGGGTGCCACCTAGTGAGAAAGCCTTATACTACTCAACTTTGATGTGCAGCTATGCATTGCTGCTTGCATGCGTGCATTGACACTTTTGCAAAAGCATTTTTACAATGCGTCTTGTTGTGTTTGAAGTCACGTGGTTTATTCATGGACGGCATCATGTTATACAGACCAATATAGAGTAGACAGAGGTGCTGCCGTTCATGGGTTACAGTAGTAAACATGGTCGCCGGTTGACGTACGTATACACAACACTCCTCCACACTTAATATATATATGCTGGAATAAACATATGATTAGACATCACCTTATTGGTGTCAATGAACTTAACGTCTTTGAGTCTTTATCTCTTTGAGGATATGTAGTATACTATAAGGAGTCTTTTATCTCTTTGAGATTACTGATAACGATAACTCTTATCTTTATGTAATGTTACTTTAACATGAACAGTAGTGTCAGAAACACAAATATATCAGTCTCTGAAATAGAACAGTTATTTAGGCACATAGTCATTGAACTTTGCTGGAGGCCTTCTAGGTCTCACAGATACACGTCTTGGAGACGGCACTCTCGGTGGAGTAGCAACCACCTGGGGTGGAATAGCTCTAGGTGGTTCCTCATTGGTAACCACGTCTTCCTGTGGCATGGCCGTAGCTGGCGTTTCAACAACTACAGGGTCATTACCACCTTTGGGTATATCACTTATGATATCCGTGATTGGCCTTTGCATAGGCCTGAGCTGTTCGTCATCAATGTCATCTTCGATGGTTTCGCCGGACTTTCGAAGATGGTCGACATGGACGTAACGGATGTTACGGCCGATTCGTACCAAGTACTGTACGGGACCGTTCCTAGACACTATGGATCCTGGTACATACTTTACGTCGGTGCCTCGGCAGTTCTTTACACGTACTCTTTCTCCTTTCTCGAACTCTCTTAGCTGTGGCACTCGCTGGTCTCGATACTCTATCATTTTGTCCTGTTTTCCCTCCACCGTCACATGAAGGTCGGGTTTTATCATCGACAACCGCGTGTGAAGCTGTCTTTTGAGAAACAAGTCGGATGGGGATACCCCTGTCACCGAGTGAGGCGTCGAATTATACGACAGGAGGAAACTACACAGCTTTCTGTGAGTAGTCATGCCGGGTTTCTCGTCCAATGTATGCCGCTTTAAGGCATTTTTCAGGGTCTGCACCGCCCGTTCTGCAAGTCCGTTGGACGCTGGATGGTAGGGAGCGGTCAAGGTATGTTTTATACCCTTGTTATGCAGGAACTCGCGAAACACTTCCGCGATGAATTGTGGGCCGTTGTCGCTCACAACTTCTCTTGGGAACCCGTTATGGGCGAACATCCGCTCCAGTACCTCTATAGTCTTTTCTGCGGTCGTAGATTTCATAAGCACTACATCTAACCACTTTGAGTGTGCGTCTACTACCACTAGGAACATTTCAGATTTGTACTCTGCAAAGTCTATGTGCAGTCGGTCCCATGGCCTTTGAGGATATCGCCATGGATACATCGGAGATGCTGGTGGATCGTTCTTGAGACTTTTTTTACATGCTTTTATTAATGCTTCTATAGCATTGTCGATGCCGGGAAACCACAGGTAGCTACGAGCTAGTGCTTTCATGCGCACTATACCAACGTGCTCGATGTGTAGCTCTTCTAGCATTCGCTCCTGCAGTTTCTGTGGTATGATGACTCGCATTCCCCACAGAAGACATCCTTGGTCGCACGACAGCTCGTGTCGTCTGGTATAGAATGGTAGCAGTTCATCGTCTTCAACATGGTTCGGCCAACCATTCATGGTGAACTCATATACCTTGGTGAGGATCCGATCTTTTCGGGTCGCTTCTTTGATGTCTCTGGCGTTGATCGGTAACTTGTCAGTGTGGCTAAAATAGTTCACTTCAGCTTCCATATTTTCTTTGGCTATGTCCACTGGTGCCCGACTCAGATAGTCGGCATTGGCATGATCCTCTGATCGCTTATATTTGACCTCATAGTTGTAGGTCATCAGAATGAGAGACCATCTCTGCAGTCTTAGTGCTGCCAACGTTGGCACATCCGTTTTCGGACCCAATATTTGGTCAGTGGCTTATGGTCGGTCAACAGTGTAAATGACCTACCATACAGGTACTTGTGGAATTTCTTAACTCCGAAGATAATGCCTAACGCTTCGCGTTCTATTTGGGCGTAGTTCCTCTCAGCTTTCGTTAGAGTCACTGACGCGTAGGCAATCGGTCGCTCCTCTCCGTTCTCGTCAACGTGTGACAGAACCGCACCAACTCCGTAAGGAGATGCGTCTGTCGCGAGGAGAAGCTCTTTGTTCACATCGTAATGTGTTAACACTGTTTCACTGGTAAGGGCGTCTTTGACTTTCCCGAATGCCCCTTCGCACTCCTTTGACCACTTCCAGGGGACGTCATCTCGCAGGAGATTATTTAACGGAGCGAGAATTGTGGACAAATTCTTAACGAACCCACCATAGTAGTTGACCATCCCGAGGAATGTGCGAAGTTCTGAGACATCTTCTGGTGCTTTGGCGTCTTTTACTGCGCTCACTTTTTCTGGTACGGGCCTACGACCCTCCTTGCTGATCACATGTCCGAGATATTGGACTTCGGGAGCCAAGAAGGAACACTTCTCCCGTTTCACTCGGATGTCATGCTTGTCTAGTCTTTGAAGTACCAGTTGGAGGCGCTTTAGGTGCTCGTCCTTTGTGGGAGCGGTTATCAGGATATCGTCTATATAGCAGCAAACACCAGGAATTCCTTGTAAGACCTGGTCCATGATCCTTTGGAAGATGTGTGGTGCTGTCTTTACCCCATAGGGAA
The DNA here is from genome assembly GCA_947462335.1 of Harmothoe impar. Classification (NCBI taxonomy): domain Eukaryota; kingdom Metazoa; phylum Annelida; class Polychaeta; order Phyllodocida; family Polynoidae; genus Harmothoe; species Harmothoe impar. Next base: position 77,315,128 of record OX381711.1, read on the forward strand.
GCCTATTAACTTCGTAGAGTCCTTGCAAAGTGTTGATGGTCAGGTACTTTCTTGACTTTTCCTCCACCACCACTTGCATGTAGGCACTAGACAGGTCCAGTTTCGTAAACTGGCTACCACCCGCCAGCGTAGCGAATATATCCTCAGCTGTGGGTAGCGTATATGGTTGATTGACAACCGCACTATTTATAGTCACTTTGTAGTCACCACACAACCTCATCTGTCCGTTATCCTTTGGAACCACTACTATTGGAGATGCCCAATCACTTCTTTCAATGCGGCGATAAACTCCACTTTCTTCAAGCCTATTTAGCTCCTTCTTTACACCGTCTGTGAGGTTATAGACAATAGAACGCGCCTTTTTGAACTTTGGCGTGGCATCTGGTTTTAACTCAATTGTCGCTTCAAAGCCCTTTATCTCTCCTATCTCTCCTTTGAACACGGACTGATACTCATGCAGGAGCTGTTCCACGGGCGTTGCATGTATCGCAAAGACATTTTCCCAGTCTATACGTATGGCTTTTAGCCAGGTCCGTCCGAATAACGGTGTACGGACGCCTTTCGCGATCACCAGTGGCAACTGTCTCTTTTGACCCTTGTACTCCACATGGACGTCGATTTCACCGAGTAGCTCAACTTTGTGTCCGGTGTACGATTTCAAGTTGATCGAAGCTTCGCGTAACTCAAAATCGGGGAAGAATTCTTTGTAGTCGTCCTCACCGACAATCGAAACTGCCGATGCCGTGTCTAAGGCAAATGTCATTTCGTTGTTTTCGACACGGGCATGTAGGAATTATAGGAATCCAAATACACCAGTGGAAAGATGACATCTGAAATATCCTTGTGGTAATAATCTTAACCCTTTTGTGCCCAGAACTTTTTTTAGCCATAGGCGGTTTTAGCCATATCTGTCTTATATACATCAGCCTGACCCCCCCTGATCAATGGATCAGGGGGGTCAGGGGGAGGGAGGGAGGGAGAGATGGAGAGATATAGTGAAAGACTATCCCAGGTTTACTGAATAGCTAGTTCTATCAAGTCAATAACACAATTTCATTGAGCCATATATTGAAATTGCATTCTTGTCATTACAAGTGGAAGTAGCCCTCACCCCCTCCTCCTCCTCACTGTGCTTGTCACTTATCACACCGAGCACACCGAGAATTAGCCAAATAAAACTGCAGTATTCTATGATTTAAAATACATGTGATGTTGCATACTGTTTATCATTCTGCGGTACCCAGTATTATATTTTTTGAAAATAAAGAAACATACTATAATACTGTATTTTACCATGTCTTTTAACTTTAAGTTTACACTTTTAGACTCCACAAATTCCACACACTCTAATTGCCGCTAGGGCTGGGTTGGACATCTGCTCAAGCAATGCCTATAACTGAAGTAATCAAAGTCTGTTTCTTGTGTTTAACTTCCTTTTAATGTTCCTACATGCAATGTTTTCTCATTGCACATAATAGCACCATTCCAAGTCAGATCTACCTAGGCACACTGGGTTAGCACAAATTTGTCGATATACAATCCTAGATGTATGACTATCAGCATACTAACACTACCAGTATATAAATTTAAATTTAGCAAAATAAATCTAGAGTATTCAGGAAAAGCCCATATAATATGATAATAACTGTAATATACTACAATAAAATGGCTATACTAAACAGCCTCTTGACAGAGTATACAAAAGTCTATGAGTATATAGGAGAAGCCTCTATGATATCATCATAAATCATCCATGCAATAAAATAAAAAGTCGACAGTAATACATATGGTTGAATTGTATGTAGCACTATTTGACCCTTATTAGCACCTTAGTTCTCTTTTTCACTCATTATGGTACTGGCGATATAAGCACTGATAACAGTTGTCACAATTATAGATGATCTAGATAACCTGAGGCAGGGGGTTGCGCAAAGGATTGACTGACAAAGAACACCAAGCAACTATTGAGTCATCCCTGTATGCAAATTGTTACACACACAATATGCCTCTTCTATATGTGTAACTACAAATCAGATTAACATAATACATCCACAGGAACAAAAACTGAGTTTGTTATGAAAATGCCTCACTCTATTTAGTCTACAGGGTTTATATACTAAACAGAAAAGCATCTACTTGTAGTATGCATGTGCTAGGCTATGACTCGATATATTGATTATGCTGGATTCAGTGAGAATGTTTACACACTTGAATATTCTGGACTAGCCATATCAGAGAGCATCATTGAAATCATTGTAGCTGAAACAAGAACAAGAATAAACCTACATGACTGACCCATTCACAACCTTGCTTTGGTGACCAAGAATTTCCACTAGATCCATATCATACATGTACCAACTAGGTGTTCAGTGTCTTGTGCATCTTGAGATGGATTTTTAAGACTGCCTCATGTTTAAATCATCTTACATACTCCTAACAAGCAGAGTAATCAGACAAGACAGAACCCTCATGTGCATTACCAGTAGTCCTACTTGGTGACTCTCTTTTAACTGGTCCCAGATGTTCTACTAGATCAGCGTCATGCACTCGGTGAGTAAAAACTAGATGTAGCCTATTATGCAAAATTAGTTAGCACACATTTTCTAATTAATGCACCCCACCTATTATGGCATTATTTGAGACTATAAATAACCCTAAATATCTCAATTTTTTAGGCAAATTAGAATCTTAACGACTAGAAAAGTGTTCAGAATTTTTGCACGAATCACATTGAAAATGGTACTTAAGTATGCGCCAGTGTCCTGTGCATCATGAGGTGGGTTTCTAAGTTAGCTCCATGTGTGAAACCTCTGATACACACCTCACACCTAGAGTAGTTAGACAGTAAAAAACCATGACATACAGCACTAGTGCATGGTGACTCTCTTTTAACTGGTCCCAGATGTTCACATTCACATTCACAATATCCCAATTTCTGTCCAGAGCCAAAAGTGCTTCCTTTTATATTGAGGTGGGTTTCTAAGTCAGCCACATGTGTGAAACCTTTTACACACACCTCACACCGAAAGTAGTCAGACAGAACAGAACCCTCAAGTACATGACCAGTACGCGGTACTGCTATATGTGTGCTGTCAATTGTGTGGGGCGGTAGATGTGTATTCATGTGTTTTTCCAAGTTAGCCTGGTTACTAAATCCTCTTACACATATCTCACAATGACCACAACCTTGCATAGCATGGTGTGTTTCTCTTGTGTGAGTCTTCAGGTGTTGCTTTAAGTTGGTAAATCTTTTACCAAGGTCTGAACACACATGCGGTTCCTCTGTTGTGTGGGTCCGCATGTGTACTTTTAGAGACGATTTGTGACTGAATTGTTTGTCACACACTAAACATACACATGGTTTCTCTCCTATGTGGGTCCTCATGTGTGTCTTTAGGTTACTTAACTGACTAAATCCTTTCCCACAGTCTAAACACACATGAGGTTTCTCTCCAGTGTGGGTCATCATGTGTGTCTTTAGGAGACTAGCCGTAATGAATCGCATACTACATTTTGAGCAAGCATGTGGTTTATCCCCTGTATGCATCCTCATGTGATCACGTAGAGTGTAAGACAAGCTGAACCGTTTACCACAGTCTGAACACACATGGGGTTTCTCTCCTGTGTGTGTCACCATGTGTCTCTTTAGGCTTATTTTACTGCTGAGGTGCTTATCACATTTTAAACATACATGTGATCTGTCTTCTGTATGGGTCATCATGTGTGACTTTAGGCCACCTTTTTGAATGAATCCTCTACCACAGTCTGGACACACATAAGGTTTCTCTCCTGTGTGGATTCTCATGTGTATCTTGAGGTTAGTTCGGGTCCTGCACCCTATTCCACAGTCTGGACACACATGGGGTTTCTCTCCTGTGTGGCTTCTCATGTGTACCCCTATCTGCTGTTTGGTTCTGAATCCTTTGCCACACTCTGAACATATATGGGGTTTATCCGGTTTCTTTCCTGTATGGATCATCATGTGACTCTTCCGCTGACTGTGGGTATGGAAACCCCGCCCACACTCTGAACACACATAAGGTTTCTCTCCTGTGTGGGTCATCATGTGGCTTTTTAAGCTCCGCTTTCTGAGAAACCCTTTGCCACAGTGAGAGCATATATGAGGTGTCTGAAGCTCCTCACCTGCATGGGTCACCATGTGTTCCTTTAGAGTACTCTTCTGTTTGAATCCTTTACCACAGTCTGAACACACATGGGGTTTCTCTCCTGTGTGGATCATCATGTGTATCTTAAGGCTACTTAGCAGGCGGAAGCTAATTCTACATTCCACACAGACATGAGGTTTCTCTTCTGTGTGGATCATCATGTGTAACTTTAGGCTACTTTCCTTGGTAAATCTTTTGCCACAGTCTATGCACAGGTGATGTCTCTCTCCCGTGTGTGTCTTCTTGTGTTCCTTTAGGGATCCTTTAGTGCTAAATGCTCTGCCACATTCGGGACACACATGAGACTTTTTTCCAGTGTGGGTAAGCATATGTATTTTGAGGGTACCTCTTAAACTGAATCGATTACCACATTCTGTACACACATGGGGTTTGTCTCGTGTTTTCGTGTGGGTCAATATATGTTTATTGAGTGTACTTTTGAGACTGAACCCTTTACCACAGTCTGAACACGCATGAGGTTTCTCCCCTGTGTGAACGCTCATATGTGCTATTAAATTACTGTTCTTTGTGAAGGATTTGCCACAGTTCAAACATACATGAGGTCTTTTTAATTTCTCTCCTGTGTGAGTCATCATGTGTATCTTTAGGTCACCGCGCTCACTGAATGCTCTACCACAGTCTGAACACACATGAGGTTTTTCTCCTGTGTGGGTCCTCATGTGTCTTCTTAGGTGATGCTTTGTACTGTATCCTTTACCACACTGTGAACACACATGGGGATATTCCCTTGTGTGCGACAACATGTGCTGTCCTAGTTTTTGTTTTGTACTAAATGCTTTTCCACAGTCTGAACATGTAAAATGTTTTTCTCCTGAGTGTGTGGTCATGTGTGTCTTTAAGTTACCCTGATCGCGAAATCCTTTACCACAGTCTGAACACACATGAGGTTTCTCTCCTGTGTGGGTCAGCATGTGTTTTTTCAAGTTACCCATTTGACCGAATCCCATACCACAGTTTGAACACATGTGAGGTTTCTCCCCTGAGTGGGTAATCATGTGTTTATTTAAGTTACCCATTAGACAGAATCCCTTACCACAATCAGGACACACATGGGGTTTCTCCCCTGTGTGGATCAGTGTGTGTCTGTTCAGGTCCTTGCGGTCATTGAACCCTTTACCACAGTCTAAACACACATGGGATTTCTCTTCTGTGTGGTTTATCATGTGGTACTTTAGGCCTCCCGACTGACTAAATCCTTTACCACATTCTAAACACACATGAGGTTTCTCCCCTGTGTGTATCCTTATGTGCATTTTTAGGCTACTTCGACGTGGGAACCCTTTACCACAGTCAGAACAAACATGTGGGGTTTCTCCTTTCAGGCCCATCATGTGTGCTTTTAATGCCTCTCTCTTACTGAATCCTTTACCTCAACCCCAGCAAGTACTGGCTACTCCAAACGAGAAAACAATCACATGTATGTGGTGAGTGGAACGATGTCTGTTCTCCCTTCAGTACTAATGTCACACACGTCAGTGGAGCCAGTTCTCTTGCTGTAAGAACGAGAAGAAACACATCTTGTTAGTTTCTCATGTATTTTAAACTTTGATATTGAATATATATAACTCCTATGTGGTGGTACATGGTATTGGTAGTTGGGAGTATCTCAGATTCCAATTTTATTTTTAATATTCTCTATTCCTAGAATCCAGCTGCTTTTCAGTCAGTCTTATAGCTAGTTTTAAACGGTCTCTAGAAGACATATTGTTATTTTTTACGTTTAAATGGTCTTCAGCAGACAATTTAAATAGAGAGACAATAGCTGTATATCTAACGGGGTAGGATTGCATGGTCTCCAAAGAGTTTTACACAAGTATCTATGTTTACATGCGCTGTTGAAAAGCAGCAGCGTTATATATTCCAACATACATCCCTAGAAGGTAAAAGAATTAAATTGAATTAAAAAGAAATTAAAGATGATTGAATTGAGGCCTACCTCTGGTGCCAGTTTCCTGCTAAAAGAATAAGGAGTTAAGGCTTCTGCAAGGTAAAGAGAGACTTTGGTCAGCATGAGTTAGACGGCAGTATCTGCCAGGATCTCTATGGGGGTTTAATGCTCCAACTCCAGGTGGTGACATTTCTTAAGGCCATGTGAACACACAAATGAGTTTACTGTCCGAGGTATTTTGAGATCTGATGCGGCCTTTTTTCATTATTCATTTTTCATTATTGTAAAATTCCCCAAAATTGACCAATTTGGGGTGTTTTTTTTACCCTAAAATTTCAATTTTTGCTATTTTTTGACAATAATGAAATTTTATATTAATAATGAACTTTTGATGCGGGCCCTTCAAAGGCATGCGGGCGGTGGACGGGAAACTCAAACCTCAGTTCCCATGGCTTAAAATTCAATTGACATGTGAAATTGAGCTTATAGTCAGTGAGATGGGGGGGGGGGGGGGGGCAACAGACATGACATGAGGTATGAGGTATTTCATCATTCTACATGGGACATGTGGATTAATGTGACAGATGACATGGCCATTTCTTGAATTCGACATGCGACATGGGGACCCCCCCCCCCCCCTCATCCAGCCCCCTCAAAACTAATAGCCACTGTTACTGTATGAATCTTTATGGAAGACTCCAATTTTGAGTCTCTTGGCTCAGATACAGTTCTAGTTAAAGACCAGAAAATTAAACAGATGTGTCTTTTGTATGCTTACCTGGTGAATATTAGCAAAATCCGAAGAGCACAATGAATTAAAGCAAATAAATGGGCCTCTTTTCATGTCTGTGTTCTCTGAAAATCTGTAGGCCTGAACAGGAAATGGGAGTTTAGACAGTAGAAGTTGCAGCAGCTGAGACCAGTGCACTGGTTTGTAATGACTCAGCAGCACTCCAGATGGCAGCACCATCTTAGTGTCTCTTTTCTCCACCAGGTGACAGCTCTGCTGAATGGGTTCCAGGGGAAGTTTCAATTTATTTTTGCTTGCACATTTATTTTTCATCCTACAGTTTGTAATATAAGTTATGTTGTGAAATATATGACGTCCTGCCCTCTCCACATGGTGGCAAACTCAGGTCATCCCCGAAAGGAAGGCAGGCTGGTAATGTTAGGTTGTTTTATTCTTCAAATTAGGGTTTTAGACAAAGCGGGGGCAAGATCTCTTATAATTATATTTTATTGACAACTGAAAGGGAAGTCATTCTGACTAGTGTGTCATACGTCATGGTATACACTATCTAGATCTACTGGCTACACTACAGGACAGGACACGGCTGATGCAGAACATGACCAAAAAGAAAAATCGAACGTGTGACTGCATCACAAATGACTCAGGTTCGGGGGGAAATGTAGTATCATCATATAGGAGTATACATATAATAATATTGTTCATCCCCAAATCCCAAGCTAATGTCCCAACCCCATGTCCCAACCCCTGAGTCTCATCCCCGAGTCCCACCCCCGAGTCTCACCCCCGAGTCCCAACCCCGAGTCCCTCCCCCGAGTCCCAACCCCGAGTCCCAACCCCGAGTCCCAACCCAGAGTCCCAACCCAGAGTCCCAACCCCTAGTCCCACCCCCGAGTTCCACCCCTGAGTCCCAACCCCGAGTCCCACCCCCGAGTCTCACCCCCGAGTCCAAACCCCGAGTCCCTTCCCCTTCCCCTTCCCCCGTTAACTAGACTCAGGGTCAGGTAGAGGTGTGAAGGGAAATGTATCATTTATCATAGTAAGAAAGAGAAAGGGTGCACTCTTGTATTAATGGGATTCTTAAAGATGTGACCTTTGACCTTGATTTTGACCTTTTTCCGACCTAGATATCATCCTACACATAACAGAAATGAATTCAGCACCTTTGGTTTACCCTAGTCCACTATCCATATCCATCCATTGCTCCCCCTATTATATCCTGGCTGGACTGTTTCGGATAGCATACCCAAATTGTGCGTCACAAGTCAGGAACTCACAACTACCTATATTGATTGATTGATTGATTTGTTTAACGTCCAGACGTACATCAAGTACCTCACGGGACATCTCAAGTTGGCAAGGAGTCATCCACAAATAGTGGTAGTCTGCCTTGCAGTAGTAGGACAGATATTTATATGCTGCTTGCCCAATACAGCAGTGACCGCATCTATGGATGATTGAATCTATGGGCCTGCACCACACAACCTATAGGTCGCATGACGCAGGTGCCCTAAGAAAGCCACACCGAGTGAGGCAAGCCGCGCAAAAGAAGGGTATACTCAAAAAAAATGTGGACATTGACTTTCTTTTGGGGGGGTACTTAGGCCCAAATTCAAATTTTCATGTTCCCCGATCTTGGCTATCTATGTCTTTTGTCCTCTCACGTCTATGTCAGACACACACTGAATAAAAAGCTCCCATGTCCATATTGTAAGTAACAGCGAATAGTGCTTAGTAGGGTCTGAGCTATATCCTACTACAGGGTTGTCTGTTTTTGTTCTCAAAATATTTGTCATGTATTGAACAACACTGGACAGCAACATATATATTAAATTACCATTAAATTACCATACCGGTATCTAACATACTGCAGCGTATGTTGGGCCTAGTATATGATATAGGATGGCATCTCCTTTGGGAAGTAGTGTAGTACTTCCCTGTGTTAAATTACCATTGGATCCAGTCAAAGCTTGCTGAAAAAAAGTGTCTCACCCCGGTTTGGTCGGCTGCCGAGATCTGTCCCATTGACTTAGCACTGAGCCCGTTCAATATGTAACTGTTAAATGTCAAGGGTTATCTACAGGCTCCCATAGGGCTCTATGCTGAAGCAAATTACCACCATTTTAGACACAAAATTAAAATCATGCTTTTCAGGGGGAAGCGTTTGAAAATGGATTAAAGCGCGATTACATAGGAAGGACAACATTGTACCGCATCTAATGACACAAAATTGAGAGAAAAAGCTCCAATTTTGAAGGAATGACAGCTGTTTTAAATTTTAGGCTGAGAGACCCCCTGCTACCCGTCGCACAAGACTCAGAGTAAACCTGAGTCAATGACTACTTTTGAGAAACAATCCCTATTTAAAGACATTTTAGGAAATGTACATAGATGTTTATACATCAAGAGAATGTAAAAGTAGTGATGATGTCTTGAGATTGTTGCAATAATTGGTGGTGTATATGTCACATGCAATATCAGAATTTGCGCAATATCGAAACTTTTATACCTCATTAAGAACTATTTTAAAATAAGTTGTTGTGCTACACAAACAGTTAGGTAGGATTAAAAAAGTATTTTGCAAAGAAATTTTACTGTAGTAGTTAGCTCTTTGTTGTGTTACAGGCAACTAAACTCCCATTGTTTTATCACAGCAGAGACATTATTGTCACACCTTATTCACAGCTACAGTGAGGTGTGGGATACATGGGGACTTCCTACTGAATGTTATTACACCTCCATCACACTCAAACAACATTGACAAATATATCTAAATGTTTTATGTGTAGAACAGTTAGGAATTCTGAAACTGCCCAATGTAAGTAGGGAGCAATTCCGGAATTGACCTGCACAGTTCCGGAATTGTACATGGGCAATTCCGGAACTGAGCTGATTCCTATTCTGCGCCTGACATATACATTTAGTGCCCCAGATCACAAAGTCACATTTTAAGACCATTTATGCTACTGTGAAAGTACTTATTTTCACGGGTGAAAATTTCGCGGAAGAGTTAAAATCGGCAATTTCGCGGGTATTTATTCCATACTTAAGCATATAAAAATTTCGCGCATTTTTTATGTCCGCGAAAATCGCGAAAACCAGCGAAATAAACTACTTTCATAGTATAGCCAAATTAGTCCAAAAGTCGCCATGTGGCCTGGAAAACGCCAAGGTCGCAAATTATTTAAGATGGCATTTCCGTTTGTTGCAGATGTCAATTACTCATTTATTGTTCTATTCCCCAAAAGCAACAAAATGTTATTCTTTTATTCATATCTAAAAATTTCCCCGTGTATACATCTTCGCAGTTTTGCTGAAAAGTATAATTTCACGGATTGTGGAATATGAATAGTATAACTATATTGAATAATTATGTGCGCTGTAAATATTTCTATGGATTTTCATTTTAGCCAATTTCTAAAAAAATACTATGTACCTGCTGATGTGGGAAAATCCACCAAGCCCCGTCCCACTCAAACCAATTACAAAGAAACATCGCTCATTCTATATCTAATTTTAGTTCTTTGATAATAGGTATTTAAAAAAAACCTTGCTTATACATGTTCAAGAATGGCGCTATTTCAGAACCTGGCACTTATTTGTGACAGTAGTGTGCGGTCGTGACAATAACACTGATGTATAGTCAGTCTATATGAAAACCTGCCGGACACTAGCTATGGCTGGCTAAAAGCCTGCTGGTCCAGCAGAAAGTCTCCGGCCCCCAACGGCTGGCTATGATCCTTGTCTACATACCAGTTTTGTAAAAAGCCTTGTAAATTGGTTGTAAATTGGACCATAATTAAGGTTTCTAGAGAGTAAACTAGAAAGCCTGGATATTTTGTAAAAAGTTACCCGAAATTATACAATTGTAATAATCATCAAAATGATTTGAATATACTAGTAACATCTATTCATCATCACTTCCCATGTATATTCTAGCTTTATAATAATTCTTTTAGGACAATCATTTCCTCCGGGTATCCGGGCCTGCAAACATTTAGCCGGGCCTGCAGAATAACAAATCTGCAGGACCGAATGTCCTGCAAGGCAAACCACTTTTCGTATAGACTGTATAGTAATACATTAAAGAGTTGCCGTGTCCTGCGGGGTCTGACTTTGGCCATGTTGTTTCTGCATGTGTCTCTTCATACTGCGCGGGTTGATGAAGGTGTCGCCGCAGTAGACGCAGCTGCAGCTCTGCTTCAAGTGCGTTATCTTGTGTTTGGTCAGACTGCCGCCCTCCGCAAACCTCCTCCCACACTCAGCACACTGGAAAGGTTTCTCCCCTGTGTGGGTCCTCATGTGCACCCTGAGTGACTGGGCCAGGCTGAAGCCTTTACTGCAGACTGAACACACGTGGGTTCTCTGACCTGAGTGTACAAGCATGTGCACATTCAGGGTACTCATCAAGGCGAATGCCTTACCACAGACTGTACACAAGTGAGGTTTCTCTCCTGTGTGGGTTTTCATGTGGCTGTTTAGTCTGCTCTTAACAGGGAAGGCTCTATCACAGACTGAGCACACGTGTGTCTCCGGGTTATTTCCAAGTTCACTTTCTCCTGCATGGTGGGTCTTCATATGTGTCTGTAAGCCGCATAACTGTGCAAACCTTTTACCACAGTCTGAACACACATAAGGTTTTTCTCCTGTGTGGGTCATCATGTGCATTCTCAAATTTGCTGGGCGAGATAACTCCTTTGAACAAATTGAACATGTCGTTGATTTTTTACTTTTTGTTTTCTGTGGCTTATCATGCTCAATCATAGAGTGCACGGCTTGTGTGTCGGAGGTATCCATACCATGGTGTATCTCTAGATGAAGTTTAAGCTTCCCTTTGGCTCTGAAGCGTTCATCACATATTTTGCAAGCATACGGTTTCTCCCCTGTGTGGATCATCATATGCTCTTTCATATGGCTGGGGTGGTTGAACCCTTTACCACATACTGTACACTCATGGGGTTTCTCCCCTGTGTGAGTCCTCACATGGACTTGCAATTGGAATGACCGTGCAAACCCTTTACCGCAGTGTGAACACACATGAGGCTTCTCTCCTGTGTGGGTTCTCATGTGTATCTTCAAGCTGGTTGAGGAAGAGAACTCCTTTGAACAAGTTGAACATGTTGTTGACTTACATTTTGTTTTTTCAGGCTCTTTTTGCTCAATCATAGAATGCAGGGTTTGTCTGTCAGAGCTATCCAATCCATGGTGCGTCTCTAGATGGGTTTTGACCTTCCCTTTGGCTCTAAAGTGTTTGTTACAAATTTTGCAAGAATAGGGTTTCTCCCCTTTGTGCAGCAACATGTGGGATTTCAGGTGGCTTTGGTGGTTGAAGCATTTACCACATTCAGTACACTTATGAGGTTTCTCCCCTGTGTGGGTCCTCTCATGAACCTGCAAGTTGATTAACTGGGCAAATCCCTTATCACAGTGTGAACACACAAAAGGTTTCTCCCCTGTGTGGGTTCGCATGTGTATCCTCATGCTTGCTGAGGAAGATAATTCCTTCGAACAAATTGAACATATTTGTGACTTATATTTTAGATCTGTTGGTGAATGTTTTGTCAGCTCCCTAGATTTACTAGAATTATCTTTATCATGGAATGGCTTTGGTTTTTGTCCAAAACTTGTGTCCTCGCCCATTAGGCTGCCCTCGTCCGAGGAGCTCAGAGTTTCTGTTTTGAAGTTTGTTAGAAGTGTCTCGGCGCCATGCTCAAAACCTTGTCCATACCCAGGGAGGACATTGATATGAACCTGTTCTTCATTTAAGCCACTCTGTTTATTCAACCTGCTCCGACATTCTGCACATTCATGGCCACAATCTGGACACACATGAGTTTTCTTTCCTGCAGCGGGGCACACATGCTGGCCTAGTGCCGCTAGTTCATCCAGTACTGCAAGAGTTGGTTTAACATCAAGTGGTTCTTCTGATTCAGGATTGTGGCCCTTCTGTGAAGGTAAGATGGCAGGTGAGTCATGTATTTCATCCTTGTGAGGTGGGTGTGGGTTGTGAGAGTCCACATGCCAGAAGTAGGTTTCTACATCATCTGTGCTGTAGTCACACCTCTCACACTGGAGGTCCATGCTGCTGCTGTTCTCTCCTCTACAGTTTGTGATCGGAACCTGGGGAGGAAATCAAAAATGAAGTCATCATTCATACTTTGATTAATTCTAGTTTATTTCCTAGCAGTATAAAGTTAGACAGGACACAGTATATCAGTTAATATGACACATATTTTATGTACAACAATAATTCTCATTTTATACCAATTGTTATTTGTCTCCCTCCATTGTTGTCAAGTGCGGCTGGTTTGGGCTCACATACATGTAGATACACATCACATACTGCACAACAATTTTAAGCCATTTCTACACAAGAAATACTTTGTGGGATTCAGTATTCTATGAAGTATTGAGTTGTGTATAATTCTTACATATACATTAATGATAACAGAGGTTCAAGCGATCTAAAGCTAAGAAAAGAATAGCATACATGAGTCAATCTTTAAGATATGTTAAAGATGTCAACAATTGTACAATAATCTAGAAGTACACGTATATGTTTTATACAATGTTTTGTTTTAACAAAAACAGATCTTATAACCAAAGATCTCATCAAATAAAAGCAGACTACCTTAAATGCTCCATTTGGCATTTTCAATCATTTAAAAAAAAGTTATTATCATACACCTGGCCTACCACTGCATACCATTGTGAAATATGCAAGGACACTTGTTTGATAGTGTAAATACATGTAGACATGAAGTGCAGGCTATACATATATACCAGTGCTAATAAACAATGAAGACAGTGTGTGTTCAGTCGTTGGCTTCCATCAGTTCAATACTAGTTACTTGTTCACTATTTATCAAGACTATAATTCAGAATAGTTTGTATTCCTGGCAACTCTGTCAGCACAGACTGCTGATTATAAGGTACCCAGGGGCATGTAGGAAAGTACTGTAATTATCTCACTCCTTTTAATCTGCTGAAACACAGCTGGTATCGTACTGAAAGCTGTGCCTTACATGGGTCCATGTACGCTAATTAATATGCTCAAACTGTTAAAGATGCCTGGACATCCATACTCAGTGTTGCTGAAATGACATCGACACATCGGCTGTGAGGCCATCAGACATCGGCCATAAAGGCCGGCCATGATCTTAGCTTTCCAGCAGTGAAAGAATTTCTCAGATAGACCTAGTAGAAGCAAAGTTATGCTCATGTAACCATTATTCAATGGATTTAGACATCGCTCAATACATTTTGACAGTTATTATTTAAAAATCACCTGTTTCTATCAATATGAATTAGTATAACATTCCCTATACAACTTCAATATATACACGCTAGTTTCGTATGGCCTGTGTAAAAGACAAATGGCCTGTGTAAGACATGGCTATAAAGGCCACATTGGTCTGTATGCATAAAAACTTTTCGGCAACACTGCATACCTCACGTAGCCTTATATCCTTGTACCTCACATAGTCTTACCTAGTCTGATCACTGTAGTTATCGTAAATACTGATTGAATTGCAGTAAGATTTGGGTTCACAGGGAGAGAAAAAGGGGTGGGTTCCATATACGGTAGGCCTGTAGCTGGATGCATTATCAACCAATCAGATAACACCCTGCATCACTGCAGAATTTTTAGGGTGCATTATGTAAAGCTTGTACCCATGTGACTGCTGTTATCAGTGCTTGTCTCGCCAGTACAAGCTAAGTTATGGATGCGCCCACAGGACATCCAGCTTGACTCCTATACTACTAAAACTACCAGCGGTTCTCCTCCTAATCGCCAGATGGCGCTACTGTCAAATACACCAAATATCGCTCACAATTGACGGGCAAGTCTGCTATTTTGCTACGGGAAAAAAAATCACGTTTCATGTCCTAAAACCATTAATATTGATCGTACCAACAAACCATGGACATCTATTGACTCGTGATGGTATTTGCTACCGATATTTGCCACTTTAAGTTAAGCTATGATGAGGTTTTTGCATGTATAGGCATATTTCAATGGTAGAGATATGGCGATCTGCCCGTCAGGAGACCCGTATGTTGGGGTTGGTGCGCGATTTCTTCTAGGGTCCTAATACTGTTAGATTAGTAGTATAGGGAGTGAGCCATGAAGAAAGAAAAGAAAAAGAATACAGCTGTGAGACTGTTCAGATACCTTGGTGAGTTGGTCCGTACAAGCTCCAAGTAAATAACCTCCTCTGGTCGGCTATTACTACCTTAAGTGAGTTTTCATGTGCAATTTAAGCTGACTCAGCACTTTAAATCCCCTTCCACATTCCTGACACCCATGTGGTCTCTCCCCCGTGTGGTCCATGACATGAACCTTCAGTCTCTCTGCCTCCCTGAACCCCTGCCCACAGTATGAACACACAAATGGTTTCTCTCCTGTGTGTATTGTGATGTGTGCTTTGAGGTAGGTTGGGAATCGAAACGCTTTGTTACAGTACTCACACACATATGGTTTTTCATCACTGTGGGTCAACAAATGCCTTGTCATGTTTTCTTTTTGATTAAATCCTTTCCCACATTCTGGGCATACATGAGTTTTTGGGTTTGTGTGTGTCAGTATGTGTGCCTTGAGATTACCGATCTGGTTGAACCCTCTACCACATTGTGGGCACACATGATCTTTCCTCCCTGTGTGTATCAACATATGTGTATTTAATGAGGACAATGCAGGGAATCGTTTACCACAGTCGGAACACATATGGTTTCTCTCTCCAGTATGATTCATCATATGTCGGGTAAGCTGATATTTATGGCTGTATCCTTTACCACAGTCGGGACACACATGTTTGTAATCTCCTGTGTGAGATGACATATGGTCTTTCAACTGTGCTTGGGTAGTGAATAATTTACCACAGTCTGAACAGAGAACAGGTTTCTCTCCTGGGTGGGTCCGTGTGTGTCTCTGTAAAGCATTGAGTGTACCAAATTCCTTCTTACATACTGTGCACGGATAGGCTGCAAGTCCTGCATGAGTCATCATGTGTGCCTTCAGGAGTGACGTCATTTTAAATCTTTTATTACAAACTGGGCACACGTGAGGTTTCTCTCTCATGTGGATCACCACATGTGTCTCCAGCTCTGACTCAGAACTGAACGTTTTACAACAGTCTGGACATACATGTGCATTAGGGTGGTCAATTTCCATGTGCTTCTTCAGGCTGGCTAACGTAACACTCTTCTGACCACATTCTCCGCACACAGTAGATATCTCTTCAGCTGTATGTGTTTCCATATGACTCTTCAGACGTGATAAATGGGTGAACCCTTTACCACAGTCTGAGCACACATGTGATCTTTCTCCTGTGTGGGTCCTTAAGTGATACTTTAGAGTACCCTTTGCACTGAATCCTTTCCCACACTGTGGACACACAAAGGGTTTCTCTCCTGTGTGGTTCCTCTCATGAATCTGCAAGTTGCTGAACGTTGTAAATCCCTTATCACAGTGTGAACACACATAAGGTTTCTCTTCTGTGTGGGTCCTCATGTGTATTTTCATGTTTTTTGAGGAAGATAACGTCTTTTCACAAATTGTACATGTGTGTGAGTCATATCTTGTATCTGTTGCCAAAGGTTTCTTCAGCTTCCTAGGTTTCTTCAGTTTCCTAGATTTACTAGAATTATTTTTATCATGAAATGACTTCCGTTTTTGTGGGACACTTTTTTCTTCGCTAATAAGGTTGCCCTCATCTGAGGAGCTCAGAGTTTCTGTTTTGAAGTTAGTTAGAAGTGTCTCGGCACCATGCTCAAAACCTTGTCCATACCCAGGGAGGGCATTGATATGAACCTGTTCTTCATTTAAGCCACTCTGGTTATTCAACCTACTCCGACACTCTGCACATTCATGGCCACAATCTGGACACACATGAGGTTTTTCTGTTGTGGAGGGGCATATGTGGGCCGCTAGTTCCCTCAATTCTTCCAGAGTTGGTTTAACATCAAGTGGTTCTTCTGATTCAGAATTGTGGCTTATCTGTGAAGCTAAGAAAGTAAGTGAATCATCTGTCTCATCCTTGGGAGGTGGGTATGGATTGTGAGAGTCGACATGCCAGAAGTACGTTTCTACATCATCGGTGCTGTAGTCACATTTCTCACACTGGAGGTCCATGCTGCTGCTGTTATCTCCTCTGCAGCCAATGCTGGGGGCCCTGGGGAAGCAACACAAAAATAAAACTGGAGTTAACACTTTGATTATTAATGGTAATTTATTTCAATGTGCAATAAGGCTATTCAATAACGCTGTACAAAGTCTATGTGTATCATGGCTTAGCCAGAGAAGAGAGAACTCCCAGAATCCTTTATTCATAAACAGAAGGTAATTGGTACATTGGTAGATTGTAGTTTATACACCAGGGGGCTTTAACACCTTGATATTCTTCACAGTTTGCCTCACTTGCCAACAATACACTGAAGACATGACAATACTATTCCAAGTCATTTTATCGCCATATACTTTATACATGTCTTTACAATAATTATTGTTTTAGACCAATTTCAGTTGGTCTCCTTCTAAATCCAATGTTGTATAGGTGTGGTTGGTTTAGGCTCAGATACATGGAGAAATACATCACATATTAGACAACAGTTTTAACCCAGTTCTACACAAGAAAATGCTTGTGGGATTATGTATTCTAAATCCCTGGGATTAAGTATATTAATATATAACAGACATGAGTCAATTTCCACAATGTACTACCACTACTAAGATATGTGAAAGATGTACACAAGCATACAAAGATATAGAAGTACACATAGATAAATATATGTTATACATGTATGTACAATGTAATGTTTTAAAGAAAAAGACCTCATAACCAAAGATCTTATCAGACACTATACCAACAAAACAGTCAATCATAAATGTTTGTTTATGCTACTTTAATCATTGTTTTTGTAGTAATGCTCATACAGACAGTCTACTTGTGTGTACTCTCACAAGGCTCAGTCAGCTGAAACTCTTCACTTTCAGTTACCTAGCTGCATAGTGGAAAGTACTGCAATTATCCCAATCCTTTTACTCTGCTGAAACACAGCTGGTATCTTTCTTAACACTGTGCCTTACATGGGTCCATATACGCTAATATGCTCAAACTGTCTATGGTGCCTCTATATTCATACCTCAATTAGTCTCAAATCCTTGTACCTCGTGTAGGGTTACAGCTATATCCTTCATAGTCTGATTTCTGTAGACTAATTTACTGGAAATACCAATTGGATTGTAGTAAGATTAGGGTAAACAGGGAAGAAACGAGAAGTGGGTCCAATATAGGGATTGATCCATCAGAAGGTCCTACAGAATGAAAAGAAAAATAATAAGCCTGAAAGACTGCACAAGGTTTAGGAATATGCAAGGTATGGATGTCTAGGCTTCTTGGTGAGTTGGTCCCTACCAGCTCCAAGTACATAACCTCTATTAACGCCTTAAGTGAGTTTTCATGTGTAACCTGAGCTGACTCAGCACTTTGAATCCCCTTCCACATTCCTGACACCCATGTGGCCTCTCCCCCGTGTGGTCCATGACATGAACCTTCAGCCTCTCTGCCTCCCTGAACCCCTGACCACAGTATGAACACACGTAGCGTTTCTCTCCTGTGTGTATTGTGATGTGTGCTTTGAGGCCAAGCGGGAATCGAAAAGCTCTACTACAGTATTCACACACATAGGCTTTTACATCACTGTGGGTCAACATGTGTCTTGCCATGTTTCCTTTCTGATTGAATCCCTTCCCGCAGTCTGGGCACACGTGAGGTTTTGGGTTTGTGTGGGTCATCATGTGAGCCTTGAGGTTACCAATCTGGTAGAACCCTCTACCACATTCTGAGCACACATAGTCTTTCTTCCCTGTGTGTTTTGTCATGTGTGTATTTAATGAGGTCGATGTAGCATATCGTTTACCGCAAACTGGACACACATGGTTTCTCTCTCCGGTGTGTGTCATCATATGTTGAGTAAGGTTATATCTATGACAGTATCCTTTCCCACACTCCGGACACACATGTTTATGATCTCCTGTGTGAGATGACATGTGGGCATTTAACTGAGATTTGGTACTGAATAGTTTACCACAGACTGAACACAGGTGAGGTTTCTCTCCTGTGTGGGTTTGTGTATGTTTCCGTAGTGCAGTGACTGTACCAAACCCTCTCCCACACACTGTGCACAGATGGACCGCATCTCTTGTATGGGTCTTCATGTGTGCTTTCAGGAGTGACAGCAATGTAAATCTTTTATCACAAACTGAGCACATATGAGGTTTCTCTATCATGTGAATCACAACATGCGTCTTCAGCTCTGATTCAGAACTGAATGTTATACAACAGTCTGGGCACACATGCGCATTAGGATGGTCAATACCCATGTGCTTCTTTAGACCAGATAACGAAACAAACCTCTGACTACATTCTCCACACACAGTCTCTACAACTACATGTGTTTTCATGTGGCTCCTCAGATTTGATGACTGATTGAATGCCTTACCACAATCTGAACATATATGAGGTTTTTCATCTGTGTGTATCATCTTGTGTTCCTTCAATTGGGCTTTAGAAATGAAATCTTGACCACAATCTGAGCACACATGCCTACTTTTTCTTTTGTGGGCAGTCTTTTGCTCTTTCAATTTAAGTATCTTTCCTGTGTGGGTCGACATGTGTGCCTTTAGTGTGTGTTGATACAAAAACCGTTTACCACAGTCTGAGCACACATGAGGTTTTTCTCCTGTGTGTACCATCTTGTGTTCCTTTACTTGGGCTTTAGAAATGAAACCTTTGTGAGTCTTTTTGAGCTCTTTCAATTGGGATTTACGTCTCTTTCGTGTGTGGGTCGACATGTGTGCCTTTAGTGTGTGCAGATACACAAACCGTTTACCACATTCTGAACACACATGAGGTTTCTCCCCTGTATGGTTCAACACATGTTTCCTGATGCTCCTTGAGCGGCTGACAGTGTGAGTCATCATGTGTTTTAACAGCTCCACCTGCTCAGGGAAGCCTTGGACACAAAGCGAGCAGAGATGCAGGTTAGAATTGAGCTGGCTCATGACGTGATTTATGAGTGTGTTGATGGTCCTGAATGTTTGGTTTGTAGATACACAAGGTTCTTCTACTTCATGTGTCCTGACATGTTTGTCCAGGTCACTGCGCAGCAGGAACTCCTCATCACAATATAAACACTTGTGGTAGCTTTTATTCATCTTTACTTTTTTGTGTAGTTGGTCTGCATCTGAGTGGACACTGCTTTGGAAATTTGGATCATTGGTGGGTTTGTCCTTT
This sequence comes from Harmothoe impar, assembly GCA_947462335.1. Taxonomy (NCBI): domain Eukaryota; kingdom Metazoa; phylum Annelida; class Polychaeta; order Phyllodocida; family Polynoidae; genus Harmothoe; species Harmothoe impar. The sequence continues at coordinate 77,335,249 of OX381711.1, forward strand.
AAAACTTTGCTTGCTATTTTGTTGTCTTTTTCTTCATGTAGTTTGGGCACTATTCCTCCTTCAGCATCAGGTGGGTCATACTCATCTGACGAGTCTTCAACAGCCGCCGCTTGATCGTCATCAGAGTGTACGTCAGACAGGCTACTTTGCCAGGACTCATCATGGGTAGACGGTTTGACTTGATCGTCGTTGTTCCCTCCTTCTCCAAATGAGTCCCCTTCTAAGAGCCTACTGCTGTCTTCTGCTTCTGACTGTTCATTGTTGTGGGCCTCCGTCTGGGTTGCCCAGGTGACATCAATACCTTTAATGGCGTCACCAATCAGTGATGCCAGCTTCACTGACTCAGCTTCCTCGACCTCAGAGACAACATCCCTCAGTGTCTTTGTGGTGTTGTCAGGTTTGAGATGGGACTTTAGCAGCTCTGCCCTGATGTGTTTGTCACGCAGCCCAAACACAAATTTATCTCTGCTCATCTCATCTGTTAAGTCTCCATAGTGACACAGACTGCAGTCCTGCCGTACACGGGTCTCCCAGTCTTGTACAGACTCATCCACACTCTGTGTTGCTACCCAGAACTTGAACCTCTCAGACAGGAGGGAGGTCACTACTGTTCTAGCTGAGTCATGTTGAGGCTTACTTGGTGTAGCCATGATGCTGGTGTCTCAGGAATCGTTCTTATACTAAAGCTCTTTACTGTTGTAGTTCTATGATGCTGTGCACTGTAAATTCTCCATTACAATGAGGTCCCTTTGTGCGGACTTGTATCCAGTACTGATAATGTACTGCCCGGATGAAAAGAAAGAGAAGAGGAAAACTCTATTAATCCAGGTCTGTGTTATTGTAGATTTTATTTCAGGAAACATTTTCCCGGCTAAATTGGATGTATATATACTTCATCATGTAATGCAATATCTTTATATTGAGGTCAGAACCAGTGGTGGTGCATGAGTCCTATCATAGGGTTAGTCAATGTCTTTATGAATTGATTGCTTAAAATAAACTTAAACATAATGTAAATTGTCAGTCATATTCATATTATTTATCTGGAACTGAAAGTGATGGTTGACATAGAATTGAAATAATATTATATGGATCACATTCACCACAAGATCACCTGAATGGCTGATAAGATGTTCTATTCATGACTGATATTAAAGAGCTATTAAAGCTTTAAAAACAGATGAGAGACATCAGTTGTGAGTATGAGTGATCTTGGTTCTATTTAAGAGCACGGCTTACTCAGCTGCTTGAAATCTTTGTCGCAATTGTTTTTCTTTCATGATTATATATATATATACAGGAGCTCAAGGACTCCTTTATCACATTATATACAGGTGCGTGCCTCTGTGTCCCCTAAATGAGAACTCATTTATCATCTAGTTAGGGACCAGCCATTTATTACTAGGTGAGGGTGGGGGGGCTTGGGTGGAATTTCCCATTTCCCAGCATGGGGAATTGTTTTCGGCCCCCTCACAGTTAGCTCCCCCCCCCCCCACTAATTAGGCCTATTGCTTTTGCAGAATGCTCCCCCCCCCCCCAAAAAAAAAGAAGATAATAACAATTGCATAAGGCCGTGGAATTACTAGTTGTCTCAAGAAATTAAATGGACCTTTTTGAATTTTGCCCCCCCCCAGCTTATCAGGTTATTGCCCCTCCCATGTGGGCTGGTTTTTCATTATGCCATCCCTCTATATTCACCAACTACGCCCCCTCCCCCACCCCACCCCAGCTGGCAATAAATGACTAGTCCCTACGGAACTGAGGATTGAAAGAAATATCTCTTTATATATGTATACCTGAAATAATGTGTGCAGGAACCATGCTGATAAAGTGATGTAATATGGATTTTATAGACTAAATATCAGGCTAAACAAATATCTTGTATATCTTATCAGATACACAATTTGGATACCCATTTTTAGAGAGTGTTCATTCATTACTAACTGGGGCACGGAGATGCAGACATTTTGCCTCCCCCTCGCCAATTCGCAGGAAATGCGCCCCTCTTTTAAATTAAATAACCCGCTGGCTTTTTCGCCGACATTTCTAGACCCCTTTCAGGAGGGGTAGAAACCTTTTTACACCCCACCACCCACCTCTGTGATTGATAAATGAACACTCCCTTAATCAAGATTAGAATTGAAGCACATCAATTTCCTAGGACATTAACAATGAAGAGGATTGTTACCTCAGAAGGGAGTTGTCAATATGCGGTACAGTTGTAGACACTGATGGTGCGGGGCGGAAGTGACGGCAGCTTCTGAGTTCTGCAAGGTAAAGCGAGACTTCAGTCAGTATGAGTCGGGAAGTAAGGCCACTCAAATTAATTATATGGTTTCTCATCAACGCGATCATTATTAAAATCAGATTTTGAGGAAATTCTCTTGGTGTTTTTGCTACGGTAAATTCTCGCGTATAAGCCACGGCTAGTACGAGGGTCAGATCGCCATTGTGGCTTATAGGATTGCCCCAGAGTCAGGGTGCGGCTTATACGCGAGTTTTTGCTACTATAGTACATGTACCGTATTAAAGCCATCATAATCAGATGGCCGGTGCAGCTTATAGGATCAGTCCAAACTCGGGGTGCGGCTTATACGAGAGTTAGGCTTATACACGAGAATTTCTTTTTATGAAAACCATGATAAAAATGGCCAAATATTGGTAAATTTGGTATCAAATTTAAGTTAATACTGCCAGTAATGCAGCGGGATAGCAATAATATACCTTCCCCGCTTTTAACGATCAATAAATTACTACTAAAATGTTAACTTTTGTCATAAAAAACATATATCATCCTATACATTTCATATATTATCCTATACATTTCAGCTCACGAATGTAAAAAAAAGCCTCCCTCGTTATATTTTTCAGTCCTTGGTATTGAGAAACCACTGGTTTTTTTTGGAGTGGCCTTATCATTCAGAGTCAGAGTTTTAGTCATACATTGCCAGCTGGGGGGTGGGGGGGGGGTGGTGGATGTCATAATGAAAAACAGGCCCTCGGTGGGGGGTGGGGACCAAGACTCAAAAAAACCTCTATGGACTATGCTGGGGGAGGGGGTTGTCAAAATTAAAAACGGTCCATTTAAATTACCCACGAACATGATTCCACAGGCGCATACTTCTCAAAATCTGAACATACCATATCGTTGCGTTTTGGGGCCGGGTCTTGATTAGGCGCCTCCCTTGAATAGGGGCCTGGTGTAGAATTCAATTTCAATTTCAATTTCAATTTTCAATTTTTGTTTATTCACATCCTCTTGCGAGGTAAAGGAAAGGAAATAAAGAGAGAAAATCAGATTCAGCCGATAGTTACAATGGCATCACTGATGTACAAAGTTATGGTACAAAGTTATAAGGTTTACAATACACCCTGTTATGCGTAGATCTATATAATATACGCTAAGAGCTTGCGAACTCTATATTTGACTAGGTAAAATTAACAGTACTGGCAAGTTAGGAGCTATAGAACATTCCACCTTTTGATCAGGTAGAGTAGGCCAGGTACATTTGGCAGCACCAATAAATATATATAGAGATTCTCTGTCTTTTTCAGCACCAATGAGCACCAGGTTGACTAGTAAGGGTGCGAAGACAGTGTCACAGTGTGGATCAATGAAAACAAAGAGAGAATAATTAAGAGATAATAGCACCACTCTTATTAATTAATTAACCAGGATTGGCAGAGCTTTAATTTAGTGCAGTCTTCTTACGCTTAGATCTTTTAATCTTGGACTTGTCCTTTTTCGCAAGTGGTATCCTTTTTGTGGGTTTAAATTTTTCCATAATTGTAGCACAAAATTTTGATAGGTTAATTAGGACAATTGGGTCTTTGTTATTGAAGAGATTAGCCATGGTTACAGTGCTTGGGCGGGATGGTATATTGTTGGCTAGGAGAATCGATCGGTCATGATCGAAGGCGCTGCAGTGAAAGATGTAATGAAATTCATCTCCTATGTCACCACTCTTACATAAAGGGCACTTTCTCTCCGAATGCTCAACTCTGCTATACCTTCCCGTAACGATTGGCAGACTGTGGTTCCCACACCTGAATCTGCTCAGGCATGTTCTATTTTTGGCATTAAGATTGACTAGATATGTGTCAAGGTTTAGCTCATTTTTAAATATCCTGTAGTTATAACAGTGGAAGAAGGGTGGAAGAAGGGTTCTGAAGTTGATAGGCGCCGGGCCTTGAATAGGCGCCGGGTCAACAGCCTAGCTAAGTTGCAGTGCATCTAAGCCTACATAGTGTGGGTGGGGGGGGGGGGGGTCTACAGCAGAATATACATTACGGTATGTCATTTATGATTAGCAGTTAGGTGTGAAAGAAAGCCATCCAATTAAGCTGTTGGGGGAGGTGGGGTGTGGGAGTTTAATAGTTGCTGTAACACCTCAGTGTGGCATTCATCCTGGGCATTCATGCAGCTGTACACTGTCATTACACCCCTTGCATCCGGTATTCACTGTGTATATTATATACTTTCCCCAGCAATAGAGCTCTAAAATAAATAGGCACCTGGTGTTGAATAGCCAATAGGCACCTCCCTTGAATAGGCGCCGGGGGTAAAGGGTATTGAAAACAATAGGCGCCCGGGCCCCAAAACGCGACGATACGGTAGTGGGGGCTCAGGGTTGCTTTTGGGTACCTACTTGGTACTTCGGAATAAGAAATGCTTGGTTGACATCGCCATCGGTGACTACCGGTACTAGCCTCGAGGCTCTCGGCTAGTCTTATATAGTCTAGCCTAACACTACTAACAGTAACACGTTGTCTTTTGTTCCACTTGACACTTGTCTAGTTGAGTATATATACATGCATAACGGTTACACTACTATTACAAAGCTAGCCCTACACCTTGTTGTAAGTTCTATTGACGACTTACCTAGTAGACAGGCCTATAGACGGCTATAGAGAACTAAATGCGGTAACTGTAGTGTTCCCATTTCTAGATTTCTGAAAATCTCTAAACAGGAAATGAAGGTCTTTATGCTGAAAAAGGGCAGAAGTTGCAGCAGCTGAGACCAGTGTACTGGTTTGTAGTGACTCAGCAGCACTCTAGGTGGCAGCACCGTTTGATTATCAGGATCGTAGTCGCTGAATGTGCAACACTCAGAGACGCGGGAAAGGAAGAATGAGACCGGGGAACCGGGTAACCGGGGTAGAGGGGGTGGAGCCGGGGCCGGAGGCGGAGCTCGGAGCTCGGGCAGGGTCAGCCTCTTTGTCAGGCCCTAGTAGTCTGTTCTACATACTGTTCGTGCCAGACTAATAACAGCAGCTGTCAAAATCGGACGGTACTGGGCTGTGTAATAGACAGGGCCCCATCAGATCGGCCTGCATCGACGAGTTCAGATTAGATGAGCTAGGCCCTAGCTGTGTGGCTAGGCGTCTAGTGAGGCGGATGCCGAGGTTGAAAGCTCAATTAGTCAGGCCCCGACACATACCTCCAGTCCAGTCAGTCTCCCACCCGCTAGTTCATCTATTAAATCTGAACTCGTCGTCTGGGGGGGGGGGGGGGGGGGTAGCCTCTATAAGCAGCTCTGTGTACTCTCCCGATCCTCTCCCGATCTAAACGGCAGCCAGTGGGAGCGCAGCCCGTGAGAGATGATACTTAATAAAGGCGCACTGAACCCACGACGTCATTTGCGTACAAAACTCGGCAGGGTTAGGTCCTGGGCTGGGGGGGGGGGGGGGGGGATGTGTGAACATCAACTCGAATTTGGTACCCTTATCACGGGTAACAAATCAACAATAGGGAGTTTTAGCATCGAGACCCTAGCTTCTGTCATCGGGCAATCACTTAATTTGTTTTCGCGCAATCACTAGTGGCGCCCTTATTTGTCAATCGGTGGTCACGTGAGTGACCTCATTTCACATTCCCCATTAACTCAGTGAACCCTTACGGTACTAAGGGAGTGATCATTTATTATCAACAGGGGGGGGGGGGTGGTGGGTTTGAGGGGGGGGGGCAAAAAAATGTGGACCCCTTGACCGGGAAGGGGGCCAAAAAAATTTGAACTCCTCTTGGGGGGGGGGGCAAAAAAATTTAACCTGTTTTGAGCCAAAAAGCCCGCGCGTTACTATGCTTCAAAGGGCCCGCACGCGAGCCTATTTTCGACCCTAAGGGGGGGGGGGTAAACAATTTTGACCCCTTGACTGGGGGGGTGCAAAAAATTTCGTGCGCTCCGCGCGGAAAAACACCACCCCCCCCCCTGTTGTTAAAAAATGATCACTCCCTAAGAGGGGCGTCGCCGTCCAAAACGCGCGGCAGCTGCGTGACCTACTAACTTGGAACAACAAACTCACGAGGAGCAGGGGTGGCTTGCTGATACTGGCTGCACTATAACTGCTTCAAATAGGTGAGTAGATCTACATAATTTTTACACAAACCTGTTGGGGTTGGGAGGAGGCTTACTGCTGTAAATCCTGAACTAATAATGATAGAGCTTAGCTTAATAACAGTGGCATGTTGCTCTCGGTGAGCATGAGCGATAATCGGGGTTATTATCTCCCGACCATTATCTCCCGACCATTTAATGACAGTGGGGGGGGGGGGGGGGGGGGGGGCTGGGGCAGGGTGCGGGGAAAGTAGGTCGCTACTGGCGGCAATTAAAACTGAAAACTAGTCCAGGTAGGCCAGAGAATGGCCCCTAAGGGAGTGATCATTTTTTAACAACGGAGGGGGGGGAGGGGTGGTGAATTTTCGAAATCGATACCCCCAGAATCGACCCCCCATTATTCTGAAATTCCGATTATCGCATTGACCAAACCATTAGGCCCTATATCGATACACCCTTCAAACCACAGGTAGTCCAGAAATTTACCTTTCCAAAAATGCTAAATTTGTGTAAATATTCCATCTATAACTACTTTATTATTCGGTTTGAAGAAGATGTAATTTGTAAGGGAGTGTTCATTTATTAATTACAGGGGGGGGGTGGTGAGATTTCGCGCGGAGGGGCGAAATTTTTTTTACGCCCCCCCCTTGAGAGTGCGTGGAACGTTTCGCGCCCCCCCTTGCCGAAGGCGCCTAAAAATTTTCGCCCCCCCCCCTTTGAACTATAGTAACGTGCGGGCTTTTTTGCTAAAAAGGGGCTTAAATTTTTACGCCCCCCCCTCAAGAGGGGTCAGAATATTTTACGCCCCCCCCCTCAGAAGGGGTCGAAAATTTTTACGCCCCCCCCAAACCCACCACCCCCCCTGTAAATAATAAATGAACACTCCCTAAACCTAAAATAATTAGTGTAATGGTATTCAGATCATGCTCAAAGTGCTACCAAAATCTCTATCCATAGGCATACATATTTCAGTATGAGGATGAAAAAAATAGATAAAGATCCCTTTTATTGGAAGCAGATAGTCACTGTTGTAGTAAGGGTGTGATCATTTTATAACAACATGAGGGGGGGGCGGTGGGTTTCCGCGCGGTGGGTGCGAACATTTTTACACCCCCCCCCAGTCCAGGGGTCGAAATTTTTTACCCTCCCCCCCAGTCCAGGGGTCGAAAATCGGCGCGCGTGGGCCCTTTCAGGCATCTAAGTAGCGTGCAGGCATTTTGGCTCAAAACAGGTTCAATTTTTTTACCTCCCCCCCTGTTGATAATAAATGATCACTCCCCAATATGAAAGTAAATCGATATAATAAAAAAATCGAGACCAAAATACCGTAAAACCCCGCCTAGAAGTCGACCCCGCCTATAAGCCGAAAGTGAGTTTAAGGACAAGAATTCGGCTTATATGAAATCATATTGACATTCAGGAGAACCCCGCCTATAAGCCAAATGTGACTTTTGGGGTCTTGGGGTTGCCCAGGCCCCCATGTTGGCCCCACCAAAAAAGCATTTTAAAACAGATTGTAATCATTTTATTTCATTAAACATGCATACTTCATGTGAAAAAAATTGATAAGGCCTTCAGATACAGTGAAATTAGTGACTTGTTTTCATACCTTACTATAGTCTTTTTTCAAATTTTCTTTGCCAAAACCCCGCCTATAAGCCAAATGAGAGTTTGAAGGGGAAAATTCGGCTTATAGGAAATAAAACCGCCAAAATAAATTCAGCTTATAGGCGGGGTTTTACGCTATCGAAATAAATAGGATACCATTGCATCCATACCCCTTACGGGTTGAAAATCGGTGTGCGCACGCGGGCCCTTTGAGGCATAGCAACGCGCGGGCTTTTTGGCTCAAAACAGGTTAAATTTTTTTGATCCCCCCCAAGAGGGGTCCAAATGTTTACTTAACCCTTTAAGGACAGATGTCGCTAAAAGATGACATTTGTCGTCATGGTGCACCAAAGCAGCTGTGGTTAGTAACTCGCCGGTGCTGCATTGGTGCATCATGCCAACCCTTCAGGAGTGTCTCAACCCTGTAGGGTCGGCATGATGCTTGAATGCAGCACTGGCGAGTTACTCGCCAGGGCTGCATTCATGCATCATGACGACCAAGGCATGATGCATTAATGCACTAGGCCGTCCTGAAAGGGTTAAGGAGGGAGTGTTCATTACAGAGTAGGGTGGTGAGTTGGGGGGACCTCTCTAAAAATTTACGTCCCTTTTGAGCAAAATAGCCGGTGCATTACTATATTAGGGGGGGGCTCCAAAATTTCTCGCTACCTGCGACGAGGGGGGGGAAATATTCCACGCGCCCTTCAGATTTTGCGGAGAGTGCTCGCAAAAATGTTGCCCCCCCTTCGAACTATACTATTGCGCATCCATGATTTTGTACGCCCCCCCCTCAAGAGGGATCATAATTTTTTACGCCCCGCCCCCTTCAGGAAGGGTCAGACATTTTTACCCCCCTAATAAATGACCATTCCTTTACTACTCTCTCCCCCCCCCCGGTTCAAGGGGTCTATAATTGCATCAATATCCTATATTGCGCATCCAAATCCCTATCTTTCATGTATAACAGTTGAGTAAATCTGCATTATCTCTTTTATACAGGTCTGCCATGGCGAAAAAATCTGAATTCAGAACTTTTGTAGCTGGAATTCTAAAGCCTCTGTGGGAAGACCTTGCAGAACAAGATCCAAATATTCGAAATGAAGGAAGAGGAAAGCCAGTGTGCCTGCCACTACACCAGAAGCTTTATCCATTCACTCTTGAACACTACCCCAAGGAGAATTTGATCCAACTCTCAGACGCTGGCCATGAAAAGACAGATCCTTACAAGTGTAAACTATATTGCGCAATTGTGGATCTCCTTGGAAGGTAGTACTTTATCATTATTTTGTTCTTTCTTTGAATATTTATATTCATCCCCTCTACACATTTGCAATCTTTACATTAAAGATCAGTACAAAGGGATAACACATCATACATCAAGTTAATTCTATTTTTAAAAGTATTCTTCTATTTCAAGAAATATTGAAATAAAATTTCCGTACCCCCATATCAAGTAATATCATTCTCCCTATATATATGGGTTTCAGGATGATCACAGACTATAAGGTGGACTTGGAGAACATTAGACCCCATGTACAGGTTATTGTATGTAAACATTGTCAAAGCCTATGAGTAGCATATTATGCGACACCCTCGTTGTAGGTGGGAACTCTTCTTCCTGTTTTTCAAACCATTTTAAATACATCAAATTGTTATTTTTTCAGAGAAGACTGGGGAGTCTATAAGTCAACGAGAGACTCTACCGATGTATATGGTAATTGTTATTTTCTCCATCCTCAACACACTCTGAATATCTTGCTTAAAAACTTGCTGATGCAAAGTAACAAATATATATTTGATTAGGTTCACAATCTAATTATTACCATTGTCATTTGTAATAAAAATTCCTTAGGGCTTTAGCCAGTGCTATCTGTTGCACTTAGCAATAATAATTATAGTTTGTTTGTCTGTGGATGAAGATAACTTTTTTTTTCATAACCAACCTGCAATTTGTCAGATTCGGTCTCTACTTTAGTTATAGATAAGAATATTGCTTTCTTAGACCAATTCCTCAATGGAACAGACAAATTATCAGGTTTTATTAATGTAGGCCCCTGTAAATCAAAAATATGATTTTAGCACAATTTTGGGGTGAAGGGAGTACGCTAAATACGCTTTTCAGGCTAAAAAAAATCCCTAAAAAATACGGTTTTGGAAGTTTTGAGGTTAGCAGCTTCGCTTATGTGAAACGTTTTATGTCATCATAGTAAAAGGGATAACATTAATCAGTATCCTGGTATGAGACTGGGGAATGAGTCCAGATAAAATATTGGACCCATTCCAGACACAGGTTTCTCAAAGATTTTAGTAAAAACTTTTAATCTCTGAGATAACCCCACCTACCTACCACCAAACTCCTGATGAGACTAGTGTCGAAACCGTATACCTAATTAACCCAACATAGAAACAACAAAATAGCCTTCTATTACACCTTCAGCTGAAGGTATGTCTCCTTGTGTGCTACCCCTGTGTACACCCATACAGAGACCCAGAGCGTACCAACACCCTAAGACTTTCCCTGAGCCTGAGTCCCCTCACCCACCCCAGAGTGTGGTACCCCTGTACGCCTTGTATGGACCTCCCAGCCGGGTTGTCCGCAGCTTAATCAGTATTTGTAGCATAATTATGATTACAATTATCTTAATATTCACTCTCATAATTTCTCATGGCCTTGATATGTCATGAATGCTTCTAGAACGGTTTTGGATCAGGAAGATGCAGTTTGCTCTCTATATTCTGGAAGGGATGGTCGTCTTATGGTGAATCTACCTGTCACTCACATGTTTTCCCATTATTTCTAGCCGATTGTGCCAATGCAGCAAGAGGGAAATGGCAGGAGATAGATGCCCTTCTGGATATCCCTCTTCCGGAGAAAAAGCGAGCTAAAGTCCTTCGGAACTTGGACAGCATTTATAGCACCCTTCACTCATCAAAAGGTATATCTAAGTAACTTTATATATCACTTTTTTGCTCCGATTCTCCAAAATCCTAGGGACTGAAGGCTGACCGTATTGCATTACTCTGGTGTATAAATCATATAAACCTCACAGATGTGCTAACATGTTGATTCATATACCAAAATGTCAAACCTATAGCAATTTCACCAACTTCCTTAAGTTATATATACTATGGAGTAAAATAGATGCATGCAAGTTAGTTCCTGATTCTTATTCTGAAAATCCACAATTAACTACAACTTCAAATTTCATTTTGTGAAGTTCAACGCCCTGTAGTACCTACCAGCACAGAAGGACCTCCAAGTAGCACGTCACTTATTCACCCGCAGCATGAAACAGTCAGTACCACAGTCTCACTGCCCTCACTCTCTTCATGCCCTGCTACTTCATCAGGTATTACTCACATTTTGTCATTCCTTCGACTATAATAGCACAGTCTATATTACCTATCAAACTTGTCTTTCTAATTGTTTTTACACCTTCAATACTAACAGCATATTTATAATAATCATATGCTAAACCAATAAATTAACATAGAATTGAATCAAACAGGTACCCAAACCCTGAGTCTTTTGTGATCTCTGATCTTTTGTTATTTCAGATTCTGCGATTCATATGCCATTAATGCGGACCAAGAGGACCAGGAGCCGTGCTGTGCCGGATTCTGTCAAAAACAAAGGTACCGACCGTCTTGCTTTGCCCACTCTAAATATAGAATAGCATGTAGAGAGAGACCCACAAAATGCTCAGACATTATATTTTCTACTGCATGTTTTTTTGTAGTTTAAAAGTGATAGAGGGCCACTTAAAATTACGTTGGTCTTTTCTTTTAAATCCAACAATATATATTAACATAGAATTGAATCAAACAGGTACCCAAACCCTGAGTCTTTAGTGATGTTGATCACATGTTCAATCTTTTGTTATTTTAGATTCTTCGCGTCATATGCCATTGATGCGGACCAGGAGCCGTGCTGTGCCGGATTCTGTCAAAAACAAAGGTACCAACCGTCTTGCATTGCCCACTCTAAATATAGAATCGCATGTAGAGACCCCCACAAAAAGCTCAGACATTATATTATCCACTGCATGTTTCTTTGTGGTTTAAATCCAACATGTCGCAGTACATCTGTTAATCAATGCTTAAACTACTACTTGAAAGAACAACAATTAGGCTGGTGCTTTCTTTTAGTATACAATCTGATAATCCTAGTTCATCTATAGCAAAACATTAGAATGACATTATGTCACTCCCCAAATAAACCATTGTCGATTACTCACCCTTTTCCTCTAAGTTTACTGACAAAATGATGTTTAAGTGTTGCCTTATGAATGCTGTTTTTTAATTTCAGCAAAGAAGTCCAAGGCAGCCACCTCAGCAACATATGGAGAACGAAATACAGAGTTTGAGGAGAACCCCGAAGATCCCTTTGATAGGCCCCTGATCAACCAGGCTGTCCAGCAGGAGCCTGGTAGCAGCCCCACTCTAGCCTCGCAACAACCAGAACTCTCACAGCGAGGTAAATCCCTCATTTATAGCTGCTAGCCGTTTACTCTTTATTTCTTATAATAATGCTATAACCAATGATAACATTACTTTATAGAGACTTTCTTAATTATAAGAATTCATAATATGCATTAAGAGACTGAAGCATCCATGCTTAAATCTAAGGCATTCTTTCATAATAAATCCACATGTAACGCCCTTGACATCGAATAATGAAGGCATTATTTTGTTGAGCATATACACATTAACTAGAATTAACAGCATTTCTGTCTTCTGCAGGTCCTATCCCTGAGAGTCCTTTGAAGATGCCACGAACTCGTGGTGCAGCTGGCATCATGAAGGAGATTTACTTTAACTTTAACAAGTAATTTCCAAGGATATCATCTTCATCAAAACTCATGTACAGCTGCTGTATTCCTAATAAAGCTTTTAACCTGACTGTATCCTATCTTATTTTGTTTGCTTCCTATATGAATTGACTTTCTATGAAATACCAGCTACCAGTAAGCATGCAGCTCAACTTAGGAAACCAACTGACCTCTTTGTCTCCTTAATGACAGAGTCAAGCTATCTCTCTTAAGACCATTTTTCTTGTGCTACAAACCCCAAAGTGCCTAAGAGAATTATTAATGGACAACATGTTGATAGAATATAGAATTCAGACTCTGTGCCCAAGTAAAGCCTATGCTGACCAAGCTACAGGCCATATTGACTCTATCATCGCCAGAGTCAAGTAATTTCTTTGAAGCCCAAAGAGGCTAACAAAAATAACCATATAGAAATGTTGATAGAATCTAGACTTGGGACACTGACCATGCTACAGGCTAAGTGGACTCCAACAATTGCCAGTGTCAAGGTATCTCGTTGGAAACTTATTACTCTCGGTGCCAGGAACCTGTAAGAGGCTAACAGAGTTATTTAGACATAAAATGTTGATAAAATCAAGAATTGGGACACTGTTCCTAAGCTTTCCGTTGTAAACGCTATACTTACCATGCTACAGAGCATATTGACTCCCCAAATGCCAGAGTCAAGCTACTTCTCTAAAAACATGTTTTTCTTGTGCCAGGGTCCCCAAAGTATGTAACCGAATTATTGATTTAGAAAATTTTGATGGAATCTAGAATTGGGACACTGAGCCCACTCTTTGCTGTGTTAAGGCTATACGGACCGTGCTACAGGCAATATGGACTTTCCCAATTGCCAGAGTCAAGCCACTTCTCTAAAAACATGTTTTTCTTGTGCCAGGGTCCCCAAAGTATGTAACCAAATTATTTATTTAGAAAATTTTGATGGAATCTGGAATTGGGACACTGAGCCCACTCTTTGCTGTGTTAAGGCTATACGGACCCTGCTACAGGCAATATGGACTCCCCCAAATGCCAGAGTCAAGCTACTTCTCTAAAAACATGTTTTTCTTGTGCCAGGGTCCCCAAAGTATGTAACAGAATTATTGATATAGAAAATGTTGATACACTCTAGAATTGGGACACTGAGCCCACTCTTTGCTGTGTTAAGGCTTTACGGACCGTGCTACAGGCAATATGGACTCCCCCAAATGCCAGAGTCAAGCTACTTCTCTAAAAACATGTTTCTCTTGTGCCAGGGTCCCCAAAGTACATAACAGGATTATTGATTTAGAAAATTTCTAATGAAATCTAGAATTGGGACACTGAGCCCACTCTTTGCTGTGTTAAGGCTTTACGGACCATGCTACAGGCATTATGGACTCCCCCAAATGCCAGAGTCAAGCTACTTCTCTAAAAACATGTTTTTATTGTGCCAGGGTCCCCAAAATATGTAACAGCATTATTGATATAGAAAATGTTGATACACTCTAGAATTGGGACACTGAGCCCACTCTTTGCTGTGTTAAGGCTATACGGACCGTGCTACAGGCATTATGGACTCCCCCAATTGCCAGAGTCAAGCTACTTCTCTAAAAACATGTTTTTCTTGTGCCAGGGTCCCTAAAATATATAGCAGAATTATTGATATAGAAAATGTTGATACACTCTAGAATTGGGACACTGAGCCCACTCTTTGCTGTGTTAAGGCTTTACGGACCGTGCTACAGGCAATATGGACTCCCCCAAATGCCAGAGTCAAGCTACTTCTCTAAAAACATGTTTCTCTTGTGCCAGGGTCCCCAAAGTACATAACAGGATTATTGATTTAGAAAATTTCTAATGAAATCTAGAATTGGGACACTGAGCCCACTCTTTGCTGTGTTAAGGCTTTACGGACCATGCTACAGGCATTATGGACTCCCCCAAATGCCAGAGTCAAGCTACTTCTCTAAAAACATGTTTTTATTGTGCCAGGGTCCCCAAAATATGTAACAGCATTATTGATATAGAAAATGTTGATACACTCTAGAATTGGGACACTGAGCCCACTCTTTGCTGTGTTAAGGCTATACGGACCCTGCTACAGACAATATGGACTCCCCCAAATGCCAGAGTCAAGCTACTTCTCTAAAAACATGTTTCTTTTGTGCCAGGGTCCCCAAAGTACATGACAGGATTATTGATTTAGAAAATTTCTAATGGAATCTAGAATTGGGACACTGAGCCCACTCTTTGCTGTGTTAAGGCTTTACGGACCATGCTACAGGCATTATGGACTCCCCCAAATGCCAGAGTCAAGCTACTTCTCTAAAAACATGTTTTTCTTGTGCCAGGGTCCCCAAAATATGTAACAGCATTATTGATATAGAAAATGTTGATACACTCTAGAATTGGGACACTGAGCCCACTCTTTGCTGTGTTAAGGCTATACGGACCGTGCTACAGGCAATATGGACTTTCCAAATTGCCAGAGTCAAGCTACTTCTCTAAAAACATGTTTCTCTTGTGCCAGGGTCCCCAAATTACATAACAGGATTATTGATTTAGAAAATTTTGATGGAATCTAGAATTGGGACACTGAGCCCACTCTTTGCTGTGTTAAGGCTATACGGACCGTGCTACAGGCATTATGGACTCCCCCAATTGCCAGAGTCAAGCTACTTCTCTAAAAACATGTTTTTCTTGTGCCAGGGTCCCTAAAATATATAACAGAATTATTGATATAGAAAATGTTGATACACTCTAGAATTGGGACACTGAGCCCACTCTTTGCTGTGTTAAGGCTATACGGACCGTGCTACAGGCATTATGGACTCCCCCAATTGCCAGAGTCAAGCTACTTCTCTAAAAACATGTTTTTCTTGTGCCAGGGTCCCTAAAATATATAGCAGAATTATTGATATAGAAAATGTTGATACACTCTAGAATTGGGACACTGAGCCCACTCTTTGCTGTGTTAAGGCTATACGGACCGTGCTACAGGCAATATGGACTTTCCCAATTGCCAGAGTCAAGCTACTTCTCTAAAAACATGTTTTTCTTGTGCCAGGGTCCCCAAAATATGTAACAGCATTATTGATATAGAAAATGTTGATACACTCTAGAATTGGGACACTGAGCCCACTCTTTGCTGTGTTAAGGCTATACCGACCGTGCTACAGGCAATATGGACTTTCCAAATTGCCAGAGTCAAGCTACTTCTCTAAAAACATGTTTCTCTTGTGCCAGGGTCCCCAAATTACATAACAGGATTATTGATTTAGAAAATTTTGATGGAATCTAGAATTGGGACACTGAGCCCACTCTTTGCTGTGTTAAGGCTATACGGACCGTGCTACAGGCATTATGGACTCCCCCAATTGCCAGAGTCAAGCTACTTCTCTAAAAACATGTTTTTCTTGTGCCAGGGTCCCTAAAATATATAGCAGAATTATTGATATAGAAAATGTTGATACACTCTAGAATTGGGACACTGAGCCCACTCTTTGCTGTGTTAAGGCTATACGGACCATGCTACAGGCAATATGGACTTTCCCAATTGCCAGAGTCAAGCTACTTCTCTAAAAACATGTTTTTCTTGTGCCAGGGTCCCCAAAATATGTAACAGCATTATTGTTAGAGGAAATGTTGATACACTCTAGAATTGGGACACTGAGCCCAATCTTTGCTGTGTTAAGGCTATACGGACGGTGCTACAGGCATTATGGACTCCCCCAAATGCCAGAGTCAAGCTACTTCTCTAAATACATGTTTCTCTTGTGCCAGGGTCCCCAAATTACATAACAGGATTATTGATTTAGAAAATTTCTAATGGAATCTAGAATTGGGACACTGAGCCCACTTTTTGCTGTGTTAAGGCTTTACGGACCGTGCTACAGGCATTATGGACTCCCCCAATTGCCAGAGTCAAGCTACTTCTCTAAAAACATTTTTTTATTGTGCCAGGGTCCCCAAAATATGTAACAGCATTATTGATATAGAAAATGTTGATACACTCTAGAATTGGGACACTGAGCCCACTCTTTGCTGTGTTAAGGCTATACGGACCCTGCTACAGACAATATGGACTCCCCCAAATGCCAGAGTCAAGCTACTTCTCTAAAAACATGTTTCTCTTGTGCCAGGGTCCCCAAAGTACATGACAGGATTATTGATTTAGAAAATTTCTAATGGAATCTAGAATTGGGACACTGAGCCCACTCTTTGCTGTGTTAAGGCTTTACGGACCGTGCTACAGGCAATATGGACTTTCCCAATTGCCAGAGTCAAGCTACTTCTCTAAAAACATGTTTTTCTTGTGCCAGGGTCCCCAAAATATGTAACAGCATTATTGATATAGAAAATGTTGATACACTCTAGAATTGGGACACTGAGCCCACTCTTTGCTGTGTTAAGGCTATACGGACCGTGCTACAGGCAATATGGACTTTCCAAATTGCCAGAGTCAAGCTACTTCTCTAAAAACATGTTTCTCTTGTGCCAGGGTCCCCAAATTACATAACAGGATTATTGATTTAGAAAATTTTGATGGAATCTAGAATTGGGACACTGAGCCCACTCTTTGCTGTGTTAAGGCTATACGGACCGTGCTACAGGCAATATGGACTTTCCCAATTGCCAGAGTCAAGCCACTTCTCTAAAAACATGTTTTTCTTGTGCCAGGGTCCCCAAAGTATGTAACCAAATTATTTATTTAGAAAATTTTGATGGAATCTGGAATTGGGACACTGAGCCCACTCTTTGCTGTGTTAAGGCTATACGGACCGTGCTACAGGCAATATGGACTCCCCCAAATGCCAGAGTCAAGCTACTTCTCTAAAAACATGTTTTTCTTGTGCCAGGGTCCCCAAAGTATGTAACAGAATTATTGATATAGAAAATGTTGATACACTCTAGAATTGGGACACTGAGCCCACTCTTTGCTGTGTTAAGGCTATACGGACCGTGCTACAGGCATTATGGACTCCCCCAATTGCCAGAGTCAAGCTACTTCTCTAAAAACATGTTTTTCTTGTGCCAGGGTCCCTAAAATATATAGCAGAATTATTGATATAGAAAATGTTGATACACTCTAGAATTGGGACACTGAGCCCACTCTTTGCTGTGTTAAGGCTATACGGACCGTGCTACAGGCATTATGGACTCCCCCAAATGCCAGAGTCAAGCTACTTCTCTAAAAACATGTTTCTCTTGTGCCAGGGTCCCCAAATTACATAACAGGATTATTGATTTAGAAAATTTCTAATGGAATCTAGAATTGGGACACTGAGCCCACTTTTTGCTGTGTTAAGGCTTTACGGACCGTGCTACAGGCATTATGGACTCCCCCAATTGCCAGAGTCAAGCTACTTCTCTAAAAACATTTTTTTATTGTGCCAGGGTCCCCAAAATATGTAACAGCATTATTGATATAGAAAATGTTGATACACTCTAGAATTGGGACACTGGGCCCACTCTTTGCTGTGTTGAGGCTATACCGACTGCAGTATAACATGTGTGGACTCTCCCAATTGCCAGAGTCAAGCTATCTCTCCCAATTGCCAGAGTCAAGGTTACTCTTTCTGAATACTTTTATCTAATGCCAGGCACCTCAAAGTACCTTGTTCAACAATGAACGTTAAAATTGTTGATACTTATTACAATCTACACACTAAGTCCCAGCTTTCCTATGCTAATCCTATACCGACTGCAGTATAAGATGTGTGGACTCTCCCAATTGCCAGAGTCAGGGTTACTCTCTCTGAATACTTTAATCTAATGCCAGGCACCTCAAAGTACCTTGTTGAACAATTAACATAAAAATTGTTGATACTTTTTACAACCTACATACTAAGTCCCAGCTTTCCTATGGTAGTCCCATACCGACTGCAGTATAAGATGTGTGGACTCTCCCAATTGCCAGAGTCAGGGTAACTCTCTTTGCATACTTTTATCTCATGCCAGGCACCTCCCTCAAAGTACCTTGTTGAACAATTGATGTAAAAATTGTTGATATTAATGAGAATCTACACACTAAGTCCCAGCTTCCCAGTGCAAATCCTATACTTGTTGATATTAATTAGAATTGATGTTGACTCTCCCAATTGCCAGAGTCAAAGTGATTTTCTTAAAACAATTTATTCTTGTGCCAGGGTCCCCAAAGTACATAATAGAAATATTGGCATAGAAAAAGTTGATAGAATCTAGAATTGGGACACTGTTCCCAAGCTTTCCTGTGTAAAGGCTACACTGACAGGACTACAGACCATATTGACTCTCCCAAATGCCAGAGTCAACTTATCCCCTTCAAAACATCCTTTTCCTGTGCCAGGAACCCCAAAGTACAAAATAGAATTATTGATAAAAAAATGTTGATAGAATCCGCATCTGTACCAAGGGTAGTATCTACTTTCCTATTGCCTCCCTTATTGAAATCGGTTCATGTAGCATTTAAACATTGCCTCTATCCCCAAATAGGATAATACTGCAAGGAAATTTAAAATGTCTTGACTCAGACATGTTGTCTGTTCAATCAGTCAGATCTGCAGGCTAGACTGACTCCGCAGCTATACCAAGGGTAGTATCCACTTTCCAATTGCCTCCCTTATTGAAATCTTTTCATATAGCATTTAACAATTGCCTCTATCCCCAAATAGGATAATGCTGCAAGGAAATTTAAAATGTCTTGACTCAGACATGTTGTCTGTTCAATCAGTCAGATCTGCAGGCTAGACTGACTCCGCAGCTATACCAAGGGTAGTATCTACTTTCCTATTGCCTCCCTTATTGAAATATGTTCATGTAGCATTTAAACATTGCCTCTATCCCCAAATAGGATAGCACTGCAAAGAAATCTAAAAATTGCCTGACTCAGATATGTTGTCTGTTCAAGCAGTCAGATCTGTGGGCTAGACTGGCTCCACAGCCATACCAAGGGTAGTATCCACTTTCCTATTGCCTCTCTCATTGAAATCTTTTCAAATAGCATTTAAACATTGCCTCTATCCCCAAATAGGATAATACTGCAAGGAAATTTAAAACGTCTTTACTCAGACATGTTGTCTGTTCAATCAGTTAGATCTGCAGGCTAGACTGACTCCGCAGCTATACCAAGGGTAGTATCTACTTTCCTATTGCCTCCCTTATTGAAATATGTTCATGTAGCATTTAAACATTGCCTCTATCCCCAAATAGGATAATACTGCAAGGAAATTTAAAACGTCTTTACTCAGACATGTTGTCTGTTCAATCAGTCAGATCTGCAGGCTAGACTGACTCCGCAGCTATACCAAGGGTAGTATCCACTTTTCTATTGCCTCTCTCATTGAAATCTTTTCATATAGCATTTAACAATTGCCTCTATCCCCAAATAGGATAATGCTGCAAGGAAATTTAAAATGTCTTGACTCAGACATGTTGTCTGTTCAATCAGTCAGATCTGCAGGCTAGACTGACTCCGCAGCTATACCAAGGGTAGTATCTACTTTCCTATTGCCTCCCTTATTGAAATATGTTCATGTAGCATTTAAACATTGCCTCTATCCCCAAATAGGATAGCACTGCAAAGAAATCTAAAAATTGCCTGACTCAGATATGTTGTCTGTTCAAGCAGTCAGATCTGTGGGCTAGACTGGCTCCACAGCCATACCAAGGGTAGTATCCACTTTCCTATTGCCTCTCTCATTGAAATCTTTTCAAATAGCATTTAAACATTGCCTCTATCCCCAAATAGTATAATACTATGAAGGAAACTAAAACATTTCTGACTCAGACATGTTGTCTGTTCAATCAGTTAGATCTGCAGGCTAGACTGACTCCGCAGCTATACCAAGGATAGTATCCACTTTCCCATTGCCTCCCTTATTGAAATCTTTTCGAATAGCATTTAACAATTGCCTCTATCCCCAAATAGGATAATACTGCAAGGAATTTAAAATGTCTTGACTCAGACATGTTGTCTGTTCAATCAGTCAGATCTGCAGGCTAGACTGACTCCGCAGCTATACCAAGGGTAGTATCTACTTTCCTATTGCCTCCCTTATTGAAATATGTTCATGTAGCATTTAAACATTGCCTCTATCCCCAAATAGGATAGCACTGCAAAGAAATCTAAAAATTGCCTGACTCAGATATGTTGTCTGTTCAAGCAGTCAGATCTGTGGGCTAGACTGACTCCACAGCCATACCAAGGGTAGTATCCACTTTCCTATTGCCTCTCTTATTGAAATCTTTTCAAATAGCATTTAACAATTTCCTCTATCCCCAAATAGGATAGGGGCCGTCCATTAATTACATACGCATGAAGAGGGGGTGGGGGGGTCAGACCAAATGCGTACAGATGCGTACAGGGGGGGTGGGGGGGTCTAGGCCCATTTTGGCATACGCATTGTGTACGCATAGGGCCGGTTTCTGGTCATTTAAAACTAAAATGGGTACCTTTTTAGGTCAAAATATCCAACTAAATTTTGAAAATTTTCTTTTGGATTCTCCAAACATGCCAAATATTTATTGACCCCCCCTCCTACCAACTAGTCATAAGTACCCCCCCCCCCCGCACCCCCAGGCCATTAAGTTCTGCTTTTGCAAAATGCCCTCCCCCTCCCAAAAAATCGCAAATGGTGGTGTAATGAGGGATGGTCACGAGTACTTGAATTGTCATATTTGGTTCTGATCACCCCATCATGGAGGCTTATAACAAATGTCCAACCCTCCTGATGGGGGGGGGGGGCATAGATAATTCTGACATAAAAAAAGGCCCTTTTAAGCAAAAAATCCCGCACATTACTGTAGGTCAAAGGGGGGGGGATGAAAAATTGTTGGTGCCTTCGGCAAGGGGAGGCATGGAAAGTTCTCAGCGCTCTCGAGGGGGAAGGGGACATAAAAATCTCACCAACCCCCTGTAATTAATAAATAAACACTCCCTAACTAGTACTATATTTTTTTTATCTATGAAAGGAATCAATTTCACGATGACAGGGTTACTTATTAAGAAGAAGAATTTTATAATTCCTTTATTTTATCAGTGAGGGGGGGGGTAAAAGTTAAATGCGTATGTACGCATAGGGGGGGTAGTCCAAATGCGTACATGGTGCAACAGGGGGGGTGGGGGGGTCTATTATAGCCAAAAATGTGCGTACGTAATTAATGGATGGCCCCATAGTACTGCAAGGAAATTGAAAATGTCTTGACTCAGACATGTTGTCTGTTCAATCAGTTAGATCTGCAGGCTAAACGGACTCCACAGCTATACCAAGGGTAGTATCCACTTTCCTATTGCCTCCCTCATTGAAATCTTTTCATATAGCATTTAAACATTGCCTCTATCTCCAAAAAGTATAATACTATGAAGGAAACTAAAACATTTCAGACTCTGACATGTTGTCTGTTCAAGCAGTCAGATCTGTGGGCTAGACTGACTCCGCAGCTATACCAAGGGTAGTATCCACTTTCCTGTTGCCTCCCTCATTGAAATCTTATCATATAGCATTTAAACATTGCCTCTATCTCAAAAAAGTATAATACTATGAAGGAAACTAAAACATTTCAGACTCTGACATGTTGTCTGTTCAAGCAGTCAGATCTGCAGGCTAAACGGACTCCGCAGCTATACCAAGGGTAGTATCCACTTTCCTATTGCCTCCCTTATTGAAATCTGTTCATGTAGCATTTAAACATTGCCTCTATCCCCAAATAGGATAATACTACAAGGAAAATTAAAAATGTCTTGACTCAGACATGTTGTCTGTTCAATCAGTTAGATCTGCAGGCTAGACTGACTCCGCAGCTATACCAAGGGTAGTATCCACTTTCCTGTTGCCTCCATCATTGAAATCTTTTCATATAGCATTTAACAATTATTGTCTCTATCCCCAAATAGTACAATCCTATAATTGAGGCGGGCCTGCACACAAGAATTATAGTGCCACAGGAGGCCCTAGACCGACAGGCTGTAACGGTCCTGAGGGAAGGGGAGGAGCGGCAGGAGGAGATAGTGGGGCAGAGTACTCCGGCGCCTGACCAAAGGACCATGGACTCCGCCCCTTCCCGACCAGAACAACCTAGAACGAGGGGTAGATAGTGGAGGTAAGGGCCAACCTGTGAGAGATAAGGGCTGCACTCAGTCATGGTTCTGATATATATATATACTCTAAGACTAGGCCTACTTTACCAAGTAGGCCTATAGAGACTATTACTCTGAGCACACTACTCCCTCCATGGTACTCTGAGACTAGGCCTACTTTACCAAGTAGGCCTATAGAGGCTATTACTCTGGGCATACTACTCCCTCCATGGTACTCTGAGGCTACTCCACCACATAGGCTATAGACGATAGGCCTAGAGGTACTCTGAGCATACTACTCCCTCCATGGTACTCTAAGACTACTCCACCAGATAGGCCTACATAGGTTATAGGCCTAGAGGCACTCTTAGCAGACTTCTCCCTCCATGGTACTCTGAGACTACTCCACCACATAGACTAGAGACTATAGGCCTAGAGGTATTCTGAGCATAGTTCTACTACTACTACTCCCTCAATGGTACCTAGGCCTACACTGAGACTACCGGCACTCTACCACATAGGGCTACAGAGGCTATAGGACTAGAGATACTCTGAGCATACTACTCCCTCCATGGTACTCTGAGACTACTCTACCACATAGGCCTACAGAGGCGATAAGCCTAGAGGTACTTTGAGCATACTACTCCCTCCATGGTACTCTGAGACTACTCTACCACATCCCAGTGGGCACAAAAATCAGTTCAACGTCGAATCAATGTTGAATGAACATTGAATCAACATTGAAAACCAGTTATCAATGTTGATTCAATGTTCTGTGCCCACTGGGATAGGCCTCCACTTAGACTACTCCACCACATAGGCCTACAGAGGCTACAGGCCTAGACATACTCTGAGCATACTACTCCCTCCATAGTACTCTGAGACTAGGCCTACTTTACCAAGTAGGCCTATAGAGGCTATTACTCTGGGCATACTACTCCCTCCATGGTACTCTGAGGCTACTCCACCACATAGGCTATAGACGATAGGCCTAGAGGTACTCTGAGCATACTACTCCCTCCATGGTACTCTGAGACTACTCTACCAGATAGGCCTACATAGGTTATAGGCCTAGAGGCACTCTTAGCAGACTTCTCCCTCCATGGTACTCTGAGACTACTCCACCACATAGACTAGAGACTATAGGCCTAGAGGTGCTCTGAGCATAGTTTTACTACTACTACTCCCTCAATGGTACCTAGGCCTACACTGAGACTACCGGCACTCTACCACATAGGGCTACAGAGGCTATAGGACTAGAGATACTCTGAGCATACTACTCCCTCCATGGTACTCTGAGACTACTCTACCACATAGGCCTACAGAGGCGATAAGCCTAGAGGTACTTTGAGCATACTACTCCCTCCATGGTACTCTGAGACTACTCTACCACATCCCAGTGGGCACAAAAATCAGTTCAACGTTGAATCAATGTTGAATCAACATTGAATCAACATTGAAAACCAGTTATCAATGTTGATTCAATGTTCTGTGCCCACTGGGATAGGCCTCCACTTAGACTACTCCACCACATAGGCCTACAGAGGCTACAGGCCTAGACATACTCTGAGCATACTACTCCCTCCATAGTACTCTGAGACTAGGCCTACTTTACCAAGTAGGCCTATAGGGGCTATTACTCTGAGCATACTACTCCCTCCATGGTACTCTGAGACTACTACACCACATAGGCTATAGACTCTTTAGGCATAGAGGTACTCTGAGCATACTACTCCCTCAGTGGTGCCTAGGCCTACACTGAGACTACTGGTACTCACCGAGGCCTACAGAGTCTTTAGGCCTAGAGGTACTCTGAGCATACTACTCCCTCAGTGGTACCTACCGTAAAACCTCACGTATAAGCCGCGGCTAGTACGCGAATCAGATTGGCGGTGCGGCTTATAGGATCGGCCCATGGTCAGGGTGCGGCTTATACGCGAGTTTTTGCTACTATGCTACAGCACTAAAAGTCACCATAATCAGATCTCTGGTGCGGCTTATATGATCAGCCCAAAGTCGGGGTGCGGCTTATACGCGAGTTAGGCTTATACGCGAGGTTTTACGGTAGGTCTACACTGAGACTACCAGTACTCTACCACATAGGCCTACAGAGGCTTTAGGCCTAGAGACTACACTTAGACTACTCAACAGCGGCTTTAGGCCTAGAGGTACTCTGAGCAGACTTCTCCCTCCATGGTACTCTGAGACTACTCCACCACATAGACTAGATACTATAGGCCTAGAGGTACTCTGAGCATAGTACTACTATTACTACTCCCTCAATGGTACCTAGGCCTACACTGAGACTACCGACACTCTACCACATAGGGCTACAGAGGCTACAGGACTAGAGATACTCTGAGCATACTACTCCCTCGATGGTACTCTGAGACTACTCCACCACATAGGCTATAGACTCTATAGGCGTAGAGGTACTCTGAGCATACTACTCCCTCCATGGTACTCTGAGACTACTCTACCACATAGGGGGGTGCAGATGGGTCCCCCCTTCAGGTCGGAAAGTCGCCGAAATTAAGGGGTCCAGGTCGAAAAGTCGCTTTTTTGAACCCTTTAATCTATTGTCAAGTTTGTCCAAAAGTCGCCAGGTCGCTTATATTATTGTCTTAGGTCGAAAGTCGCCTCCAAAACAGCCAAAGTCGCCAGGTCGCTTTTGACCCATCTGCAGCCACACATAGGCCTCCACTTGGACTACCGTCAACTGGGGTTACTTGAGACAGTTTTAGAGGTTTTTTGTATGTATTTTCTATACTATTTATCAGATCATTTTGAGAATCCTACCAAATAAAAGACCATTTCTAGGGCATTATTTGTTTTCCAAAATACTTAATCCAGCTATAGTTCTCTGAGATATACAGGCTCATCTTTCGCTGTCTCAAGTTACCCCCAAACGGGGCAACTTGAGACAGCCCGGGGTAACATGAGACACTTTGTTTTAATTTGTTTTAAATTACCTTAATCTGACATTTTTTGTAAAAATATCATTTACATGAACAAATATGAGACAAAAATAATCACAATAGAATATGGTTTAGAAATTATATCATTTTATGGTCATAAAATTTTCTCCTATTTTGATATGCCAGAAATCTATCTGGGGGGAGCTGTATTTTAATATTTCATTCAAAATACCACTGGGGTAACTTGAGACAAACACCTTTTTGTATTTTTTACCATTAATTATTATAGTGAGTGTTACAAACTTCATGGTATTGTATTATTGCACAGAGGGAATATTCTGTTTATATTACCACACCAATTAACACCATTTAACAGCTTTATAACTTAAATTATGAAGCGTCTCAAGTTACCCCAGAAAATATGTCATTTTTTCAAATATTGTTTATTTCCTGCCTAAAATTGCAGTAATAAGCATAATAATTAAGAAAATCAAGATAGAAGACTCTTTTCTATCAGCTAGGATTGGTTTGAGATGACAGAAATGCAAAACTAACTGACTTTGACACAGCACTTGAAAATCTAAAAAAATCTAAAATTTGAATTGCTAAAAATTCATATTTTTTACATACAGCTTAACTACCAGTGGTATAATAAACCTTTTGTATAATTTTGTCATGACTTAATGTAATTTCCAACATAATAGCATACATTTTATAAGCTATTTACATGCTGGAGATATTACCAATTACTCTCAGAAAATTATATTCCTAACTGTCTCAAGTTACCCCAGGTGTCTCAAGTAACCCCAGTTGACGGTACTCCACCACATAGGTATACAGAGAGGGCCCTAGACGGGGGGTTGCTGTGTCACTCGTCGATTTTAAGAAATGCCAATGTCCCTTGTCAATTTTAATAAAAGTGTCTTGTCCCTTGTCACTAACACTGTAAAAATGTCACTAGCCCTGATGTCACTTGTCGATTTTAAGGAATGTCTATGTCACTTGTCGATTATAAGAAATGGGTCTTGTCACTTGTCACTAAGGTCATGTCGATTTGTCAATTTTACCTGTCTGGGGCCCTACAGAGATGGCCCTAGACCCCTAAATTCGACATGGCGACATGGGCATTTCTTAAATTCGACATGCGACATGAGGCCTAGTGACATGCGACATGAGGCTTAAAAAGATAGTGACATGGGACATGGACAGTTCTTAAAATCGACATGGGACATGAGCATTTTTAAGCGACATAGACATGCGACATGCCCATTTCTTAAAACCGACATGCGACATGGGGACCCCCCCATCAAGGGCCCCACAGAGGCTATATAGGCCTTGACATACTCTGGGCATACTACTCCCTCCATGGTACTCTGAGACTAGGCCTACTTTACCAAGTAGGCCTATAGAGGCTATTACTCTGAGCATACTACTAGTACTTATTACTACCGTACTCCCTCCATGGTACTCTGAGACTGCTACACCACATAGGCCTACAGAGGCTTACAGAGTATGCTCAGAGTGCCTCTAGGCATATGGCCTCTGTAGGCCTAGGCTATGTGGTAGAGTAGTCTCAGAGTACCCCCCCCCCCCCTCCCCACCATACCCCAACCCCCCCCCCCCCCCCCCCCCCCCCCCCCCCCCCCCCACTACCCCACTCCCGGCACCTGGGATTACATCACGGGACCGGGGTCGGGGACCACCCCCGAGAGGGGCTTTACTGTCATGATACCTATTTTAATACCATCAAAACAAAGGCCAAAAGGTGCAGTTCTAGTCCGAATTGAGCCCTGATTTCGACACACATTCGAGATAAGGGCTTTATCTAATGATCATCCAAAGTTGGATGCTCAGGAGTAAATACTTTTGGCTGTAGAGCTCCCGATGTCGATCGTCGAGTGCATCGTGAAGCTTTCTCCTGTGGCCATGTGGCGTTCAGCTGTCACTCATCTCTTAGGGGGAGGGGTTGACCTGGTTACAGCTGTCACTCAAACTTGGCTTTGCTGGTTCCTGGTGAGATCGGTATGGATCAGCGAACACTGAGTGTTGCACAGCTAGACGTTACCTATCAGGATTTTAGTATCTCTTTTTTTCCACTACCGTAGGTGACCCGGTAGGGCCAGCTCCACAGCGCGCAGAGAGCTAGGCCATGTACCTCTGCATTTTGTACAATTCCTTAGCTAGTGTTCATGTATCAATTAAAGGGTTTTTACGCTCCGCCCCCCACCCCTCGTGCCGGTGTGGAACACCCCTCCCCAACTCCCCCTTTGATCATTGTTCACCCCGCCCCCTACTTGGGAGGAAACCTTTTACCCCCTCCTCCCAAACTCGCCACTCCTAACTAATAAATAAATACCCCCTAAATGTGATTATAAAACCATAGATGTGGGCCTATCAATTACTTGCAGAGGATGGCGGATATGGGGCTGGGGGTAGCCAAACTAATTTCGACCCCTCCAGAAAGATTTTACTCCTTTTCAGTGAAAAAGTTTAAAGGGGGGGACAGAACATTTTTGACCCCTCTCAAGCGCAAGGGGGGTGGGCGAAATTTAAAATCCTACAAACTCCCTTAACGGTTTTTTATACGATTTTATATTGTTTGGAGAACAGGTCTTTTATTTAGGGATTGCTCTTTTGCTTGTGAACTCCTACAGTTTCAATTAGTTCAAGTTACGTGGGGACCTTCCAATTACAGCCTGACCTCTACTTCCACCTGCTTATGGGTTATGCCAGTGCTCCTATTCCAAGTATCAAATGTAGAGCTGATGCATCATGTTATCATAGTTTTGATATAAGGTAAAATGTGAACTCAAATCTTCTTGATTCACTGATTTTATTTCAAATCTGATGCATTATGATATTCCTGCAAGCAGTGTTACAGTGATATATCATTATAAGGAGGGCCTTTTGGGAAGGGGAATTTGCTCCTTATTATAAGCAATGTTCCTTATAACCATTACTAAATACAGAGAGAAATGTTAATTTGGGCAATGGGAACACTTTCCTTATAATAACAGGAATTTTCTTTTATCAGTCCTCCTTGTAACAAGATTTCACTGTAGGCCCCTATTACA
Organism: Harmothoe impar; assembly: GCA_947462335.1. NCBI lineage: Eukaryota > Metazoa > Annelida > Polychaeta > Phyllodocida > Polynoidae > Harmothoe > Harmothoe impar. The sequence goes on from OX381711.1 coordinate 77,364,037, forward strand.
TTTATATATTGTATTGGAGACATTTCAATCCATGAGATATATTTCTATTCACACAAACATTAGTTTTGAGAAGTTCTACTTTCTAGATATGCATAATCCTAATCTGGGCTAATGCAAAGTATGATTCTAAATATGATTTGTCGATCACAGAATAATTAAATAGATAACTAAAGAAGTAATGGTATACTTGTGCACCTATGTAACTATGACCATGTGAATAACATAAATTCAAGAATTATATACCAGAGATTGCTCTATAAAAGGGCAGTATACATGTACCATAAATGTGTACAGCGACAAATTTCAACTGGAAATAATCTAAGGCCATCACACCATAATGAATTTTTACAAAGAACACTAACTTGTCAGAAATACACTTGAAAGCTTGGTATCATATTTCATGTAAACACAATCACACCATCCATTTTTACTGTTAAGTTTTTACTGTTAAGTACATGTTGGTATATGTATCTCATCATGAGAGTTAGTGTGGTATGTATACAATCACAATGTCCATCTTTAAATCACCAAAAGTGAGGTTTTAACTGTGGACTGTTAGTTCCTGTGGATATCTAGATCCTTTACCAACCTTGTAGGTAAACACGTATAAGTTCATGTGCTTGATTGATCGATTGGTTTAACGCCCGAGTGCACATAAAGTACTGTCTCAAGTTTGCTTGGACAGATATTGAAATGCTGCAGTGATCATATCTATGGATGATCACATCTATGAGGCAAGAGATCAAATCTGTGGAGTGCAATGTATAATCATCTTGATTGAGTGTACTTCTTGTCTGAATACCATATACCATATATCTTAAACACACCATTAGGCCTTGAATAAAAAAGTTGTATTCAGGTAACATGGCCAAAAAAAATAGTGTAGGTAGGTCAATTTATTTTTTTAGCTTTTTATTAAAGGATTAGGAGCGGAAATTCTCCTTTTAGTATCAAAATCCCAAAAATGCCTTCCAAAAAAAAAAAAAATTAGGGTAGGCCCAAAATAATTAATGTCAGTCAAGACACCTGAACACAATTTGTTTTCTTTTTTCTTGGCCTTAGAACTTGCCCTGGGTGTGAGTCTTGAGGTGCAGCCTGAGCTGACTTAACACCTTAAAGCGTCGCCCGCAGTGTGAACACCCATGAGGTCTCTCCCCCGTGTGGTCCATAACATGAACCTTCAGTCTCTCTGCCAGTCTGAACCCCTGACCACAGTATGAACACACATGAGGTTTCTCTCCTGTGTGCATTGTGATGTGCGCCTTAAGGTTAGCTGGCCATTTGAAGGCTTTGCCGCAGTAGGAGCATACGTGGGGCATGGCGTCCTGGTGGGTCATCATGTGGTGCTTTAAGTTCCCTGTCTGAGTGAAGCCTTTACCACAGACTGAACACAGGTGGGGCTTCTTCTCCGCATGAACCAGCTGGTGACTCCTGAGGTTAGGGATTGTGTTGAACGCTTTACCACAGACTGGACACACATGGGGTTTCTCTCCAGTGTGTGCCATCATATGGACCCTGAGCCCGGAGGCATTGTTGAACCCTTTGCCACATTCTGAACACAAGTGAGGTTTCACTCCTGTATGGTTCTGTCTATGTAAATTTAGCTTACTTTTACTAATGAATGCTTTACCACAGTCTGAGCACACATGAGGTTTTTCTCCCGTGTGGATGCGGATGTGCCTCTTCAGTGAGACCTGGTGGCTGAACCTTTTATCACAGTGTGGACACACATGAGGTTTCTCACCTGTGTGGGTCAGCATGTGGCTATCTATAGCATTACGGTGAGCGAAGGCTTTGCCACACTCTAAACACGCATACGGTTTCCCCTCACTGTGACCCCTCATGTGTGTCTTCAGGTGCCCTGCATGGCTGAATCCTTTCCCGCACTCAGGGCACAGATGAGGTTTCTCCCCTGTGTGGGTCCTCATGTGCATTTTCAGTGCATTGGGCAGACCAAAGCGTTTACCGCAGACTGAGCACCCATGAGGTTTCTCTCCTGTGTGGTTCATCATGTGCACTGTCAACTGAAGCTGCTGACCAAAGCATTTACCACATTCTGAACACTGATGGGGTTTGGCATTTTGATCCAAGTGGGTTATTCTGTGCCTCCGCATGCTGCCTGCCTCACTGAACCCTCTACCACAGTCAGGACACGTGTAAGGTTTCTCCCCTGTGTGGGTCCTCATGTGGTTCCTCAGGGCACCTGCCTGCATGAAGGCTTTACCACAATCTGAACACACGTGGGATCTCTCCCCTGTGTGCATTTTGAGATGGGTTTTAAGACCGCTTGAAACGGAGAACCCTTTACCACAGAGGGGACATAAATAGGGCCTGTCACCCGTGTGAGTCCTGTTGTGGCGCACCAGGTTGGAGCGGTGGCTGAACCTTTTGTCACACACTGCACACACATAAGGTTTCTCTCCTGTGTGCATTCGCATGTGTTTCCTCAGGTACTTGATATGACCAAAGCCTTTGCCACACTCTGAACACAGGTGGTGTTTCTTACACTTACGGGCCCTGGTGTGTGACATGAGGTTGTTCAGCTCCTTAAATCCCTGGCCACAGTTTGAACACATATAGGGACAGTCTGGTGTATGCCAGGCGGTGTGGGACATGACGTGCTTCAACAACTCGGTCTGGTCGGTGAAGCCTTGGACACACAGCTGGCAGGAGTCTAGTGTCACATTAACATGTTTGTCAATGTGTGTAGCTAAGTCATCTGCGGCACTGAACTGTTTGCTGCATACAGTACAGATGTTTAAAAACACATCATGCGTTCTGACATGTTTCTCTAATTCACTCTGCTGGACAAACTCCTCATCACAATGTGGACAGGTGTGGTAGTTCTCAAGTAGGTTAAGTGAGATCCCCGTCGCGGCATCCAGCGGGTCTCCTGAGAAGGTGTCATCAGCAGGGAAGGAGGTGTCATTGTCAGAGTGTGCATCATGTGTATCAGGGAAGGTGCTGGGAGGCACCTGGGGAGTGGTAGACAGTTTGTACTGAGTCCCACGGTTACTGTGTTGTTCATACTGATTGGTTTGGTAATAGCCGCTGAGCTGTCCTCGATTCCACTGGGTCTGCTGTTGAGCTGTCCAGTTAAAGGACATATCGAACCCTCTAACAGCATCGTCAATCAGCTGGTCTGCCTGCTGTACTGCCTTAGCCTCAGCAACAACGTCCCTGAGTGTCTTTGTAGTGTTGTCAGGTTTGAGATGGGACTTCAGGAGCTCGGCCCTGATATCTTTGTCACGCAGCCCAAACACAAATTTATCTCTGCTCATCTCATCTGTAAAGTCTCCATAGTGACAGACACTGGAGTCCTGTCGCACACGGATCGCCCAGTCTTGTACCGACTCATCCACACTTTGTGTTGCTATCCAGAACTTGAACCGCTCTGCCAGGAGAGAGGTCACTACGCTCCCAGGTTTTCTTGGTCGAGCCATGATGAGCACTGCCTCACTGTGAGATTAATGTTGTAGTCAGTATTGCTCAGTTTAAGTCACACTTATTCAATCAATAATCACTGTCTTACTTCTCACCAATCCGTAGTTCCTCAATACCAACTCACTTCAGACACCAATGTTGAGATGGCTGTTAGTCAGTCAGTTGATGATGGTATTTTATTAAAGTTAAAGTTTCTTACACTAGAACATGATTGGTATGGAGGCCTCTATCTTGTCTCATGTCTCAGTAACTGTTCCCATACTACCAATGTCGATTGATTTGGTTCCCTAGATCACGGACTGATGTTGATTCCTCATCACAATGGCGTGTTCAAGCTCTCCGTAGGTTGACTTGAGTCCAGGGCTGCTGATGAAAAGGAAAGAAATGATAAAGTCCATTAATGCTGACCTGCAGTTTGTTCTAGACACATTGTATTGGTACATACATACAACTGGAGGACATTATTCAAGGTATACCAAGTTGTTCACATTTCTCTATATATAAATGCATATTATCATTTTTGAAAAGTTTCTAATGTAAATATATTCCCTGTGCCAATAAAAATTATGAAATGCATGCTTAATATGTTTCCAATCTATTGTCATAATCTGACAAACAGTGCTCACTCAAACCTTTCTTCAGTTGAAGGTAAACATGACCCATTTCATGGTTGACCAATTCTCCCTTCCTCTAGTTAAAATGAAGGATCTATAGTCTAGTGGTTTTTATTCTTCTATTTGGTCTCCTAAGGCTCACTCAATTAAAAACATGCAGTCCTTTTCATTGCTCTGGATGTTGCTATTTGTATCCATGGATTGGTAGGATATTTCTAAGTGTAATATCCCTGTGCAATCATAGATCTTCTTCTAAATTGTTGATTGAAGAATATTTATCAATATTTACTTTCTCTCCCTCAGTTAGTGAATGCTGCCTCAATGTGTAGCTCAACTTTCTTAAATTCAGCAGTCTCTTTGTCATGTCAGTCAACGAACACTTTGTTATCAAGTACAATAAGCTCTTTTCAGAATGGTTATTAAAGCATACAGTTATCTAAAGCATAAACACATCAACGGCACAATTAGACAATTTCATTTTTATTTCAAGAAATCACCTGTGTTCTTTATGAGTCGAATAGGTTATGTAGACTACACTTTAGGTTTATCAAATGGCAATGAAACACTTTCAGGCCGCTGCGTGTGTTGTGCAACCCCCTTGATATTGTTTATTCATCATTTAAAATTTTATATTCTTTTCCCTAATACTACGGTAGTAACTCAATAAAGTTCAACTCACAAATGCATTACATGTGCACAACATAGGTTTGCACACAACACAAAGTTGGAACATATGTAGATGTATCCAATACAGTAAATATCTTTAGACATCTGAGGCTTTTTACCTATTTCCTATACAGTTTTCGCCCTAATAAGAGCACATCCCTTAATAAAAGCACACATCAGTTTTTACCATGCTGAAATGGGTCGTTTTTCCCAAGTTGGCTCCCTGTCCACACATATTTTATAACATATTAAAGTGATGTAAGATTACCACTGTCGGCGAGAATAGGACCATGTTGCTTTTCATGTTCGTTGAAGATATTTGCCTGCCTAAATCACTTTAAAAATATAGCATCCAGCTCTACATCATTAGTATAGTAACAGCTTTGTGTACTAGAAGAGTGTGCCTTGGCATAATAGGCAACATATATGTACCGTACATTATTATGTAATATTGCCTTTCACTAAAATTTCACTTTTTTTGCGCTTTCAAATTTTTTTCTCGCCAAATCGGGTGTTTTTAGGCAAATTTCACTTTTTTGCGATTTCAAACTTTTTTCTCGCCAAATCGGGTGTTTTAAGGCAAATTTCACTTTTTTGCGATTTCGAACTTTTTTCTCGCCAAATCGGGTGTTTTTAGGCAAATTTCACTTTTTTGCGATTTCGAAATTTTTTCTCGCCAAATCGGGTGTTTTTAGGCAAATTTCACTCTTTTTGCGATTTCGGACTTTTTTCTCGCCAAATCGGTTGTTTTTAGGCAAATTTCACTTTTTTGCGATTTCGGAATTTTTTCTCGCCAAATCGGGTGTTTTTAGGCAAATTTCACTTTTTTGCGATTTCGGAATTTTTTCTCGCCACATCAGGTGTTTTTAGGCAAATTTCACTTTTTTTGCGATTTCGGACTTTTCTCGCCAATTCAGGTGTTTTTAGGCAAATTTCACCTTGTTGAAATTCGAACGCGATGTACACATATGTCCTACCCCCCCCCCCCCTCCCTCCAACACACACACACAGGCAGTGGCCGCTGCCGTGTCCAGAAACAAGGCAGGGTAACAGAGTGCACTGCCAGGAATGACTGACCTTCACCTTGTTTTGCAAAAACAATTCACCAATATAATACAATACAGGTCAGTTATGTAATCCACCCACTTATCCACCTACTTGACAGCTGCTTGCCAGACATGCTGGCATATAGCCAGACATGCTGGCATATACATATGCAAAGATCAACAGCTACAAATTCACCTAAATACAAAATATTCCAACTTACATTTTTAAGAAATGATAATGCCCCAATCTTAACTCGCTACTGTAAAATAATCTAAGCAGTATCTATTTAGGAAAGGTGTATAAAATGAGCACAAAAAATACTGAATCCATGACCATGCTCCCCATAGGCTGCAGTGCTATAGCAGTGATTTACACCAAAAAAACAGCTGATTTTGCCACAAGATCATGAACTACGACAAAACTATAAACCAAATCATTTCAAGCTGAACCAAAAAGATAGCTTAACATGTTGAGCACAGAATGGTCTGGAGATAAATTGAAAAATGTCTTTTCATCAATGAGTATTTTGATGAACCAACACACCATATCACGGCAATCTGACTCACAGAGGACTGACTACATAAGAGAGTGCCTATCTATAGCACTATAGCACTACAGCTCACCAAGGCACACTCTAATTACACATGTACATGTCATGTGCCTGAATGCATTCGTGTATGGACTTTAAGTTCCGCTGCATTATCAAAGTGCTTACAACACGTTGGACATCCATGAGGCTTCTTCCCTGAATGCCGCAGCATGTGGGACTCGAGGCTACTCTTACACACCAAGAACTTCCCACACATGGGACACAGGAAAGGTTTCTCCCCCGTGTGGGTCCTTGTGTGTGTGTTCAAGGCACTTAGTGTACGGAACCCTTTACCACAGTGTGAACACAGATAAGGTTTCTCCCCTGTGTGGGTCATGATGTGCACCTTTAGGTGTGTAGCGTTACTCAGCACCTTCCCACACTTATAACACGTGTGTCGTCTGTTCCGCGTGTGTATCACGTGGTGCAGCTTCAGCTTGTACAGCGTGTTGAACACCTTCCCGCAGTACACACATTTATGTCGTGTTCTGTCTGCATGGCTCTGTAAGTGCTGCCTCAGGGCGCCGGGCAGCGTGAAGTGTCGCTGACACACGACACACACATGATGTGCAGCTTCATGATGCCTCTTCATGTGTATTCTCAGATACTTCTGTGTGCGGAACTCCTTCCCACAGTCAGGACATGTGTTCTTGGTAGCGTGGGTTGTCATGTGGGCTTGGAGGTTTGTAACACTAGTAAACCCCTTACTACAGTGTGAACACACATCGCTGTGACTCTTAACATGGTTCTGCAGGGTCTTAAGATACTTAAACCTCCTTCCACACGTTACACACGCGTGTAGCTTAACCCCTACATGGGTCTGGGAATCAATCTGCAGATTCTCAGCATTCTGTTCAGGTTTCTCTCCCGTGTGTGTCAAGGTGTGCATCTGCAGCGCGTGGCGCCGTGTAAACCCCGTACCACAACGAGCACACGTAAACGGCTTCTTCCCGCTGTGTTTACACACGTGCCTGTTTAGCTGACTGGGGAACATGAACCTGTCCCCACACGGCAGACACATGTGGCGCCCCCTGATGAGGTGCTGCTGTATGTGTGTGTGCAGGGCGGAGGTAGACTTGTACGCCTTACTACACACCAGACACACGTGAGGTTTCTCCCCTGTGTGGACCGGGAGGTGCACCCGCAGCTTGTACGCCGACTTAAAGTCTTTACCGCATGCACCACACACGGTCTCAGCCAGTTTGTGTGTCAATGTCTCTGCTTGTTTATTAATACTCAAGTGTTCCTGTGCGTTTTCCTCTTGGTTTTCATTACATAAATGTTTTAGTAAATCCTCGGGGCTTTTATAGCTATAACCACACTTTACACACACATGGGGACAGTCAGGTAGCTTGGTACTAGATGGGCTGACAGTGAGGGGCTGTGTGGTGTCTGTATACCTGTGTATAGCACGGTGTGCCTGGGGACAGTCAGGTAGCTTGGTACTAGACGGGCTGACAGTGAGGGGCTGTGTGGTGTCTGTATACCTGTGTATGGCGCGGTGTGCCTGCAGGGAGGCGGCGTCTGGGAACCTCCTCACACAGCGCCCACAGCCGTGCGGTCGCTGCACGTGCACCTTCTGGTGCTGCCTCAGGTAGCGCTGCTGGTTAAACCGCCTCCCACAGTCCGCACACACGTGAGGTTTCTCTCCTGTGTGGGTCAGCAGGTGTCGCTCCAGGTCAACGCGCCGACTTATACCTTTACCACAGTGAGGACACACATGAGGTTTCTCTCCTGTGTGGGTCAGTATGTGTGATTTAAGATCTTCTAGTCGAATGAAGCCTTTACCACAGTGTGAACACACATGAGGTTTCTCCCCTGTGTGGGTTAAGATGTGTGTCTTGAGCTGAATCTTCCGCCTGAACCCTTTACCACAGTCTGAACACACATGGGGTTTTTCACCTGTGTGTATCATTAGGTGTACTTTCAGGTCTCCTACACGACCAAACCCTTTACCACAGGCTGAACACACATGGGGTTTCATCTCCTGTTTGTCATTAGCTTCCCCAATCATATTTTCTTCACTTTGATATATGGCAAATGATCTGACAAAGGAGTAGCTCAAGGCAAAGGGTAGTTTTGTTATTTCTATGTAGATTCTCAGCAATGACTTTGCACCACTAGATTTTCAAAGTATGTGCGTATGTAAATTGTTCACTTTGTTTTCAGTTAAGTAATTTATGTAGATGCAGCACTGGTAAGTAAGAGATATATCATTACCAGCCTTAAATCTAGAGTGCATGTAGTATTCCTTAGGTATCAAGTGAATCTCTACTGTTTTTCAAATTTCATAAGAATTTATATTTATAGGATGATCATCCAAGCATTATATTATTAACCCAGTTTAGCAACCCAGTAATTCATTTCTTTATGGATAAATTATTCATAAGAATATTTTTCCCAGGTATTAGCTAAATGTCAAGTAAGTGATTAACATTAAAATTATACTGAAGTCGATCAACCTCAATCAAAACATAAGCTCAACTCTAAGGACTATAAAATGTACAATACTGAACATCAACTTGTGATAAACAGAAAACTCTGCAGAGATGTAACTAAGTCAAAGCTTACTGCAACTGCGTATTAAACTGCTGAAGATGCCTTTTGATACTCAACTGTAACCTTAGACAATATTCAAACTCACTAACAATAATTGTTTCAAGGCAAACAACAAACTATTAAAGTGATAATGAACAGACAACTGCTGATCCTATGAATTTATACTTCAATGCCCTTTGGGAAAAACTGTTGTGTCGTAGCTGAAATAGCATCAAGATATTGTTTAATGTGTGGTATAAACATGACCCTATCATCTAACCCGTCATACCGTAACCAGGTATTCCCTGTACAAACTGTGCTGCATTTATACATCAGGGCAACCCTACGTCGTTGATGCATTCTCTAGGGGCCATTATCATGCACAAACTCCAACCCTGATTGATGTCGCACAAGTTACTCGCTACCTGTGAGTTACTCACTACATGCGAGTTACTCGCTGATACTTCATCAGCCGGTGTCTGAGGGTCTGCGCCTGTGACAATGTCATTTCTCTACATGTGCAATTTTCTACACTATAATCAGATAAATTGATATTTCCATATGAAATCTTTGCTTTCCTATTTCCGTTTTCATATCTTTCATATATCAGGGTTCTCCCCACACTGCAATGACACCGGCGCGCCGCCGGCGTCGTTTTTACTGCCGCCGGTGTCAAATAAACCCAAAATCGCCGCCGGTGTCATTTTAGCTTTCTATGAGTTTTTGAATTTTGAAAATCCATCAATTAGAACAGAAATTGTACCCATTTTTGGACATTCTATCCCAAAAAATATGTACCCATCAATTTTTATACCCTAAATTCTGCTTTAAGCTGCCTTGAATTGCCAGTTTAGTATTGTATTATACTAACAAAAACTCTTGTATAAGCTGCATCCCCACCTTGGAGCCTGTCGTTTGTACAAACCGCATCTTATACGAGAATTTAAGGTGTGATTTTTGAGTCTACGGAGAACCCTGTTATATCAAGGTGATATGTGCTTAAATCAATCTGTGTTACATCATTATGCCATAATTACACATGGTCTATCTAGCATTCAATGGCAATGGCAGATTTTCAATGTGACAGGACTGACTACATCTCTGAAGGACCAGATACCAATATGTCTGACTATCTATTCACCATAAGTATAAGATAGTATTGTTCATAAAAAGTACATCATATTTGTAATTATTTATGGCCAAATCAGGATAGATACTTAGTTTTACACAGTATATTGACAAACCTATTTCAGCTTTAAAAGCCCAACTAAATTCTAATAGTTCAGAGAATCCCACTGTCCTGCATGTTTTCGCAAAGACTGCAATACCGGTACACAACACACCACACAGGCACAAGGATCAAGATATCAGCTCAAGTCAATACAAGATATATAGGTATATTGTGACACATGACGACAATGGTGTGTCTCGTAACATTAACAATCATAACATTTAACATCCAAATGAAATTCACAGAGAAAGTCATAGGACCTAAAAAAAAAAGAAGTTGTGTTCCGGTAACATGGCCCAAGATAAACAGGGTCGGTAGGTCGCTTCCTTTTTTTCACAATTTCTTTTTGGTAAAAATTGATAAATTTAGTGCTAAAACCCCTAAAAATGACATTAATTGTTTCAAAAAAATGTAAATGTTAAATAAAAATTAGGGTTGGCCCTAAAAACGGAGGGTCGGTCGGGACACCGGAACACAACTCTTTTTTTTTGCCTATATTTGGGGATATTAAAGATGTCAGAACCCTATCATTACTACCATCATGATATCTGCACAAATTTAATGCAGAATTTCTTTCACCCCACAGACAACGTTATTTCTGAATGTTCCCTATCAAATCAGAAATATCTGAGGTACTAAAATTGATTTCAGGCTTTATCAGTGTAGTAAGCAAGCCAGAGCAATCACATTAGGCCACCTTTTATTTGATTACTTGGATTACGGACCTACTCTTTTTCTTTTGGTTAAATTCCAAAAAGAAAAAATGTCACAGGGGAAAGGGAAAATGCCAAAAATCTCGGCGGTGGATCATAATCCAAGTTATGAAAATAAAATGGCCTTATGTGCTCTTCATAATTTACAATATTTTCAAAACTTACACACAAGGAAAGTATGTGAATTAACGAGACCAAGTCGAAGTGTGTTTTTTTTGCATGTGAAATTTCCTTGATAATAACAAAAATATCCCAAAAATAAGTTTGTAATATTTATAAATTTTCTCAATAAACTGAAGTACGAATGTGCTGACGCATGTGAATGTGGTTGGATACGAACTGCTTTCTACTGAGCCCAAAATCAACTTTAAGCTGCGGTTAGAGGGTAAGTCCTGTAAGATGGAGTACCTACCTCTGTACTTGGTGATGGGTGGTGGGTGACGGGATGGTCGGGTCGGGTCGGGGGACGACAGGTCTGAAACAAAAACACACAATTAAGTTGTCAGAAGTCAGAATTAACAGATGGACAGTAGCTGTTCAAAATTAACCATTTTTTAACAGCAGAGGACGGGGTCTGGGAATTTGTTCACCCCCCCCCCCTCGAAGCAGGCTCGAAATTTAACTTGTTTTCCGTGTTTTCAGAAATTTCCGGGATAATTACAAAAAATATCCCCCCAAAATTGTTCATCTTTATTGATTTTCTCAAAGAAATGAACTATGAATGTGAAATGAATGTGCTGATGCACTGTGAATGTGGTTGGATATGAACTGCTTTCTACTGAGCCCAAAATCAACTTTTAGCTGCAGTTAGAAGGTGTTGTATTATCGCCGACGCTATTAGCGCTATTGTGCGCTACCCGTTGCAACTCCTGTGGGCTGCTATGTGCACCCTTTTCAGTCTCTGCTATAAACATCCGGTACTTCCGGTTTATCATGCCCAACTCGTCGATCTTGCGAGTGGACCATGACTCGAGCCGGCTCGCCGTCGCTGGGGCTTGACCTATTTGCCGTACTTGGGGACTTTGCCTTAGCTCAGGCTCGGGCGTAGTAATCTCTTGTATCCGACCGCACCACCTCACAGTAATAGTATTATAGCCCTATATGATATAGTACAATGTTTACTTTACATTTCTTATACATCTTTTACAATTTATCTCTACCTTGTATTAATAACTCAAAAATAGGCATATGTAGCTTATGGAGGGTTGTAAACCTAGTGGCATTAAAATCTAATTCAGTCCAACATAGTGTGTGGCCTGGTGGCTGTTTGTCAGTACTCTGAGAGTACTACTAGTACTACTAGTTGCACTGCGTCCCACACTACGTCTGCTGAGCCCGGGGGGTGGGTGCTGGTGTGGGCGTGGGTGTGGGTGTGTGAGGGGGGGGGGGGGGAGTAGAGTAGTCTCAGAGTACCAGCGAGGGAGTAGGCCTAGTATGTGCTAGTAACTAGTATGCTCAGAGTACCTCTAGGCTCTAGGCCTATAAGGGAGTGTTCATTTATTAATTACAGGGGGGGGTGGTGAGATTTCGCGCGGAGGGGCGAAATCTTTTCACGCCCCCCCTCGAGAGCGCGTGGAACGTTTTGCGCCCCCCTCGCCGAAGGTGTCGAAAATTTTTCCCCCCCCCCCCTTTGAACTATAGTAACACACGGGCTTTTTTGCTAAGAAAGGGGCCTAAATGTTTACGCCCCCCCCCCCCTCAGGAGGGGTCAGAATCTTTTTACCCCCCCCCCCCCCCTCCAGGAGGGGTCGGAAATTTTTACGCCCCCCCCCCCAAACCCACCATCCCCCTGTTATTAATAAATGAACACTCCCTAACCTCTGTAGGGCTAATATCTGGTAGAGTAGTCTCAGAGTACCATGGAGGGATCCCAGTAGTATGCTCAGAGTACCTCGAGGCCTATAGTCTATAGCCTATGGTATAGAGTAGTCTCAGAGTACTATGGAGGGAGTGGTATGCCCAGATTACCTTGAGGCCTATAGTCTATGTGGTAGAGTATTCCCAGAGTACCAGCGAGGGAGTAGTATGCTCAGAGTACCTTGAGGCCTATAACCTCGGTAGGCCTATGTGGTAGAGTATTCTCAGAGTACCAGCGAGGGAGTAGTATGCTCAGAGTACCTCGAAGCCTATAACCTCGGTAGGCCTATCTGGTAGAGTAGTCTCAGAGTACCATGGAGGGATCCGAGTAGTATGCTCAGAGTACCTCGAGGCCTATAGGCATGTAGCTGGATGCATTATCAACCAATGAGATAACTCCCTGGCCTTCACTGCGGAATTCTTAGGGTGCATTATGTAACAGCTTGTACCCATGTGGCCGCTGGTACCAGTGCTTATCTCAACAGTTACAGGCTTAAGTAATGGATGCGCCCACAGGACGTCCAGCTTGACCCCTATAGTCTATAGCCTATGGTATAGAGTAGTCTCAGAGTACTATCGAGGTAGTGGTATGCCCAGATTACCTTGAGGCATATAGTCTATATGGTAGAGTATTCCCAGAGTACCAGCGAGGGAGTAGTATGCTCAGAGTACCTCGAGGCCTATAACCTCGGTAGGCCTATGTGGTAGAGTATTCTCAGAGTACCAACGAGGGAGTAGTATGCTAAGAGTACCTCGAAGCCTATAACCTCGGTAGGCCTATATGGTAGAGTATATAATTCTCAGAGTACCATGGAGGGAGCTAGTAGTATGCTCAGAATACCTCGAGGCCTATAGTCTATAGCCTATGGTATAGAGTAGTCTCAGAGTACTATCGAGGTAGTGGTATGCCCAGATTACCTTGAGGCCTATAGTCTATGTGGTAGAGTATTCCCAGAGTACCAGCGAGGGAGTAGTATGCTCAGAGTACCTCGAGGCCTATAACCTCGGTAGGCCTATGTGGTAGAGTATTCTCAGAGTACCAGCGAGGGAGTAGTATGCTCAGAGTACCTCGAAGCCTATAACCTCGGTAGGCCTATCTGGTAGAGTAGTCTCAGAGTACAATGGAGGGATCCGAGTAGTATGCTCAGAGTACCTCGAGGCCTATAGGCATGTAGCTGGATGCATTATCAACCAATGAGATAACTCCCTGGCCTTCACTGCGGAATTCTTAGGGTGCATTATGTAACAGCTTGTACCCATGTGGCCGCTGGTACCAGTGCTTATCTCAACAGTTACAGGCTTAAGTAATGGATGCGCCCACAGGACGTCCAGCTTGACCCCTATAGTCTATAGCCCATGGTATAGAGTAGTCTCAGAGTACTATCGAGGTAGTGGTATGCCCAGATTACCTTGAGGCATATAGTCTATATGGTAGAGTATTCCCAGAGTACCAGCGAGGGAGTAGTATGCTCAGAGTACCTCGAGGCCTATAACCTCGGTAGGCCTATGTGGTAGAGTATTCTCAGAGTACCAACGAGGGAGTAGTATGCTCAGAGTACCTCGAAGCCTATAACCTCGGTAGGCCTATATGGTAGAGTATATAATTCTCAGAGTACCATGGAGGGAGCTAGTTGTATGCTCAGAATACCTCAAGGCCTATAGTCTATAGCCTATGGTATAGAGTAGTCTCAGAGTACCATGGAGGGAGTAGTATGCTCAGAGTACCTCTAGGCCTAAAGTCTATGTGGTAAAGTAGTCTCAGAGTACTATGGATGGAGTAGTATGCTCAGAGAACCTCTAGGATTAATAACTTAACAATAGGCTTATGTAGCTACTCTCTGAGAGTACTACTAGTACTACTATAGTTGCACTGCGTCCCACACTATGTCTGCTGAGCCCGGGGGTGGGTGTTGGTGTGGGCGTGGGCGTGGGTGTGTGTGTGTGGGGGGGGGGGGAGTAGAGTAGTCTTAGAGTACCAGCGAGGGAGTAGTATGTACTAGTATGCTCAGATTACCTCTAGGCTCTAGGCCTATAACCTCTGTAGGCCTATCTGGTAGAGTAGTCTCAGAGTACCATGGAGGGATCCCAGTAGTATGCTCAGAGTACCTCGAGGCCTTTAGTCTATAGCCTATGGTATAGAGTAGTCTCAGAGTACTATCGAGGTAGTGGTATGCCCAGATTACCTTGAGGCCTATAGTCTATATGGTAGAGTATTCTCAGAGAACCAGCGAGGGAGTAGTATGCTCAGAGTACCTCGAGGCCTATAATCTCGATAGGCCTATGTGGTAGAGTATTCTCAGAGTACCATGGAGGGAGTAGTATGCTCAGAGTACCTCAAGGCCTATAGTCTATAGCCTATGGTATAGAGTAGTCTCAGAGTACCATGTCGGGAGTAGCATGCTCAGAGTACCTCTAGGCCTATAGTCTATGTGGTAGAGTAGTGTCAGAGTACTATGGAGGGAGTAGTATGCTCAGAGTACCTTTAGGCCTATAACCTCTGTAGGCCTATGTGGTAGAGTAGTCTCAGAGTACCATGGAGGAGACTACAGAGACTATATAGGCCTAGAGGTACTCTGAGCATACTGCTCCCACCATGGTACTCTGAGACTACTCTACCACAAAGGCCTAGAGAAGTTTGAAGTTTGAAGTTTGATAATTTTTATTGGCAGAAAAAATCATTACAAAGATGCTCTTCCAGGAAACTGCCAAATACAGTGCTTAATGACTAAGACAATCATATACTCATCCAATCAACAGAGATAGAGAATATTATGACATGGTACATTTGTTTGTTGTCCTACTTGACCATTTTGAGTATGAATAAAGATAATGGTTTCCACGAGTATGATATAACTTGTTTTCGTATTCATTCAACGTATTACAATAGATATTAACCGAAGTAGATGTGTATATACACACTCATGACCAGTGTACATACTGGTACCAAAACATATGCGGGTTCAATTCCTCCATATTGAATGGTGATACGCAAAGCTACACAGATCTGTTGAAACTAGTCACTCACAGAGATACTATCCTTAAATTTACTTAGAGTTGGGGCATGCTGAACGAGATTGTCCTGTGAGTCCCACAAGAGCTTCCCTCTGTATAAGGGACTGTCTCTGTATGATTCACATTTTGGTCGTCTAGTCATCACTCTAATCCCAGCATTGTTCCTAAGATGGCGGACAGGGACCACAACATTATCGGGGTCAGCAACAAGTTTGTATATGAGCACTAACAGATGTCTTCTAGGACGGAGTTTTAATTTTTCGAGTTTACATAAAACATGTAGGGCATCCGTGCCTATGTCCCTAGGATCAGCTATTGACATACATAAGCGCAGGCAGTTATTTTGGACCGTTTGTATGCGTCGGATTGCAGAGGCTGGACCACTATCGATTATAAAATCTTCATAGTCCATTATTGGTAAGATCATCTGTTTATAGATAAGTAGTGCCAAAGGATCATCCGTATACTTTTTGATCTTGGCAAGTTGGTCATAACGTGAGAAGGCCATACTTTTTACTTTGACACATTGTTTACCGAAAGATAAATAATTATCAATAATAACACCGAGGTAGTTGAACTGAGTCACATTCTTCAAATCAACATCACCAATGCTTAAAACACAGTTGTCCAGATTTAACATAATACGCATAGAGTGGCACCATAATACTTGTGTTTTGGATTTATTTACAGTAAGCTTATTTGTACTACACCATTTGGCTATGTGTGAAAGATCTAGCTGTAGTAAGGTTGTTACCATATTAACATCCTTACCACTAACAACCACGGCCAAATCGTCCGCATATAAAAAATAATCTGAGTTTTCAATGACAGCAGTCACATCATTTATGTAAATAGCAAACAACAAGGGCCCCAGGACTGAGCCCTGGGGGACTCCACAGGTTACAATTCTTTCACTAGAAATAATACCATTGGCTCTGGTTGTTTGAATTCTTCCCGTCAAGTAGTCCCTAACCCATTCAACACAATTTTCAGAAAAACCCAGCTTTAACATCTTATTTAGTAGGATAGTGTGATTTACGGTATCAAATGCCTTTTTTAGGTCCAAAAAAGCTATTGCAGAATATTCCCCTTTATTTCTGGCCTCAAAAAGATTTTGAATTAGTTTATAACTTGCATCAGTTGTAGACCTTTTTGGCATAAAGCCGAACTGCATTTTACCAATGATATTGAAATTTAGAAGGTGAGTCATTAACTGATGATTTTCAATTAATTTAGAAAAAATATTAAGGAGGCACACAGGTCTCCAGTTAGAGACGTCACTAAGTGACCCAGTTTTAGGTAGGGGGACGATACATCCAGTTTTGAGTGTGACAGGGAGAGGTGAACCTATTAGTGACATATTGGTCAATTTAGTAAGCAGCATGGGAATATGGACCAATGTGTCCTTTATCACCCGAGAGCGTATGTCACCAATACCTGAGCTTTTACCAATATTAATGTTTCTGGCCAGTTTCAATGATTGGGCAGGGTTACATTCATTCAGATCAACAGATGTATCAACGTGCTCCACATTAATTGTGGCATCAACACCACCATCATCAAAGAGAGCTGCGAGATTTTCACCAATTGTAACATAATACTCATTTACAAAGTCAGCAATCTGGTCATGTTCTATTTCAAACCCCAAGCTGTCCTTCAGACACATATTATTATTAGTTACAGTCCCCTTCCAGATGTTATTTATAACTTTCCAAAACTTACGAGGATCATTTATGAATTTATTCAGGTTAGTTGCGATTGCTTGACGCTTTTTAGTTATTAGACTTAGCTTAATCTGGGCCTCGAGCCTTTTGGACCTGCGTAGAAAAATATTTACAACTCCCCAGGGCACCCTCCTTGATTTCCTAATGTTTAATTTCTTGGTCCTAATCAGTCTCATGATTTCATGATCAAAAAAGGGATCTTGCTCGCGCACTTTAAATTCTCTAATGGGATGATGCTGATCCAGGTACACTCTTAGCTTATCCATTACATGGCCCAGGCTGACAGTCAAGTCCCCATTAAATCCATTAAAAAACTCCACCCAATCAATACCATCTAGGTATGCATAAAACAACTCCTCACTATAGTCTTTATACGACCTCCCTCTAATAACCTTATATTTATCTAATTTAGTACGTGCCTGTTTTTGAATAACAAACACCGGCACGTGATCCCCTATTATATCATTAATAAGCCCAACCTCACAAATGAAGCAGCAATTAGTATAAATGTGATCTAGCGTAGATTTCCCATACTTATGATAGTGTGTAGCTCTAGTATTAAGACAGGTTAATTTACTTCTCTTCAAAAAAGAAACCAAACGTCTATATTTAATGCAGTTCTGGCTAAGCCTATCCACATTAAAATCCCCAGCCACCCAAATTTCACGGTTGCCTATAACATCAGATTGAATAACTTCGAATAATTGTGCATAGTAGTTTTTTACTTTGCCTTTAGGAGGCCTATAGACAGTAAAAATGTATCTGTATTTTTGACCAGGAAATCTAGTCAGTAGACAAAGACACTCTATGTCTTCATTAGTAAATGACAGGTTATCACATATTTCAGTGTAAGGAGCGTACTTATTATTACTGTGGGCCTACAGAGGCTAAAGGCCTAGAGGTACTCTGAGCATACTAGGCCTATACTCCCGCCATGGTACTCTGAGACTACTCTATCACATAGGCCTACAGAGACTATAGGCCTAGAGGTACTCTGAGCATACTACTCCCTTGATGGTACTCTGAGGTACTCTGAGCATACTTCTCCTTTAATAGTACTCTGAGACTACTTTACCACATAGACTTTAGGCCTAGAGGTACTCTGAGCATACTTCTCCCTCCGTGGTACTCTGAGACTACTCTACCACATAGGCCTACAGAGGCTAAAGGCCTAGAGGTACTCTGAGCATACTAGGCCTATACTCCCGCCATGGTACTCTGAGACTACTCTATCACATAGGCCTACAGAGGCTAAAGGCCTAGAGGTACTCTGAGCATACTAGGCCTATACTCCCGCCATGGTACTCTGAGACTACTCTATCACATAGGCCTACAGAGGCTAAAGGCCTAGAGGTACTCTGAGCATACCAGGCCTATACTCCCGCCATGGTACTCTGAGACTACTCTATCACATAGACCTACAGAGACTAAAGGCCTAGAGGTACTCTGAGCATACTAGGCCTATACTCCTGCCAGGGTACTCTGAGACTACTCTACCACATAGGTCTAGAGGTACTCTGAGCATACTACTCCCTCCATGGTACTCTGAGACTACTCTACCACATAGGCCTAGAGAGGCTAAAGGCCTAGAGGTTCTCTGAGCATACTAGGCCTATACTCCTGCCATGGTACTCTGAGACTACGCTACCACCTAGGCCTACAGAGGCTAAAGGCCTAGAGGTACTCTGAGCATACTAGGCCTATAGGGCACTAGCAGGATGCAGTAATTCTACCTTGTGAGACCTTTAGGTGAAGCTGGTTCCTGTCATGTCCAAAATCGGAGTTTTAGGGGTCATAAACCTTTCACTTATAGCCCTCTATTGTGGGTCCTTAGGTCATCTGTTCAGATTGGGGGAGTGGTTAGGACTCTGGCCTACCAATCAATGGGTCATGAGTTCAAATCCATGTCTAGGCTGTTTTGTTCACACATAATTTTAACATGTATTTTTGGTAGGTCAAAAATTGTGATAGTATACAATTCGGTTTTAAAGGTCCTTTACACAAGATCAATATTTATAGCTTAATCTAAAATGGTTTTGAATCGGTTGTATTTGAATATATCTCATGCCACCTGGTTGCATTGGGGGAGTGGTTAGGACACTGGCCAATCAATCCAGGGGTAATAGGTTCAAATCCATGCCAAGGCAACATATCTTTTTTTATAGTTGGTAAGAAATAGTAATATTATTTACAAAGAAAACCCAATGCAACAATACAAAACCATTTTAAATCTTAGATTTTAGGTGTTAAGGATCTTTACAACCGAGTTGTTTAACAGATTACAATAATAACCTTCCTCGAAGTTGACTTTTTTACAGGCGAGTCAGCGAGTTCACTGACTCGTCTCGCTTGAAGTCCATTTTCCATCACTTATAATTGTTTCTAATGCCTAAAAAGGTGACAACTTGAAGAAAACATATTATTCTTTGTTAATCCGCAATAAGTTACTACTTACATGGCCAAATTAAGGAGGATTGATTGATTTTCGGCAAAGTTTAGTCGCCGAAACTTGACTCGTCGGATTCTTGAGAAAAGGTTTCCCGTTCTACGACAATGATCGCTTCCGGTTATGGTGCGCTCGATAAACAAATTATTTATTGATAAAGACGGTTAAACTGTCCAAAATGTCCGCAAATGCCACTATATTACCTGTAGGAGTAATAATATTACCTTCAAAGTCCGCAATTAGCTGTATTTCGGAAGATAATGTCCGTGCCAGATTTCGGCAATCGCTGGCGGGTTCAAAACCGACGCACGGTCTGCGAGGGATGGTCTAAAGGCGACAGTGCGCCGCGGTCGACGAGAATGGTGAATTTTCATCGATTACAGCTAAAATATGCAAGGTAAGTCTGCAATTTCTGTTGATATTGATAGATTAGGCTCCTCTTTTATGGGGGTTGAAATTGCGGACAGCTCAGTAGCCGGGTTATTCCGCAAAATGACAAAGACCGGGCTCTAAACTTCCCAAAGACCAAAAAACAGAGCCAATGATCAAATGATAGACCGGACTGTCATTTCTCAACTTGAATCAAATTCTTGAAAATGGCTCATATCGAAGGTAAATCTCAACCAATGTTCACCTTATTAGGCTCGTTAGATGCAGAAATGTCATGTTTATTATGCCCTAGTGTGTCAGCCCTCCACCCCCCCTACTTTTTGTGAAATTTGACTTTGTTTGGGAATTTTGGCGAGTAGAACGCTTCGACTTAGAGTCTTCAGGGTAGCGCCAAACGAAGCGTCTTGGCGAGAGGAGTTCAGAAATGTTCAATTTATCTCTCTATCATGTTTAGTTCCAGAGCTATGTGCATGTTTGCATTCTATACTATACACATGTGTGGTGGTCCCCGCAAAAAGAATTTCTCAAATATTGTGTCTAAGTACCTCAAAATTGAACATTTCCAAAAGGCCCATGGGGGGGGGGGGCAAAAAATTTGCGCGCGCCCCTGTTAACACCAACGAGTTCAGTTAATGTTTACTAAATAACTACTGCATATTATGCAATATCTCCCAGAAATTCTCATTCTTTGGGCATTAGTGGTAGTCCCAGCAAAAGGAAATTCTCAAATATCATGTCTAGGTACCTCAAAATTTAAAAGAGCAGAATGAAGAATATTGTGAAAATCGAGACTAAATTATGGCTCCAAATGATGCGTCTTGGCGAGAGGAGTTCAGAAATGTTCAATTTATCTCTCTATCATGTTTAGTTCCAGAGCTATGGGCATGTTTGCATTCTATACTATACACATCTATGGTAGTCCTCGCAAAAAGAATTTCTCAAATATTGTGTCTAAGTACCTCAAAATTGAACATTTCCAAAGGGCCCATGGGGGGGGGGGCGAAAAAATTTGCGCGCACCCCAGTTAACACCAAACGAGTTCAGTGCATGTTTACTAAATAACTACTGCATATTATGCAATATCTCCCAGAAATTCTCATTCTTTGGACATTAGTGGTAGTCCCAGCAAAAGGAAATTCTCAAATATCATGTCTAGGTACCTCAAAATTTAAAAGAGCAGAATGAAGAATATTGTGAAAATCGAGACTAAATTATGGCTCCAAATGATGCGTCTTGGCGAGAGGAGTTCAGAAATGTTCAATTTATCTCTCTATCATGTTTAGTTCCAGAGCTAGGTGCATATTAGTGACTTTTTGTCCCCCCCCCCCCCCCCCGGTTTGATACATGTCCGACCTTAAACTCCACAGTACTGCCTCAGAAAGCGTCTTGGCGAGAGGAGTTCAGAAATGTTCAATTTATCTCTCTATCATGTTTAGTTCCAGAGCTATGTGCATGTTTGCATTCTATACTATACACATGTGTGGTGGTCCCCGCAAAAAGAATTTCTCAAATATTGTGTCTAAGTACCTCAAAATTGAACATTTCCAAAAGGCCCATGGGGGGGGGGGGCAAAAAATTTGCGCGCGCCCCTGTTAACACCAACGAGTTCAGTTCATGTTTACTAAATAACTACTACTGCATATTATGCAATATCTCCCAGAAATTCTCATTCTTTGGACATTAGTGGTAGTTCCAGCAAAAGGAAATTCTCAAATATCATGTCTAGGTACCTCAAAATTTAAAAGAGCAGAATGAAGAATATTGTGAAAATCGAGACTAAATTATGGCTCCAAATGATGCGTCTTGGCGAGAGGAGTTCAGAAATGTTCAATTTATCTCTCTATCATGTTTAGTTCCAGAGCTAGGTGCATATTAGTGACTTTTTGTCCCCCCCCCCCCCCCGGTTTGATACATGTCCGACCTTAAACTCCACAGTACTGCCTCAGAAAGCGTCTTGGCGAGAGGAGTTCAGAAATGTTCAATTTATCTCTCTATCATGTTTAGTTCCAGAGCTATGTGCATGTTTGCATTCTATACTATACACATGTGTGGTGGTCCCCGCAAAAAGAATTTCTCAAATATTGTGTCTAAGTACCTCAAAATTGAACATTTCCAAAAGGCCCATGGGGGGGGGGGGGCAAAAAATTTGCGCGCGCCCCTGTTAACACCAACGAGTTCAGTTCATGTTTACTAAATAACTACTACTGCATATTATGCAATATCTCCCAGAAATTCTCATTCTTTGGGCATTAGTGGTAGTCTCAGCAAAAGGAAATTCTCAAATATCATGTCTAGGTACCTCAAAATTTAAAAGAGCAGAATGAAGAATATTGTGAAAATCGAGACTAAATTATGGCTCCAAATGATGCGTCTTGGCGAGAGGAGTTCAGAAATGTTCAATTTATCTCTCTATCATGTTTAGTTCCAGAGCTATGGGCATGTTTGCATTCTATACTATACACATCTATGGTAGTCCTCGCAAAAAGAATTTCTCAAATATTGTGTCTAAGTACTTCAAAATTGAACATTTCCAAAGGGCCCATGGGGGGTGGGGGGGCGAAAAAATTTGCGCGCACCCCAGTTAACACCAAACGAGTTCAGTGCATGTTTACTCAATAACTACTGCATATTATGCAATATCTCCCAGAAATTCTCATTCTTTGGACATTAGTGGTAGTCCCAGCAAAAGGAAATTCTCAAATATCATGTCTAGGTACCTCAAAATTTAAAAGAGCAGAATGAAGAATATTGTGAAAATCGAGACTAAATTATGGCTCCAAATGATGCGTCTTGGCGAGAGGAGTTCAGAAATGTTCAATTTATCTCTCTATCATGTTTAGTTCCAGAGCTAGGTGCATATTAGTGACTTTTTGTCCCCCCCCCGCCCGGTTTGATACATGTCCGACCTTAAACTCCACAGTACTGCCTCAGAAAGGTTATTAGAGTTGCCTGTGCTTTAAAAGATGTAAATACCCGGTATTTAACACTCACAAAGGTTAATAGAGCTGTCTGTGCTTTAATACATGTGAATACCCGGTAGTTAAGGCCATGGTTCTTCAGAAATTAAAGTTCTTTTTCTGCCATTTTATATGTAAATTCTTATATTTTCCAGTGAACGTGAGCGGTACGAGCAGGAGTCGCACAAACGGGAGCCACGGGAGCGGGAGTCGCCAGAGTTGCAGGAGCGGGAGCCTTGGCCACGTGGACACAGCACTCAGAACCTTGATCAGGGGCTCTTCAACACGTCTAGGGGCTCCAACCACTCCTCCTCAGGTCAGCATTTACCCAATTTTCGACTTCAGGGGGGGTCTCTGAAATTTGGTCTTCAGAGCAAATCTTAAACTCCACAGTACTGACTGAGCGCCCAATGTGACCAATTTTCATGGGATACTTTCAGGGAGTTAGGCCTAATTCTCAGTACTGCCACTAACGCACTGCTATCTATAGACCTTGAATTTATATAAAAAAAATTCTCAGGTCATTTACCCAATTTTTGACTTCAGGGGGGGTCTCGGAAATGTTTCTTTAGAGCCAATTATAGTGCTAAACGAAGCGTCTTGGCGAGAGGAGTTCAGAAATGTTCAATTTATCTCTCTATCATGTTTAGTTCCAGAGCTATGTGCATGTTTGCATTCTATACTATACACATCTATGGTAGTCCTCGCAAAAAGAATTTCTCAAATATTGTGTCTAAGTACCTCAAAATTGAACATTTCCAAAGGGCCCATGGGGGGGGGGGCGAAAAAATTTGCGCGCGCCCCAGTTAACACCAAACGAGTTCAGTTCATGTTTACTAAATAACTACTGCATATTATGCAATCTCTCCCAGAAATTCTCATTCTTTGGGCATTAGTGGTAGTCCCAGCAAAAGGAAATTCTCAAATATCATGTCTAGGTACCTCAAAATTTAAAAAGAGCAGAATGAAGAATATTGTGAAAATCGAGACTAAATTATGGCTCCAAATGATGCGTCTTGGCGAGAGGAGTTCAGAAATGTTCAATTTATCTCTCTATCATGTTTAGTTCCAGAGCTATGGGCATGTTTGCATTCTATACTATACACATCTATGGTAGTCCTCGCAAAAAGAATTTCTCAAATATTGTGTCTAAGTACCTCAAAATTGAACATTTCCAAAGGGCCCATGGGGGGGGGGGGCGAAAAAATTTGCGCGCACCCCAGTTAACACCAAACGAGTTCAGTGCATGTTTACTCAATAACTACTGCATATTATGCAATATCTCCCAGAAATTCTCATTCTTTGGACATTAGTGGTAGTCCCAGCAAAAGGAAATTCTCAAATATCATGTCTAGGTACCTCAAAATTTAAAAGAGCAGAATGAAGAATATTGTGAAAATCGAGACTAAATTATGGCTCCAAATGATGCGTCTTGGCGAGAGGAGTTCAGAAATGTTCAATTTATCTCTCTATCATGTTTAGTTCCAGAGCTAGGTGCATATTAGTGACTTTTTGTCCCCCCCCCCCCCCCCCGGTTTGATACATGTCCGACCTTAAACTCCACAGTACTGCCTCAGAAAGGTTATTAGAGTTGCCTGTGCTTTAAAAGATGTAAATACCCGGTATTTAACACTCAGAAAGGTTAATAGAGCTGTCTGTGCTTTAATACATGTGAATACCCGGTAGTTAAGGCCATGGTTCTTCAGAAATTAAAGTTCTTTTTCTGCCATTTTATATGTAAATTCTTATATTTTCCAGTGAACGTGAGCGGTACGAGCAGGAGTCGCACAAACGGGAGCCACGGGAGCGGGAGTCGCCGGAGTTGCAGGAGCGGGAGCCTTGGCCACGTGGACACAGCACTCAGAACCTTGATCAGGGGCTCTTCAACACGTCTAGGGGCTCCAACCACTCCTCCTCAGGTCAGCATTTACCCAATTTTCGACTTCAGGGGGGGTCTCTGAAATTTGGTCTTCAGAGCAAATCTTAAACTCCACAGTACTGACTGAGCGCCCAATGTGACCAATTTTCATGGGATACTTTCAGGGAGTTAGGCCTAGTTCTCAGTACTGCCACTAACGCACTGCTATCTATAGACCTTGAATTTATATAAAAAAAACAATTCCCAGGTCATTTACCCAATTTTTGACTTCAGGGGGGGGTCTCGGAAATGTTTCTTTAGAGCCAATTATAGTGCCAAACGAAGCGTCTTGGCGAGAGGAGTTCAGAAATGTTCAATTTATCTCTCTATCATGTTTAGTTCCAGAGCTAGGTGCATATTAGTGACTTTTTGTCCCTCCCCCTCCGGTTTGATACAAGTCCGACCTTAAACTCCACAGTACTACCTCAGAAAGGTTATTAGAGTTGCCTGTGCTTTAAAAGATGTAAATACCCGGTATTTAACACTCAGAAAGGTTAATAGAGCTGTCTGTGCTTTAATACATATAAATACCCGGTAGTTAAGGCCATGGTTCTTCAGAAATTAAAGTTCTTTTTCTGCCATTTTATATGTAAATTCTTATATTTTCCAGCGAACGTGAGCGGTACGAGCAGGAGTCGCACAAACGGGAGCCACGGGAGCGGGAGTCGCCGGAGTTGCAGGAGCGGGAGCCTTGGCCACGTGGACACAGCACTCAGAACCTTGATCAGGGGCTCTTCAACACGTCTAGGGGCTCCAACCACTCCTCCTCGGGTCAGCATTTACCCAATTTTCGACTTCAGGGGGGGTCTCTGAAATTTGGTCTTCAGAGCAAATCTTAAACTCCACAGTACTGACTGAGCGCCCAATGTGACCAATTTTCATGGGATACTTTCAGGGGGTAAGGCCTAATTCTCAGTACTGCCACTAACGCACTGCTAAATATAGACCTTGAATTTATATAAAAAACAATTCCCAGGTCATTTACCCAATTTTTGACTTCAGGGGGGGGGATCTCGGGTCTTTTCTTCAGAGCCAATTATAGTGCCAAACGAAGCGTCTTGGCGAGAGGAGTTCAGAAATGTTCAGTTTATCTCTCTATCATGTTTAGTTCCAGAGCTAGGTGCATATTAGTGACCTTTCGTCCCCCCCCCTGGTTTGATACATGTCTGACCTTAAACTCCACAGTACTGCCTCAGAAAGGTTATTAGAGTTGCCTGTGCTTTAAAAGATGTAAATACCCGGTATTTAACACTCAGAAAGGTTAATAGAGCTGTCTGTGCTTTAATACATGTGAATACCAGGTAGTAAAGGCCATGGTTCTTCAGAAGTTTAAAGTTCTTTTTCTGCCATTTTATATGTAAATTTTTATATTTTCCAGTGAACGTGAGCGGTACGAGCAGGAGTCGCACAGATTGGAGCCATGGGAGCGGGAGTCGCCGGAGTTGCAGGAGCGGGAGCCTTGGCCACGTGGACACAGCACTCAGAACCTTGATTAGGGGCTCTTCAACACGTCTAGGGGCTCCAACCACTCCTCCTCGGGTCAGCATTTACCCAATTTTTGACTTCAGGGGGGGTCTCTGAAATTTGGTCTTCAGAGCAAATCTTAAACTCCACAGTACTGACTGAGCGCCCAATGTGACCAATTTTCATGGGATACTTTCAGGGGGTTAGGCCTAATTCTCAATACTGCCACTAACGCACTGCTAAGTATAGACCTTGAATTTATATAAAAAACAATTCCCAGGTCATTTACCCAATTTTTGACTTCAGGGGGGGTCTCGGCAATTTTTCTTCAGAGCCAATTATAGTGCCAAACGAAGCGTCTTGGCGAGAGGGGTTCAGAAATGTTCAATTTATCTCTCTATCATGTTTAGTTCCAGAGCTAGGTGCATATTAGTGACCTTTCGTCCCCCCCCCTGGTTTGATACATGTCTGACCTTAAACTCCACAGTACTGCCTCAAAAAGGTTATTAGAGTTGCCTGTGCTTTAAAAGATGTAAATACCCGGTATTTAACACTCAGAAAGGTTAATAGAGCTGTCTGTGCTTTAATACATGTAAATACCCGGTAGTAAAGGCCATGGTTCTTCAGAAATTAAAGTTCTTTTTCTGCCATTTTATATGTAAATTCTTATATTTTCCAGTGAACGTGAGCGGTACGAGCAGGAGTCGCACAAACGGGAGCCACGGGAGCGGGAGTCGCCGGAGTTGCAGGAGCGGGAGCCTTGGCCACGTGGACACAGCACTCAGAACCTTGATCAGGGGCTCTTCAACACGTCTAGGGGCTCCAACCACTCCTCCTCGGGTCAGCATTTACCCAATTTTTGACTTCAGGGGGGATCTCTGAAATTTGGTCTTCAGAGCAAATCTTAAACTCCACAGTACTGACTGAGCGCCCAATGTGACCAATTTTCATGGGATACTTTCAGGGGTTAGGCCTAATTCTCAGTACTGCCACTAACGCACTGCTAAATATAGACCTTGAATTTATATAAAAAACAATTCCCAGGTCATTTACCCAATTTTTGACTTCAGGGGGGGGTCTCTGAAATTTTTCTTCAGAGCCAATTATAGTGCCAAACGAAGCGTCTTGGCGAGAGGAGTTCAGAAATGTTCAATTTATCTCTCTATCATGTTTAGTTCCAGAGCTAGGTGCATATTAGTGACCTTTTGTCCCCCCCCCCTGGTTTGATACATGTCTGACCTTAAACTCCACAGTACTGCCTCAGAAAGGTTGTTAGAGTTGCCTGTGCTTTAAAAGATGTAAATACCCGGTATTTAACACTCAGAAAGGTTAATAGAGCTGTCTGTGGTTTAATACATGTAAATACCCGGTAGTGACTTTAAATAAAAGGCCATGGTTCTTCAGAAGTTTAAAGTTCTTTTTCTGCCATTTT
The DNA here is from genome assembly GCA_947462335.1 of Harmothoe impar. NCBI lineage: Eukaryota > Metazoa > Annelida > Polychaeta > Phyllodocida > Polynoidae > Harmothoe > Harmothoe impar. The sequence goes on from OX381711.1 coordinate 77,392,079, forward strand.
ATATGTAAATTTTTATATTTTCCAGTGAACGTGAGCGGTATGAGCAGGAGTCGCACAGATTGGAGCCATGGGAGCGGGAGTCGCAGGAGCGGGAGCCTTGGCCATGTGGACGCAGCACTCAGAACCTTGATCAGGGGCCCCACAACACGTCTAGGGACTCCATAACAGGCCTAGGGGCTCCACAACATGACTAGGGTCCCCACAACACGTGTAGGGGCTCCACAACACGTGTAGGGGCTCCATACCACGTCTTGGGGCTCCACAACATGACTAGGGGCCCCACAAGACTCATACTAGCCCTTTAAATATGGACTTCATGAGAGGGAATTTCAGATACAAGTCAGGCGTGAAACCCATCTAGAAACTGTTCCACATATCTAGGAAACTCATCCACATGTTTAGGAACTCTTCAACATGTGTATCTAAACTCATCAATGGGTCTAGAAACTCTATATCTAGGAATTCCACTAGACATTTAGAAAGTCTAGGAACTCTTCAATATATCAATCTTCATCCAAGTCAATTGATTGCTGCCCTTTTCATTATTAATAAAATCAGTTTCCATTATAACAGAAGGAATTCCTTTGTTGTCATTTATAACCTCATCAAGTAAACAAATTTCCTCACTAACTCTTAAATAAATCCCAAACACCCCTCCAAATGCCACAACCCTGCATAAATATTAAATCCAGTATCTTCTCAAACAAGTGAGGGCTAGCAAACAGATGTAATCTGTTTGCGCCCTCACTTGTATACTATTACATTTTTTGACCTACCAAAATACATCTTAAAATTGTGTGTGAACAAAATTGCCTTGACATGGATTTGAACCCATGATGCATGGATTGGTAGGTGAGAGTCCTAACCACTCCCCCAATCTGAACAGGTAAACTAAGGACCCACAATAGAGGCCTATACTTGAAAGGTTTATGACCCCTAAAACACCAAATATCGGTCATGACAGGAACCAGCTTCAGCTAAGCAGCAGGCTTCTATAGTTAGCAGAGGAAAGAGCACTGGTACCAGACAAGATGGCGCTGTACAGTGATCATCTAGCTAATGCGGAATACTCCCGCCATGGTACTCTGAGACTACTCTACCACAAACGTCTAAAGAGGCTAAAGGCCTAGAGGTACTCTGAGCATACTACTCCCGCCATGGTACTGTGAGACTGCTCTATCACATAGGCCTACAGAGACTATAGGCCTAGAGGTACTCTGAGCATACTGCTCCCACCATGGTACTCTGAGACTACTCTACCACATAGGCCTACAGAGGCTAAAGGCCTAGAGGTACTCTGAGCATGCTAGGCCTATACTCCCGCCATGGTACTCTGAGACTACTCTATCACATAGGCCTACAGAGACTATAGGTCTAGAGGTACTCTGAGCATACTACTCCCTTGATGGTAGTCTGAGACTACTCTACCACATAGGCCTATAAAGGTTATAGGCCTAGACGTACTCTGAGCATACTTCTCCTTTGATAGTACTCTGAGACTACTCTACCACATAGACTTTAGGCCTAGAGGTACTCTGAGAATACTCCTCCCTCTGTGGTACTCTGAGACTAATCTACCACATAGGCCTACAGAGGTTATAGGCCTAGAGGTACTCTGAGCATACTACTCCGTCGATGGTACTCTGAGACTACTGTACCACATAGGCCTACAGAGGTTATAGGCCTAGAGGTACTCTGAGCATACTACTCCGTCAATGGTACTCTGAGACTTCTCTACCACATCTTAAGGCCTACAGAGGTTATAGGCCTAGAGGGACTCTGAGCATACTACTCCCCCCATGGTACTCTGAGACTACTCTACCACAGGCATACAGAGGTGTGCCTCTACATGGGTAAAAATCGACACGGGCGACACAGCGACACGGCCCTTTTAGGCCATTTAAAAAATCGACGGACACAGGAAAATTGGGGATAAAAATCGACCCACATGGGGTTTTCTCTTTGTTCTTATATAGCTAAAAATCGACACAATGCCACTGCCCTACTGCTAAAATTCGACCCGGCGACACGGTCAAAATTGCGGGTACCCATGTAGAGGCACAGAGGTTATAGGCCTCTGAGCATACTACTCCCTTGATGGTACTCTGAGACTACTCCATACCATAGGCTATATATAGATTATAGGCCTAGAGGTACTCTGAGCATACTACTCCCTCCATGGTACTCTGAGACTATGCTACCATATAGACTATAGGCCTAGTGTGGCTAGGGAAAACCCTTCCACATCAATGAGGGCGTAAAGATGAGGTGAGACGTCAGTTTCAATACTTGGTATCTTTTATTAATAATAATATTAATATCAGAGTACCAGTCACTAGGGCTCAGTATATAAGTTACTGATGGTTGCAAGATGATAAGTGATTTCCTCCTCCATCTGACCGGGGTATAAGTACAGGTGCCCGGCAGGTGCAGGGGGTGCCCATGTGACCGGAAGTAGATGTAACAGTGGTTTTCATTGGATAATATACATTTGACATTTGATTGGATAATTATATATTCATGGCTTTAACATATGGTGTGCGCTGGACCGCGGGTGGGGAGCCTGGGTCCAGTGCATTATGGGTAATGGATTACATAATAAGTAGCATGCACACATGGGGGCTTTGTCGCCTGCCTCCAGGTGGCCTCCAGCCGGCTCAAGTGGCTTTGGCGGTGCCACACTGATTAAGGGTGTCCAGCTTTATAGCATTGTTTTATGTGTTGACAGTTAATCCTTGGGGTCAACATATTGTGTATAGGTGACCGGTCAGTGCCTTGTCGTCTGGAGGGGCTGACCGTTACCTATTGTCCCTGGGATAAGGGTCTGCTTGTGATCTATGGATTAGTTATGCATGGGGGTTAGTTTGGCTTGGCTTAGTGAGTAATATGTATGTCTGACGTCTAGGTGTACTTTGATGGACATATGGATTGAAAATATGTATAAAGTATTGTGCGTATTACAACTAATAATAAATATGAATATTAATAATCATAAATCATAATTATGACGTAATATGACGTAATATGACGTAATACAATTGATGAAGGTATAATAAGGGGTTTTGTGGCGTGACAGCACCCCCCAATACAACTCCTGCACGCCCTCGTGCAGGCCGAGAAGTCGTAGAGGAAGAGTTATGTCACGCTTCAAAAGTATTTTGTATGAACATTTTTTTTGTATTTTATGATTTTGATATATCTATCTTATGCTATGACTATGACTAGGTTCTTAATCACATTTTCTAGGTCTATACGGTGTTCTGTACATACATGTTATGCAGTGGTAAATTAATAATATTTCAATGGTAACGTACTGGTACTATATGTCTCGCTTCCGTTCTATTTATATGATTATACCTTTTGGAAGCTTTTAACCTTACCAATTATTTACATAATACAAGTCTAGTACAGTGGTAAGTGTAATTTGACGTACTGATTCTATATGTCGCGCTTCCGTCCTAGTTTTAATACAATCAATTCATACGGTAGGAAGCTGTAAGAAATTCATTTCAATAATAATATAGATGTACTAAGCGTTTACATAGGCCATGTGTAATACTTAGTATGGTATGATAGTACATGTATAACAATAGGTTTTGAGCAGTGTATTTTGTTTATGCAATGATCTTTGGCAATACTTGATCTTTGATATTCATTCTCAATGTCGAGGGGCAATGGAGGAAGTTCGTTCTGAGTTATCACCTTCTATATTAAATTTTTATGTTTCATTTCCTGTCTCACTCTTTTTCATAACAATGGCTGTCAATAGTTCGGTAGTGGTCATGTCTTTTGGATTTTTGATAAGTGACGTGGTATTGTCACTGTCAGGGTCAATGTCAATGTTGTCTTGGGTTTCAGTCGGATGTAGGGATGTAGTCATTTCGATAGTTTTAAGGGTTAATCCTGTGGTGGTGGTGTCGTCTTTCAGGGCCGGTATGATAGTAAACCGTGCCGCTAGGGGTAGTATGACGTGGTTGGGTAGATAGTATGATTTCTGCTTTCCGTTGATGTTGAATGATATGGGGCCGTTCCATGTCATGTTTATGCGTGGGTATGGGCATGACAGGGCGGAGATGGCCGTCAGGGTTGGTATGAAATCATTAACAATAGAGTCACGTTCGTAGGGTAGGGATAGCAGTGGGATGGTGTGATTGACGTGTCCTTGGTAAATTTTGAGCGTAATAGTAGGATTGGTTTTATGTCCAGAGTTTGTCATTCCAAAGTGGCGTGTAATCTTGTTTTTACACTTGAAGATGGTTTTGATAATAGCGTATACGATTAACGCTACAAATATTAGGGTAAAAATGTTATGGGCATCAACGTATTGATCTAGATTGATAGTGTGGTTTTCTTTGGTTTCACTCTGGGGGATGGGGTTAATAAATTTCCAAGAAATGTTGTTGGGTCGAGCACTAACGGTTGGGATGGTCGCGAATAGTGCTTTTCCTTTGGATACATATAATAAGTAGAAGAATCCTACGGCGTTTAGAATGCAAGTGACTGGCACTATATAGTTCCATACAGGGCTAGCGAAGAAGCTAGCTATGTTCTCTCGTATGGGTGTGTCCTGGATGGGTCGGTCTAAGATGTCTGCTGCGTTGGTGGCTTCTATTAGGATATTCCTGGTGAAGGGTTCTAGGTCCAATGTAATGTCTGATGACAACTTGCTGATGTTTGTCATAGATTTGATGATAGCTTGTGTATGTAGATGTGGTATGTGTATTGGATTGTGGTGTAGTGATGATGCTGTGATGTTGAGATTGTTTGTGAGTGCGAGTAGTATGGGTGTATTGGCCGCGTGCATTAGAAAATGTGTTGAAGAAGATTCGTTACAAGGAATTTTGGTGTTTGGGAGGTACAATGAGTCAAACTGTAAGTGGCACATACATGGGACGCCAATAACTGCGTAGGCCGAAGCTTTCTTAGTAGTTGGTGTCATGTGCTGACAGATGACGTGGTAGTACTCCCTGTTAGTAGTCACTAAATATTTGTCTTTACCAATAGCTATAGCACGGGTTTGTATGGGTCTCAGAGGGTGTACTTGAAATGTGCAGAGTCTGGCTATGTCTGCCTGGTTACCTTTAAAGGCCGCCATGAGGCAGGTTGGCTGGTCACTGCGTATTCTAGGCATGGTCCTAGCGCATACTTTCAGTATCGAGCCTTGGCACGTAAGCAGATCTGCGTTTGTCATCTCTAAGTACAATGTCTCTGCCTCGTTGACAGCGAGGAAAGTTTTGTCAGTGTGTAATAGGGTAGATCCAGAACTTGTCGTATTTTCGGTGTTAATGGGGACATGAGTTGTAATTACTTGATATAAGTTAAATGCTGCGTCTGTGGCAGAAATGATAACATTAATATGAATGTATAAGTGAGTTTTGGAATAGGTGTATAGTGCAACTGGTTGTGAGTAGTAATATGCGGTGTCAATAATGGTTACCTCGGATCCTGGGTTCCTAATTTTGAGTTGTGTGTCTAGGGTGGCTAGTTTGAGTGCCAGTTCTGTGGGTTGGATCATATCCGGTGCTAATATTCCAGTGGACAATAATCTGAGAGAATTTTCCACCTTGTATAACCCTTGTTGGTAGGCGATCCTGGTCATTAGGACAATTACCTGAGCCGATATGATGGCTGACTGGGTAATCCTACGATCCTGGTCGGCTTGGATGGAGGTTAGGGTTGTGGAGAAGTCATCAGACCATGAGTCTATGGATTCGGTAATATTAAGTAGGGGTTCCTGTACAACGTCCTGTTGCTTTATATAAGTGTCTAGAAACTGCTGGTGTTGCTGTGTGACATCATGTAATCCTTGTGCAGTTTTAACATTGACGTCAGCCAGTGTACCAATTCTAGCATCTAGGTGATGTATGACGTTGATGATAGAATCCATGTCTCTAGTGGTTGCCAGGCCAAAGATTGATTTAAAGAGCTCCCCTAAGAATCCTAGGATAGCTCTCTTTGGCCTGTTAGTAATAGGATCCGAGAGGAAGTGTGCAATGTTCTTTAAAGTCTTAATAAAGTTAATATCTACGTTTTGTAGTAGTCGGTCGAGGTCAGCAGCTTGTTGTAACCTCTTGCCGTCATGGCTGTCATGGGGTCCTAGTGAAGTCAGTTGAAGAGTCCTGATGGTGTTGTAAATGAGTGGCTTCGGACGAGGAGCCATTGGGATGTTGTAGGGGATGGCCAGTATGACCTCGTGTAGGTCATGACCAGTGATGATTTGTCCCGGCAGCTGTTCATAGATGAGGCCGATATTTTGCCTCACTATTGGTTGTGCTGCCGTGTAGATGATGTGTGTGATGATTAATAGGAGGTAGAGTGTATACCTCATGATTCCCGAGTTGTTGGGATTTGATAGTAATAATAGTAGTAGTCGATCGTTTGTAGTAGTAATAGTTGATAGTCGATAGTTGGTGAAGGATGAGTGTAAGTGCGCAGTACTGGCGGGGATCTACCAAATTAACTGTGGGCTGCTCCTGACTGAATCGATGTGTGTAGGGGTGTGGTCACTGGGTGACTGTGGAAAGATGGGGGGATGTGTGGGAACTTATACCCTTTGGTCTGGGTACAGGGTGGTGGCTATTTCACCCTGCCATGTTGGTCGTTATCACACTCCCATAAGTGGAGCTTTTGTTTGCGCGCTCCAGTGGTGGCGCCATCCAGGGCTCAGATTGCGGTCATCCTCCTGGTGTTGTTGACACCTGCGATGCATGCGGGTGGCCGCCTGCATACACCGCTTTTCCACTGGTCTATGGGGGGGGGGTTAATAAGAGTGCGCAAACTGTCCTTTCATGTCGGATTTTGACATGTTGATAATAGTTCTATTTGAAGTGTCAGTTTGTTAAAGGAGCAGCAATAATATGGAGTCGCCCTGCCACTTACTTGTGTGGTGAAATGGGTATAGATGGATAATAATAATAGTAATAATTGATGAAGCTTGTGCGCTTTATGGTGATAAATACTGTATTTCCAGTATTTCGTTTGATGATCGGTGTGTAAGTCGTGATTCTTTGTGAATCATTATAATAGTAGTAGTGATAATAGTAGTCGTAGTAGTCAGTGTTGATCCTTTTGATATTAAAGTTGATAATATATGACAGTTGATGTCTCTTTGTAGTAGTAGCGATGATATAGTGAGCTTTTTGTTGTTTATGTAATATAGGTGATAACTCTTTTCCTCTTATATATTCTATAGTTTATATTATGGTTTTAGTCCTACCGGTGTCCTCCTCTTGACCTTGGAGTGGGCCGGCTTTGCTTTATATATATTTTTGGTTTGTAGTAGCGCTGGTCTCGCCTTATATGAATCTCCGTCTTTCTTCCATAGTTTGGTTATGAGGTCGTCGTTCGGGTCAATGAGTCTGTGAATGAAATCGTTATTTCTAACGTGACGTACTAGTTTCAGTCTATCTACATGGACTGGGTTTTTCATTGTTTTCATTGTGATCACAGATTTGAGGAGGACGGATGTCTTTGAGACGAATTTGCACACTATGTATGGACCGGAGTACACCTTCTGAAGTTTCAAACATTTTGTTCTATCCATCAGTCGGGGTACCTTGACATACACTAGTGATTCAATCTGCACCTTTGTAGGTTTTGCCTTTTTGTCGTGTTGTTGTCTCATTTGTTCTGTCCTCTTTTCGATGTTCTCAATGACCTGATTGTATGTGTAGTCTATTTTCTTTAATTTGTCAATGATGTGGAGATTTAGACTTTTTTCTTCTTCTTGATTGAGTTTGTTGTCTATTATAGTGTTTGGATTCCTTCCCTTCATAATGAAGAACGGTGTGAAGGCAGTGGTGGCAGACTCTGTGTTGTTGATGGAGAACACGAGGTGTGGTAGGAATACATCCCATGTGTCCTGGTGTTCCTCACAGTAGGCCCGTATGCCTTCAGACAGCGTCTTCACATATCTTTCAGCCTGGCCGTTCGATTTTGGTCTATAGGCCGAGCTGAAGACATGTTTTATGTTGAGGGAAGATGTCATGTTTCTGAATTTTGAATTTTTATATGACGTTCCATTGTCTGACTGGAGGTATGTTGGTATACCCTCGGCCAGAACAACCTTCTCTATGAATTCTGCGGTAGTTGTTTCCGCGTCCAATGATGTGGTAGGGTAAGCTATGCAGAATTTAGAGAACCTGTCGACCACTACCTGAATGTATACATTCTTTCCTGGTGTTGGTGGTAGTGGGCCTATGGCATCTATGTGGACAAACTGGAATGGGTAAGAAGGGGTACTATGGGCCGTCATTGGCAGGTTGTTGGTTAGGTTCATCTTTTTGGCTTTCAAACAGACGTGGCAGGTCGCTGTGAATTTCTGGACGTCGGCCGCCATGCTCTTCCAATATATTTTGGGAAGCATGGTCGACAGCATTCTCTGTGCGCCAGCGTGGCCTGCCATTGGTAGGTCGTGGAAAAGCTTCAAGATGGGAAGTCTCATGTCATCTGGGATGACAGGTTGGAATGAGAATTCCTTGTGTTTCTTCCATAGTACCGTGTTGATATGGACCAAGATATCATTCAGCATGATGTGATCATCAGCTATCCTGATAAATTGCTCCGTCTCCTTCTTGTTTTTGTCATTGGGTACCTGTCCGTTCTCTAAATACATGATGATAGCTTTCGTATGTAAATTGTATCTTTGTTCTCTTTTGAGGTTGAGGATGGAGATCTGTGGGTCGGAGAGGCTCTCTATCATTTCAATCAGATGATTAGTCTGATTGGCCAAGTGTTTTGCCATGTCTGTGGCATCTCTTCTAGGCTTCTCATTTTTCTTCTTTGGTTTTGGTTTATCTGTGGTTTTCTTAGGTTGCGGTGCCGGGGTGTGGCCTGGGACCGGTCGGGTCGCCGCAACCTGCTCTATTTGTTCTGATTGAGTTTCTTCTATGAATGTTGATAGGGCTTCTAGGGATGTAGAGGGTACTGTCAGCTGCTGTGGGGCGTGGCCTGGGACCGGTCGTGCAGCTGAATCCACTTCCTGTTGTACTGAGGCCACTATGGCTGCTAACAGTCCCTTGTATTCTGTTTGTGGAAGCCCAAAATGATGTAATTTGGTACTTGGAATGTCAGGATTTGCTCTGAGATTGGGGGTAAATCGTTTTACTTCTTCTATGTCTTCTGAGTTATCCTCCATACATTCACAATAGAAGTGATGGGTGGAGATTCTCTTCAGGATTGATTTTGGTAGTCGTTTTGGTAGAGTCAATGGTGGTTCGTCTTCTTTGAATTTCTGTGTGTGTATGTCATCCTCAAACATAATTCTATGTTGCACCCTTATGGCTTTGGGTTTTGGTGGAGGATCTGTCATTGGTGTCTTGTCTAGTGGGTAGTCTCGTCTTGACATAACGTCTGATGGTATATTTAATTTGCCTCTTATGTGTCTGATATTAAATTGAAATTGTTGAATTTTGAGTGCCCACCTTGCCCACATGTTTTTGTTATCTGATTTTGTCAACATGTGGATGAGGGCTTGGTGGTCAGTATATAACTCGAATGGTCTTCCTTCTAGGTAGTGTCTGAAGTACTCTATTGCAAATACTACTCCCAATAGTTCTCTTTGGGTGGCACCATAATTCCTTTCGTGGTCATGGAGTGCTCTGCCCGCAAAGGCTACTGGTCGTAGAACGCCGTCTTTTTCCTGGGAAAGAGTAGCTCCCAGGGCTGTACCAGATGCATCTGTTGTAAGATGGAACTGTTTGTTGTAGTCTGGGTACAGCAAGATGACGTCATTGCATATAGAGTCCTTCAGGGTCTGAAATGCAGTCTCACATTCTTTTGTCCAAACAAATTTGTTCCCATTTTTGAGTAGGTTGAATAGAGGTCGACCAATTTCACTGAACCCTTTGATGAATTTCCTATAGAATTGGGCGAGTCCAGTGAATGACCGCACCTCTTTTGTGGTCTTCGGTGTGGGGAATGTCTGGATCTTGTGGACTTTGTCTGGGGATGGTTTGATACCGTCAGTGGTGACTTTCATTCCTAGGAAGTCTAGTTCCTCTAGGAAGAATTCGCACTTGGTTTTCTTCAACTTTAGTTTGCCATTTCTTAGTGCTTCGAATATGTTTCTTAAATCGATGAAATGTTGGTCTATGGATGGTGATAAACACAAGATGTCGTCTAAATATGGGATTGCACATTTGTACTGCAGGTTCTGTAGGATCAAGTTGACTACAGCTTGGAAAGCCTGAGCACTGCTGGCGAGTCCCATGGGCATGGTCTTGTATCTATACTTTTTGGTCCTAGTGAGAAAGGCTGTGATGTCCCTGTCGTCCTTTCTAATTGGTATCTGGAAGTACCCTTGTTGGGCATCCATTTTAGAGAACACGGCAGGTCGCATTTCACCAATCATTTCTAGGCTGTCGTCTGCTCGTGGTGATGTAAGTGCTTGGTTGATTGATTGGGAATTCACATATCTTAGATCTGTCACTAGTCTGTAACCCTGCCCGTTCTTTTTCTCTACAAGAAAACTTCTGGATGACCAGGGACCCGTTTTGGTTTCCTCCAAAATGTCCTGCTTTACCAGCTTCTGACATTCAATTTCAAGTCGTTCGGCTTTGTGCGGGGCCATTCTGAATGGGTAGAACTGTAAGGGTTTGGCGTCTGGGATCAGGTTGATTTTATGGGTGTACAGATGGGTTCTTCCAATCATATTATCTTTTCCCACGAATATGTCGTCGTATTCTTCTATTAATTGGCAAAATGTTGTGAATTGATCTTCTGTGAGGCAGTCTGGTTTTTGGAAGACGTGTGATTTTTCTTTTTCTGGTTCTATGTCTATGTCCTTCCCTATGTACATGTCTTTGTCTATGTCCTGTTCTTCGTGACCTGTTGTCTCTTGTACCATATTTATATGATCTTCGTCGTCTGACATGGATTGATCCATGTCAGAGTCAGAATACTCTGAGTATGTTGGTGTTGGTACATAGAATGTTTTGTCTGACCCTGTTGATGATGCACTGTCACTGATAGTAGAGTTGTTGTCTATGTCTATGTCTCTGTCTGTCTCCTCGGGTTGTGTCTCGTCGTAGCCTGTAGATAATATATGATTTTCTTTGTCTATGTCTGTTTTTGTATATAAGGCTACGATTTCACCCTTCTGGATTTTACAGATTCTAGATGTGATATTCAATAATATCAGTGGGTGTCTGTCTCTTTGGTCAGGTGTCACGACTGAACGTTGTACGATGTAATTTGGAAGTTTGTCTGATCTGTCAAAATTGTCTGTTATACCATTGATTTGACTGACTGAGTGGTAGCATGTGACTTGGCCTGTTATGGCCATTTCGGAAAATGGAGGTATCGAAATGGCTCTCACTGCCCTGATTGGTTGAGATTTTGGAGTTGGGTCAGTGGAGTAATTGATTTTGCTTTTAGTCTTTGATAGAAAATCTGTTCCCAATATGATTGGTGAGGAACAATTTGGAAGAATTGCAAATTGATGGCTGAATGTTTTGCCTTGAATTTTGAATTTGATTTTGATAGCTCTTTTGATGTGACACAATGCTCCATCGGCAAGATAAACTTTGGACCTGATTCGTGAAAACTCATGAGGAACTAGTTTCGATAGAGTGGAGGCTAGGCCCTCTCTCATGCAAGAGACGGTGGCTCCTGTGTCTACTAGACTGGGGATGTTGGTATCTTTAAATTGTAGATCTATATTGCCATTGACCATGTTGATAAACAAAACACTCTGCTCACCTTCTTCCATGTGTAGGTCGGGGAGTGGTGGGGGGACGACTTCCAGGGTAGCTTGGACGTCGGCAGGTTTCCCGCGTACTGGTGCAGCGTTGTGGATTGTCTGTGGGTCATGTGGCGTGATGTCGATGGGCGATGCTGATTGTTCTGTGTTGGGGACTGTTTTGTCATCCTGATGAGGCCTATCCATAGGATGACAATCTAGTTTCCCGTCGTCTTGGTGAGGTCGTTCATCATGCTGACGAGCTGTGCCATGGTGTACTGTGGAGTGGGGTTTTGTGGCGTTGGTTGAAGTTGTAGTTGTTGTTGTTGTTGTGGCCATTGTTGTTGTTGTTGTGGTGGCTGCCATGATTGCTGTTGTGGCTGCCACCTTTGTTGTTGTTGTTGTTGGCTCTGGATGAGTTTGAAGTGATGTGGGGGTAGGGAACCCGTTTGAAGAAGGGTTATGATGTCTTTGGGTCCCCCTTTAAATCGATGGGTGGGAGGGATGAGGCCCATTGAGCGTGCCTTCCTGATGTTGTCGACATAGTTGATGTCGAAGTCCTCTCTCCTCCCCCTATAGTTAGGTGGTAATGCGAAGTCAGTTGGTGGAGACTGATGTGTAGGTGCAGCTGCTTGTTTGTGGTAGGTGGGTTTTGGTTTACCACCCCCCATAGCAGCTACTGTATGTTCAGTCTCCATTACTTCTTGTTGTTTCTGAAGAAGGTCTCTCAGTTTTTCGTTCTCCCTATCCTTCTCCCTTAGCTGAGCCGCTATGACTGGGTCTAGGGTGTTGTTGGATAGGGATGATACCTTATGTGTGGAGGTCTTCTTATAAAGGTACGCACACCTGAGCGCTCTACAGAGGGAAGCCCATGTAGTAGGACTTTCCGCTCTGATCGCCTCTCGGTAGTCCTCGTTTAATACTGTGGCTACCTGGATGATGGCAGCTTCTATGTCCACCCCCTTGTTTTGGAAGTGGGTGTTGGCGTCCTTTAGCCATTCTTCCATGGTGTGTAGGGTGGGGTCAAATTGGGACAGTGTCAATAGCTTGATGTCATTTTCGACATCCTTGAAGTGATGAATAAGTCCCTTCTTTATGAGATCGTAATCATCCTGTATGCTAGTGGGCTGCATACTGTACCACTCGTACGCTGGTCCAGTTAAATAGACTGCGCAAGTGACGTGGATGGGGTGATCTTCTTGGGGATATTTTAGTCTAACAAATCGTTCTAGGTCTGTGAACCACTTGCTGGTGCTCATTTTAATGTCCGGTTTCGAAAATCTAATTGGTTCCCGGATGGTGTATTTGCTTGCTTTTGATATGGCGCTAGCCAGGTCGCTAATGGACTTGTTGTTCCTATATTCTGCGATATCAGATTTCAGTCTTTCTAGCTCTGCCTTATGGGCCGCTAGTTGCTCATCTAATTTTCTTGATATCCTATCGTCTAGCTCTCGTTGTCTTTCTACCTCTACCTGATCGTCTCCAGCCATGTTGACAGTGGGTTCAACACGAATGGGAGAGGTGGGTGGGGTAGCTATGTCTATAGGTATAATAGGTACAGTGTCTATAAGTGTTGTTTTAGAATGTCTTACTGTGTCCTTGTAGATGCAGGAGGTGGACTTGGTGATGTGCTTGTTGTTGCTTGGTCCTTTCCTCCTGGTGGGTTGTAGACCTGATGTTGGTGCTGGTCCCTGGCTCCTAGTGTGCCTCCGTGATGATAGGTCACTGAGGGACTGGTGTCTCTGCATTAAAAAATTTCTTCATGGTCGCAGGTAGCTGAAGGTTGCCCGGTTCTCTACCACTCTGTGGCTAGGGAAAACCCTTCCACATCAATGAGGGCGTAAAGATGAGGTGAGACGTCAGTTTCAATACTTGGTATCTTTTATTAATAATAATAATATTAATATCAGAGTACCAGTCACTAGGGCTCAGTATATAAGTTACTGATGGTTGCAAGATGATAAGTGATTTCCTCCTCCATCTGACCGGGGTATAAGTACAGGTGCCCGGCAGGTGCAGGGGGTGCCCATGTGACCGGAAGTAGATGTAACAGTGGTTTTCATTGGATAATATACATTTGACATTTGATTGGATAATTATATATTCATGGCTTTAACATATGGTGTGCGCTGGACCGCGGGTGGGGAGCCTGGGTCCAGTGCATTATGGGTAATGGATTACATAATAAGTAGCATGCACACATGGGGGCTTTGTCCCCTGCCTCCAGGTGGCCTCCAGCCGGCTCAAGTGGCTTTGGCGGTGCCACACTGATTAAGGGTGTCCAGCTTTATAGCATTGTTTTATGTGTTGACAGTTAATCCTTGGGGTCAACATATTGTGTATAGGTGACCGGTCAGTGCCTTGTCGTCTGGAGGGGCTGACCGTTACCTATTGTCCCTGGGATAAGGGTCTGCTTGTGATCTATGGATTAGTTATGCATGGGGGTTAGTTTGGCTTGGCTTAGTGAGTAATATGTATGTCTGACGTCTAGGTGTACTTTGATGGACATATGGATTGAAAATATGTATAAAGTATTGTGCGTATTACAACTAATAATAAATATGAATATTAATAATCATAAATCATAATTATGACGTAATATGACGTAATATGACGTAATACAATTGATGAAGGTATAATAAGGGGTTTTGTGGCGTGACACTAGGTACATAGGCCTACTCTGAACATACTACTCCGTCGATGGTACTCTGAGACTATACTCTACCACATTGTTTACGCCCCCCCCCCCCTCCTTGAGAGGAGGGGTCGGAAATTGTTATGCCCCCCCCCCCAAACCCACCACCCCAGCCCTGCTGATGAACACTCCCTTAGGGAGTGATCACTTTTTAACAAAAGGGGGGGTGGTGGGTTTCGACGCGGAGCGCGCGAAATTGTTTACACCCCCCCGGTCGAGGGATCAAAAAATGTTTACCCCCCCTTACGGCCGAAAATTGGCTTGCGTGCGGGCCCTTTGAAGCATAGTAACGCGCCGGCTTTTTGGCTCAATACAGGTTAAATTCTTTTGACCCCCCCCCCCCAAGTCCAAGAGGGGTCCAAATTTTTTTGCCCCCCCCCTCCAGTCAAGGGGTCTAACTTTTTTTGCCCCCCACCCAAACCCACCACCCCCCCCCCCCTGTTGTTAAAAAATGATCACTCCCTTAATACCTACACCAGGAGTAGGCCTACCCGATCATACATTGTAGGCCTAAGGGAGTGATCATTTATTACATGTATCAACAGGGGGGGTGGTGGGTTGGGGGGGGGAGGAAATTTGGACCCCTCTTGGGGGGGGGGGCAAAAAAATTTGGACTCCTCTTGGGGGGGGGGGCAAAAAAAATTGAACCTGTTTTGAGCCAAAAAGCCCGCGCGTTACTATGCTTCAAAGGGCCCGCGCGCGAGCCGATTTTCGACCCTAAGGGGGGGAGGTAAAAAATTTGTAGGCCTAGATCTATCTAGTAGTAATCTAAGAGTAGGCCTACCATACCAAACACAGGAGTAGGCCTATGGTAGGCCTATAGAGTAGGCCTACTGTCAGTGTCTATGGTATTCTCAGAGTACTGTCAGTGTCAACGCCCCCCTCCCCCCCCCCCCTCAATTATAAATAATGCCTCTGCCTCAGAGAGGGCCATTCCCAGCCCCAGCTAGGACGAGTATGACATGGCCGGGTGTCTCCCGGACTACTTTGACCACTCCCTGTGCATTGACCTACATAAGCCTCAAGTACGACAAGCCTCAGCGACGGCAAAGCCTCAGCGACGACGAGCCGGCTCGAGGAATGGTCTTATGGATCTTGCCTATGCTTTGTATGCCTAGTTTAAGATCCCAATATGGTGTCTAAAAGTGGTTAAACAGGACCCAGCCAACAGAAAATGAAGGGAGACACATCCAACAACAACTGGAGGAAGTTTTGGAAGATGGATGGCAGGTTTGGAAGAAGATATTAACAGATGAAAATCAGATCCCATTTTCAGCTTGAGAAACCACATGTTAGAGCTGCTCAGACCAGCTCAGACCAGCTCAGACCAAGGTAGGAGTGAACTCTTTATTAATAAGTCAAGACAAGTCAAGTCTTCAGTCAGTCAAAGAAGTCATCCTATACAGTCAAGTCATGTCAAGTCAACTTGTGGTTTAATAGTCTTGTCAGTTACAAAAAGTGTCTGTAACTGGCATATTGCCAAGCCTCATATAGACTGTAAATGGAGATCTAGTCTCTTCAAACCAATGCCAATCTAGCCCTTCAAGCTAAAGTCCCAGTCAACAGTGTATTAAGCCAACACTACAGTCAGTCAACTGGAAGCCAAGTGACAATTTCGAGAGGACGAAGTTCTACCATCGTACCCAACAAGAGGGAGAAACAGTTGAGTGTTTTGTCAGAAACCTACACGAGCTGGCGGAACATTGTAGCTTCGCCGAAAAAGAAGACGAGCATATCCGAGACCGCCTAATCGCGGGTATGCTGGACAAGGTGCTGTCGCGAGACCTACAAATGGAGCAAGACACATTGACGCTCCAGAAAGCCGTAGATACCGCCAGACACAAGGAGCTCGTCCAGTCTAACGACGACGCGTCAGTCAACGCAGTCAACAGGAAGTACCAGAATCAATCGTCCAAGTCGTACCAGGGTCAAAGTCAGTCAAGTCAGTCCAAGCCGAAGTGCACCAGCGGTGTTCACTTCTTATACTGCCTGTATGTATGGTGATACTGTGTATTTTCAAAACTAACTGATGCTTTTTTCTCACCCTCAGGTCGCTGTCCCTCTCTGTGGCTCGGGCAGGTAATGATTGCAGACGCTACAGTAGGGGACGAGAACCATCCTCCCTGCTGCCCCCCCCCTTCTATCACAACTGGAACAAGGTGGAAGACCGTAAGGTTGTACACCCATTGACTCTATCATTAATAAGATCTGCCGGATTGATTAAAATATCACTTAATTAATAAGTAATTAAATTATGAATTGACTCTGGACACCGCGCTCTTCATGCTGCGCCTGCTGAAGAAATACCTACCGGTAGTTAATGCATGTAGCTGGTTATACCATAGATATACTCATGGTATATGGATGTGGTCTAGTGTCCTATACAATGACTGTTAAGTGTGCATTATGCATGTAGCTGGTTATTCAAATATAAAGACATTCGTGATATATGGATTTGGTCTTGTATTTCATTTAATAGCCTCTAAACATGTATCATTATTCCCTACCTACTAACGCTAGCCAGACTTGATGAAGGACTGTCACCACACTAGTGATCCATACTACCCAAGCTGGAAAAGGACGACTAACCACTATCTTCTACTCTCTCTCTACTCCTGTGGACTATGGTAGGACAATTCCTATACTATTGTGATATATTATTATGCTTATACTTCTTATAAGCATGGGGCCCGGCCCCCCCCATTTTCTCCCTCGCTCGCATATCGATATGAGAAAAAATTGGATGTATTCAGGCAGCGATAAGTGCATAAGCCTGTTTATCACATTAGGTGATGAAAACTGTGTGGGGGGTGAGAGAGAGAGCCACAACATGGACGGGAGGGTGGTACATGGTCAAATGTACTTAATGGTACATCGCTCCTTCGCTTGACCTTAGGGGGGTCAAAGGCCTACATTTTGGTCACTTGAATATTAGAAGTTTACAAGCCAATAATAACATGGACCTCTTCAGGCAGTATCTGATTGACTCTGGTTTCCATTATTTCTGTATAGGTGAGTCCTGGCTAACGGAAAAAATCCCTAATAATAATATTGACATACCAGGCTATAACATTACTAGGTTGGATAGAATGGTAGCAGGTAGGGGTGGTGGCCTGGTCACCTATATAAAGCATGGTGTAACATACTCTGACGCAGAATTGTCCCAGTATAATATTAGCAATGATGATTTAGAACTTCAATGGGTGGTCATTTCTAACCCCAACATGCGCAGGCTTGTTATAGCTAATGTATACAGACCACCTTCAGGTAACCTACCAAACGCTATTACTCTGCTCTCCGAGGCTTTTAATAATATTGACTCAGCTAAGTATCCTGAATCATATATTATGGGTGACTTTAACACTGATTTTAAACAATTCAGCCCTAGTAAAACCAAGGTTAGGAACATGTGTGCACATCTCGGGCTCAGGCAATTGATCACTCAGATCACAAGGTTTAATATTAAAGGTAACCACACTATTATTGACTTGATCATGACAAATTCAATCCATGTTGCTCATAGCGGGACAGCCACTATGAACTTGTCCGATCATGAGATGATATATTTTACACGCAAGCATATGACACTTCCTCAAGAAAAACTCTGCTTTATTGGCCGCTCATATAAGAATTATGCTCCTATTGCTTTTACAAATGAGCTCAAGAACCAGGACTGGAACAATTTCAACACATGCACTAACCCTGAGGAAGCTTGGGATATGTTCACATGTATGATTAGTAGATTGCTTGATATTTATTGCCCATTAAAGCAATTCAACATTGGACATGCTAAGGCAAAATGGATGGATGCTGGACTCTTGGCCTTGATTAAAGATAAAAATCTTGCTATGAAAAAATATAAAAAAACATTAGATGTTGATGACTATAACATTGCAATTTATCTTCGAAATTACACCAAAAATCAATGCAGATTAGCAAAAAATAGATTTCACAAAAATTTAATAGACAACAACACCCATGATGCCCGCAAATACTGGAGAGCACTTAATTCCATAGTTAACCCAAAGCCGACATCAAATTGCTTCAGCCTGATTGACAAAGACAACAACACTCCTGTACCTAATATTGAGATTGCTAGCTTTATCAACACTTATTTTGCCACTATAGGTGAAAAACTTGCAAAGGACCAAACCAGGCCTTGGGCATATGATGGTCAAACCATAAATACTAATTTTAAGCTCACCCCTGTTACAGTTGATGATGTGACTAAACTAACTATGAAAATTAATACTAACAAATCTTCTGGAATTCCTCATATCTCCTCTCAAGTTATTAAGGACTGTCTCCTAACCCTACCGGAAAAATTTACCTTTATAATCAATTTAATTATTTCCTCTTCTTTGTACCCTTCCCAATGGAAGATAGCCACAGTCAAACCATTACCTAAAGGTGGTGACCCTTCTGACGTTAACAATCTTCGTCCTATATCCATTCTGCCTGTTGCCACTAAAATAATGGAAAAAATTATACATAAACAACTCACTAACCACCTAACTGCACAGAGTGTACTAACAGATAGCCAGGATGGGTTTAGGAGCCATAGATCTACTATTGATAGCTTATCTAAATTTACTAACA
The DNA here is from genome assembly GCA_947462335.1 of Harmothoe impar. Classification (NCBI taxonomy): domain Eukaryota; kingdom Metazoa; phylum Annelida; class Polychaeta; order Phyllodocida; family Polynoidae; genus Harmothoe; species Harmothoe impar. Next base: position 77,411,053 of record OX381711.1, read on the forward strand.
AAATATGTAACGCTGCCAATAGAGGCCTAGCAACCACAGCCATCTTCCTCGTTTTTAGAAAGGCCTTTGACACCATTAACCATAACATCCTAATTAAAAAACTAACAAAAATAGGTCTACACGATGATTTTACAAGATTAATAAGAAACTACCTGTCAGACAGAGTACAATCTACATTTGCAAATGGCATTGCCTCCCCCCCTCACTCTGTTGCCTGTGGTGTTCCCCAGGGCTCTGTCCTGGGGCCGCTTCTCTTTATCATATATATTAATGATCTCAATAAAATTCTAAAAAATATGCTTAGTCAGCATTATGCCGACGACACAGTATTATTCATAGAACAAAGCTCTGATACCCCTGATTTACAAGATAAAATTAACTCTGATTTACAACAGGTACATAACTGGTGTCAAAGTAATAAATTATCTCTAAACACTAAAAAGACTAAAGTCATGCATTTTGGTTCGCAAGCTATTCTGAAAAAGGCACAGAAACCCATACTAAAGATAAATAATATTAAACTAACAACTACTAACACTTACCGGTACTTAGGCATGACACTAGACAATAACCTCAATTTTAAGGAGCACACCAAAATCCTACTAAAAAGCGCTAACTTTAAAACCTACTTATTCAGAAGATCTCGTCCTGAACAAACTGATGAGTCAGCTCTAAAAGTTCTTGTTTCTATGATCCTTCCAGTCATTGACTATGGTGACATTCTATATGGTATTACTAACAAAACATTATTGACTCAGCTACAGAGTTGCTTTGAAAGGGGGCTGAAGACTGCATTCTACATGGACGAGGACAGGAGGGATGTTGGTAAACTGATGTCAAAGGCAAAGGTTAATTTGTTGGAAGATAGGAGAAAAATGCATTTAAACACAGCTGCCTTTAATATCTCAATTATTCCTGGTAATATTGATAACAGGGAGATAAGGACCAGAGCCCATGATGGTAAGCTTTTATTGGTTAAATGGCCTAAAGACCCCTTCTATAGGAAGAGCTTGGAATATAGATTGCCCACTACTTGGAATGAACTAGAAATTCCAACTAGGAAAATTGTTCTAAAAAGCAAATTCCAAGGGTGGAACAGCAAACATTTTCTTGACAAATGTACTCAGCCCCCCCCCCTGGTCCGTGAGGACATTATGTCCTGTGGTTTTCTCTCTCTCTCTCTCCCCCCCCCAACACAAATGGTAACATATAAAGAACATCTCATAATTTTGCTCATAAATACAGTGTGCTACAAACATCCTAGCACATTGTATCGGCACATTGACATCGTGCCATGACACACTAACATCGTGTCGGGACATCAACATCAGTCCCATCTATTTTCTTATACTAACCCCCAGATTCATTTTCTGGAATAACAATTGTCATTGGGCACAAGCCCCAATAAAACTAATCTCTGAGTATTAACCCCTTCCTTAGTGGAAGACTACTTGGATTATAGTTCATTGCATCATGTAATAATGTATTGTGTTGCATGTATCAACTGGCTGATGCCAATGATACATGACACACTGTCTGTACTAATTTAATTACTCCCCTCAGGAGAATTTATGTATTATAGTAACATATATATAGACATATAGCATATACTCTATGTAGCAAACAGGCCCTGGGCCTACCTTATAGAGTCTAAATAAACGAATTTCAACTCAACTCAACTCACCCAGTGCGGGTATGTCCATAGGTCCCCTGCACTGGATGCGTGTCCAGCATAAGGAAAAATGTGTAAGATCTGCTCGAAAGTCGGACATTTTGCATCAGTCTGTCGCAGTAAAAATGTTCGAGAGGTCTTTCACGAAGACGATAGTCAGCCAAACGACCAGTTTTGCAGTGCCGTGAACTTTGACCACTTCATGGGGGCCGTGAACTGTGACGACAACGATTCGGCATGGAAAGTCACCCTAAGCCTGGGTAATTCGTCCGAAACGTTCAAAATCGACACAGGTGCCGACGTGTCGATTATGTCATACCCGACCTATCTCAAGGTCAAGCCGAGACCACCACTGAAGGATATCAAGGTCAATTTGTCGAGTCCAGGTGGTCCACTCAATTGTCGAGGACAGTTCATTGCCAGTACTGTCTTCATAGGTCAAAAGTATCACTTTCGAGTGTTAGTCATCGATGGAAACGTCGAAAGTCTCCTTGGTCGGGGAGTCGCCAGCCGAATGAACCTCATTGTGAGAGTTCATACAGTCGTCGAGGATATAGGATGCCCCAAGACCGACCCAGTCAGGATCGTCCTAAAAGAGAATGCTCAGCCTTCTGCCGTCTCCGTCGCCAGACGTGTCTCATTCCCACTTGTCGAAAAGGTGAGAGATGAGGTCAAACGTCTAATCAACCTTGGGATCATCAAGAAAGTCACCAGTCCTACACCTTGGTGTGCTCCCATGGTTCCAGTCATGAAAAAGACTGGAAAAGTCAGACTATGTGTCGACCTGAAAAAGTTGAACGTGAACATTGAGAGAGAAAGATTTGTTCTGCCGACCTTGGAGGATGTGACGTCAAGACTCCAGGGAGCGACGGTCTTCTCATGCCTCGACGCAGCAAGTGGTTTCTACCAAATCCCGCTCGAGGAGGACAGTCAAGACCTAACCACGTTCATAACGCCTTTCGGTCGCTATTGTTTCCGACGCCTGCCGTTCGGAATCACCTCTGCCCCAGAAATCTTCATGAGAAAGATGCTCGAAGTCCTCGAGGGGCTAGAGGGGGTGTTCGTCTACATGGACGATATCCTAGTCTTCGGCAAGGATACCATCGAGCACGATGGTCGTCTGTCAAAAGTCCTTGAAACCCTTGACCAGTCAGGTTTAAAGTTAAACCACGATAAATGTCTCTACAGAAAGTCGGAACTGAAGTTCCTTGGTCATCTGTTTAGCAAGGATGGAATCCGAGCTGATCCCGAAAAAGTCAAAGCCATTGAGGAACTGCCACAGCCAGATTCAGTCACCAAACTACGCCAGTTCATGGGCATGGTACATTACCTTGGGTCGTACCTTCCCCATCTGAACTCTGTCACAGGTCCCCTGAACGATCTACTGAAGTCAGACCGTGAATGGACGTGGGACGTAGCTCAAGAAGATGCGTTCCGCGAGACAAAGGAACTGATATCCTCAACACCAGTCTTGTCATACTACGATGTCACAAAGCCGATCATCGTCAGTGCCGACTCCAGCTCTTACGGGCTGGGAGGTGTGCTCCTGCAAGAGCACGACTCCGTCCTCAAGCCGATTGCCTTCTCTTCACGCACATTGACAAGTAGCGAGCAGAGGTACGCCCAGATTGAAAAAGAGTGTCTCGCAAGTGTCTGGGCGTGCGAGAAATTCTCGAGGTATATTTGTGGTCATGGAGACGTGCCGGTCAAGATCGTGTCCGACAACGGCCCTCAGTTCACATCAGCCGAATTCAAAGAATTCTCGACAAAATACATATTCAACCATATCACGTCTAGTCCGTACCTCCCAAATTCTAATGGGGAGGCCGAAAGAGCTGTCTATACCGCCAAACAGATGCTGAGCCAAAAGGACCCATAGCTTGCCTTATTGGTGTACAGAGACACTCCAATCGCAGCCACTGGTGCCAGCCCATCACAGCTCATGATGGGAAGACATCTCTGCACCACGCTCCCAGTACCGTCATCTACTCTGGAGCCTATATGGCCTGACCGCGAGACGATCCTCGCCAGGGATAAGCGGTACAAGGCAACAACCGCAGAAAATTATTATCAACATCACGGCGTAAGGCCACTTCAACCACTCCAACCAGGAGAACCCGTCTTGGTTAAGACCGACATCCAGAAGGGTTGGAAGGAGAAAGGAATAATACGAGGGGAAGCAAGTACTCCGCGATCGTACCAGGTCGAAACCCAGTCAGGAGTCCATCGAAGGAACCGCCGACATCTCAAGCAGATGCCACCAACCACCATGCAGCCTACAACTACTGCCACAGTTCCACCGTCAGGCAGTACACCACCACCCAAGCCCATGGTCAGGCCACCTTCAATGCCAGGTGCACCACCAATGCCTTCCGGCTCTGCACCGAGCGTAGAGCCTAGACGATCAGCACGCACTACTACTTAGCCGACTCGCCTGATCGAGTCTAAAGAGTAGGGAAACCCATGGTAAAGATGGGTTCTAGGGTGACGTGCTAGCAACCGCTCCCCTATAGTTTAGCCAAACCGTAACGAACTATATACTCTCATATAAGTAACGCTAAGTCATTCATTAGTAACAAACATTGTAAGAGACTCTTTGTTCCAAAAGACTATACCAGTGCTCAAAGTATATCTGATCTTAAAGACTCAAAGGACAGTTCATAAGCTATACCTTTATTATCTTAAAGGGGGAGATGTTGTATTATCGCCGACGCTATTAGCGCTATTGTGCGCTACCCGTTGCAACTCCTGTGGGCTGCTATGTGCACCCTTTTCAGTCTCTGCTATAAACATCCGGTACTTCCGGTTTATCATGCCCAACTCGTCGATCTTGCCTATGCGTTGTATGCCTAGTTTAAGATCCCAATAGAAGGTAAGCAGTAAGCTGGAGAGGTTTCCTTACCTGTGTACTTGGTGATACACTGTGTAGGGGGTGGGTGACGGGGGTGGTCGGGTCAGGGGACGACAGATCTGAAACAGAAACACAAATAACCATTTTTCAACACTAGAGGACGGGGGTTGGAAATTTGTTCACCCCTTCCCCACCCCCAAGCAAGCTCGAAATTCCCCCTCTCCCAACTCCGACAAAAATCTTTCACGCCCCCCCCCCCCTCCCAGTCAAGTGGAGGGGGGGGGGCATCAGCACTCCCATTGATTGAGCTTCCAACCTAGGCTCTGGCCGTAGACGTAGTATTATTAGAGGCTTTGCCAAACTCCCTTAGCCTTACTAAGGTTAGGCCCAGCCTAAGGGAGTGTTCATTTATTAGCCAAAAAGCCTGCGCGTTACTATAGTTCAAAGGGGGGGGGGGCGAAAAATTTTCGGCGCCTTCAACGAGGGGGCGCGAAACGTTACACGCGCTCTCGAGGGGGGGGGGGCATAAAAAATGTTCACCCCTCCGCACGAAATCTCACCACCACACCCCCTGTAATTAATAAATGAACACTCCCTAAGTCTAACTCTTAAGACTCTTTTAGTTATGCTTAGTCATGCCCCTCCCCCTCTTCTACCCCCCCGCCCACCTCCCCACCCCCCCCCCCCCCCCCAACTACTTAGCAGGTCGGTACCCCGACCGGTAGGGTTAGTGTCAGAGCACGTCTTTAAAATGCCCTTCCCCCCTCCCCCTGGCCCTAGTAGCAAGGTTAATAGCTCCCGGTCCACATTCGTTATACTCACGGATACTCTGCCACTACCCGGTCCTCATGCACGGTCGTATGCACGTGGAAACGACTGAAATGAAGGCGAATTCAGTCAAATGTCGGCCAGTGTTGTTGTCGTGCTGCCATTTTGCATCCAGGGTGGTTCCGTCGTTTTCCCCCAGGTGGCGACAGCTCGGACGCATGGCGTCCTCTGGAGGAGAGCAGCTTAACTAGGTCTTCCTGACATTCTGGAAAGAAGCAGGGTATCTAAACTGCTCTCTGAGAGTTTTAACTCTGCAGTAAAGGCGTCATTGATCAAACATAGCCTTGGTATATATTCAACCTACGATTTAAAGAAAAGTTAGGATGTAATTTACATGAACCGTAAGTTACAAATGTTGACACCCGTACAGAGAGTTGCAAAATATAAAAATGCCACCTCTCATTACAAGATGAGATTAGACCAGCAGAACTGGGTCACGCCGACCTCATTCTTTTGGTGAAGTGGATTCGTCACGTTGTGAGTAAGAACATAATTTAGTCACTATTTCCTGATGTGAGAGTCTATGACAGCTGTATATTACGTATGGGTTACCATGGTCATACCAAGATCAGTTGCATGTATCACAAAGTGACGGACAGTTTCATTTATATGTCAATTTTCCACTGTCACTGGTGTCAGTATCGCCGCCGCCGCTATCAGTATCACCGCCGCCAGTGGTGATGCCAGTCATTTTATTAATTACAGGGCCTGTCAGGGGGGTGGTGATATTTTTTACGCCCCCCCCCCCCCCCTCTTGAGAGCGCGTGGAACGTTTCGCGTACCCCGAACATTTTCAGCCCCCCCCCCCCGTCTGAACTTTAGTATTGAACGCGCTGGCTTTTTTTGCTAAGGGAGCGTTCATTATTTATGCCAGGGGGGGGGGTGTGCAAATCAGGGGGGGGGTCATTTTTTTTAGGGGTATTCGGAGGGGGGGGGTCTTTTTTTTTCAACCTATTCTTAGGGGGGGGGTCTTTTTTTTCAACCTATTCTGAGGGGGGGGGTCATTTTTTTTAGGGGTATTTATTGGGAGGGGTAATTTTTTGACACAACGTGACGCGAATTTCACGACACATGTCGCGACTTGGGGTCATAAAGACGGTAGAACTTTGCTAAATTTCTTGCCTACCAATCAACACATGAATGATTCACTACTTTTCTTTTCCTAAAGCAACAATAATTAACTGGAGAAAGAGCATTAATTCAACACGAGAAGAGTACAGAATGTAGGGAGTCTAAACAGAAAAGCTATCAGTGTGCAGTTAGATGAATGCTATTGTGGCACCGAAATATGACAGTACTGTATCCGAAATAGTTTGGGTTAATTGGACTTTAGCCTTGCCCATCACGTTTTGGCATCCATATGCAAGGGTGAACTTGCCTACATTTTTAGACCCTGCCTTTCTTCCCAATAGAGGAGCAGATGCATAGTATGCAACATGCAGATCTACCTCATATAATGTTGATACATTGTAGCTTAGGTCCACTCCACCAGTCAAAGGCGTGATTACACTACCGTAAAACCTCGCGTATAAGCCTAACTCGCGTATAAGCCGCACCCTGACTTTGGGCTGATCATATAAGCCGCACCAGCGATCTGATTATGGTGACTTTTATATTGTACCATAGGAGCAAAAACTCGCGTATAAGCCGCACCCTGACTCTGTGCCGATCCTATAAGCCGCACTGGCGATCTGATTCGCGTACAAGCCGCGGCTTATACGCGAGGTTTTACGGTAGTCATGATACACACTTTTCCTTGGTATCTTGTACCAGACCCTGCTAAATGAGCCACAGCGTTCTGATTGCAGAGCTCTCAATATTTTTAGAATACCTTCACCATCTCCCTGATAGCTGCCTGCTTCTCACAGATTCTAGGACTTATAAAATCAGCAGACTCATAGAGTAGACATGATCATCCCACTATAAATCGGTGTACCGAATGCCTTGAAATGTAGCAAATAGCCACCAGATCCACAGAGTTTTCTGCTGCGGATGCCACTCCTTCTGTCGCCAATTTCTAAATCTCCCTCTAAGTTCATCTTTGGCTTCAACAGAAATCAGGCACTGAATAATCATTGCTACTCATCGCTACTTGGCCTCATCAGAATTTTTAGAGCTCTATATTTGGTTCTGGTCAAGTTGCTTCCGATGCTCTGCAGGGTTATCAGTGAGTTATTCATCACTATTTTAAAGCTTTTATTTTTTTGGAGTCAATGCATTCCCATGGCTTGGTTATACTGACCACACACTAGAATATTGAAGGCAGGTACCTTATGGCATTTCCTCAAATAAAGGTTATCAACTATGGTGCACGTAACATCCATGCATACCATTGATGGCTTAACCCTTTCACCACTGGGTTTCTTGTAACTCAATGCAATTTTGTGCAATATATTGGCTTACCGTGTGGAAGGGGTTAAGCGATTGTAATTGATCCGTGCCGTTATATAACAAAGACACATTCCCCTGTGACTCTTTGTTCAACTTCAAATTCTCACCCTCAGCTCCCTATTTCTTACTGATCCTAGCCTTTGGAAAACCAAACTAGGTTTAAATAGTGATCTTGTTCCTTTAACTGCAAATTATGATACCAGGATACATTAAAATGGGCCGATTGACCTCTAGATTTTCAAAATTTTCTTCAGGTTTGCCACTATTATAATGTCCAGAGCATCCCTTCATCAAACATCTTTGTTTTAAGCTGCAGTAGCGCGGAACAGGGGGGGGGGGGGGGCTGGGGGCCTAGTAAAGTGGGGGAGCCAATCTTTTTGGGAAACATGAACATTCTAGACTCAGACTACCCAAGAATACACCAATCTCGAGGTAAAATTCCTAAAACTTTCTTGAAAGACAAGCTCAAAGTCCCTCAGAACACATCAATTTCAATGTAAAATTACAAAATTTCCCAGGATCATATGGTAGACTTCCGACCACTCTGAATACACTAATATAAAGGTCAAATTCCCAAATTTTCCTGGGGCTTGTGGCCCCAAAACAACCATTTGTTTCTCCCTCTAACCAACCCTCATCAGCTGGCTTTGGGAGCTGGGCCCCCCAACTTTATCCACCTTCCGCGGCCCCTGAGATGGGCCATTTCATGGTACTTCTACCAAACAGTATTAGCAGGACTTGTAGGTGGGGACCAAAATAATCACACCAATTTTTAGCAAAAATATCAAACGTGCCACGGAAACAGAAAAATGCGCGCTCTCCACATAAATATATTCACCATATTGTTATGCCCTATAACCACTCCCTCAAATAATGGTTAAGCACATGCTATAATAGGTTATAGTATAGGACTATGTGGACTTTGTATGTCGTTGATGCCATTATTAAGTATTTATAAACGTCTATGGTGAGGGGGGGGGGCATTTTTTTTCAACCTATTCGGAGGGGGGGGTCTTTTTTTTTTGACCCATTCGGAGGGGGGGGGGTCTTTTTTTTTTGACCCATTCAGAGGGGGGGGGTCTTTTTTTTTGGACGTATTCGTTTTGCCAAACGCCCGCCCCCCCCCTGCCATAAATAATGAACGCTCCCTAAAAAGGGCCTTAATTTTTTTTACGCCCCCACCCCTCAAGTCAAGAGAGGTCAGAATTTTTTAACCCCCCCCCCCCTCAGGAGGGGTCGGACATTTTTACGCCCCCCCCTGTAACTAATAAATGAACATTCCCTCATTCTAGTTTGATGACATGCCATTCATTTAAAAGCACTCTCAGTGGATTTTGTGCCAGTGGGAATCAGCCTTTAAACTTGGTAGTTGAAAATTATCCGATATGTTGAAGCCCAGGGGGTCTCACTTTGAAATATTACCATTTAGGGAGTGTTCATTTATTAGTTACAGGCGGGGGTGGTGGGTTTGGGGGGGGGCGTAAAAATTTCCGAACCCTCTTGAGGCTCATGGTACCATACCAGTTGACCCGAGCACCCAATCTTTTCAGGACAGTCCCTGTCATGATAAGATATTACGCAATATTGTCCTGTGTCTCCTACCCACATAAACAGAACGACGAACATCCCGGACGAACCCCTTGTCCTATACATCTATTATGTTATGTCTCACAAGGACAATTATGGACATCTTATGTAATATTTTGGACAATAACATTGTCGAGCTCCGAGACTTTCTACCCCCTTGACTCTCTGTTGAAGACAATTAAGGGACAATAATGGACTTGTTATATAATAGGCCTACTTGGGGCAATTACATTGTCCACTAGACTGCTAACCCATGTTTTGCCGGGGACGACTTCCCCTTGTGTCCCAGTTGAAGACAATTTAGGGACAATTAGGGACTTGTTATATAATACTTTTGGACAATTACATGGCCCACTAGACTGCTAACCCATGCTTTGCCAGGGGTGTCTTCCCCTTGTTTTGTCCCACGAACAGTTTATGTAACACCACATAGGACACAACAACAAGACGTCCTAAAGGGGTTGTTCGGAAACTGAGACTTCTTCTCAGGAAATTTGAGACATTGTGAGACAGTCCCTGTCCTGAGAAGACTGGGTGCTCGGGTAGACTGGTACCGCGTCAATTGCCCTCTTGAGGGGGGGGGGATGTAAAAAATTCTGACCCCTCTTGAGGGGGGGGGCGTAAAAAATGTAGCCCCTTTTTAGCAAAAAAAGCCCGCGCGTTACTATAGTTCAAAGGGGGGTGGGCGAAAAATTTTCGGCGAGGGGGGGGCGCAAAACGTTCCACACGCTCTCAAGGGGGGGGGGGCGTAAAATATTTTCGCCCCTTCGCGCGAAATCTCACCACCCCCCCCTGTAATTAATAAATGAACACTCCCTTAACTAAATGCCACTTTTATCAATGAACTGAATGGGCCTCCATTTTATATTCATCAGAGGTACCGGTATTGAATCACATAAGATAACAAACTCTACGATAGCTGACCTACTCATGCTAAGTACTAAAATCTCCCTTTACCTTACAGAGAACTACATAATGACCACTTATTGACAAAGAGACGCAGAGAAATCGGAGACACGCTACCACGTCACATCTCAGGTACCACTTCTCTTAATCACTGAGGCATCAAACTATTGTATATTCCCCTGTACTACCCGCGAACCAAATTCAGCTTTTATTTGATACCAGACATGCCTTTTGTGGCTGGGAAAATCCCTGTCACGTCAATGTGGATAATAAAGATGGCGGATGAGACGTCAGATGTAGTACTTGGTATCTTTTATTAATAATAATATTAATAACAGAGTACCAGTCACAGGGCTCAGTGTCGTAAGATGTTACTGATGGTTACTGATTTCCCTCCAGCTGACCGGGGCTTAAAGGTGTCACAGTACAAATTCGCCCCCAGAATGTTGTAGTCGTAAATAGTGCCAATGAAAAACGGTACTACTGTGCATATAATCAGTGGTAGGAGGCCTTAAATTTGTCACAGAAACATAATCTGCGGCCCAAATTGTTCCCAAAGACCTTGGCAAAAAAAATATAAAAAGTTGGTTGTTGCCATGGTAACCCTGGGTGGTGATTGGAGGGGTCAAAGGTCAAGGTCAAAGGTCGCTGGGCACCTGTAAAATTTCTCCAGTTTGGGTAAGTCAGTTTCCATGGCAACTAGCGCAAAATCGGAACACACTTTTTTATGCGGGATGCAAATAAAAAAAACAGATATGTGTTAAGCTTTAATTCAAGGGGTCATTCATTACTGCACACTCAAAAGAACCCAACCTTTTGCCGGTCTGAAGGAGAAAAATAGGGTCAGAACCAGAAATTTTATCGGCTATTTGTACCGTGACACCTTAAAAGAGAGGGTGGTTAAGTCTATATTTTGGTCTCTGGTAGGGATTTTATGGCTTTTTCATGGATCTTTCGCACCAATATAGATAGAATGGGTGCAGCAGATGCCAATTTTACCTTGGGTCTTTTGTCTTTAATGGAAAATTTGCCTCTAAACCCGGAAATTTGAGCCCGGAGGGAGGTTGAGGCTAATTGCCACAGAAACTACTCCCAAGAATTTTTTTCATATTCAAGTTCAAAGGGCCTAAAAATTGTGAAAAATACCATAAATTATACTTATTTTATGGCAAACATATGGAACATTCCTTTGAAAACAAGATCAAAGTCCCATCTCAGAATTTTTGATTGTGTCGTTAAGCGTTGCCATGGTAAATATACACGCTATGTCCCAAAAAAACCCTAATTTTGGCCCTAAAACTGCAAATTTGGGCCTAAATCCCGGGACATTGGGCCCTTATTGACTGCCTTGGTGATTTCTGTTTTGAGTGTAGGCCTTATCCAGTTATAGGATATTATTCCCAGTGTGTTAGGGCATCTTATAAGGGTGGCCCGACATAGGATAGTGTGTTCCGATTTTTCAGTAGAGGTCCCGGAATAGAGGTACCTCTATTTCTGGCAAAATCTGCAAAAAAATAGCTCCCGAGGCACCCGGTAGACATACTTTAAATGGCTTTTTGGTCACAATGTCATGAAATTTTCAAAAAATGACTTCAAATCCATGTTAGTGGAGGAAATATCTTTATTCTGTAGTAAAAGAAACTTTGTCAGAAAAAATTAACCTGGGCTTTTAAGGTGTCACAGTACAAATTCGCCCCCAGAATGTTGTAGTCGTAAATAGTGCCAATGAAAAACGGTACTACTGTGCATATAATCAGTGGTAGGAGGCCTTAAATTTGTCACAGAAACATAATCTGCGGCCCAAATTGTTCCCAAAGACCTTGGCAAAAAAAATATAAAAAGTTGGTTGTTGCCATGGTAACCCTGGGTGGTGATTGGAGGGGTCAAAGGTCAAGGTCAAAGGTCGCTGGGCACCTGTAAAATTTCTCCAGTTTGGGTAAGTCAGTTTCCATGGCAACTAGCGCAAAATCGGAACACACTTTTTTATGCGGGATGCAAATAAAAAAAACAGATATGTGTTAAGCTTTAATTTAAGGGGTCATTCATTACTGCACACTCAAAAGAACCCAACCTTTTGCCCGTCTGAAGGAGAAAAATAGGGTCAGAACCAGAAATTTTGTCGGCTATTTGTACCGTGACACCTAAATACAAGTGCCCGGCAGGTGGAGGAGGAGCCCACGTGACCAGAAACATATGTAACAGTGGTTTTCATTGGATAATATTGGTTTGACATTTGATTCGATAATTATATATTCATACAGTGTTGCCAAAAACTTTTTCTCAACGCAGGCCAATGTGGCCTGCGTCTTGGCATCTTACGCAGGCCATTTCATTCTCACGCAGGCCATTTCATTCTCACGCAGGCCATATAAATTTTGAGATTTCAAGTACCTTAATAAACTTCATTATAAATTGATTTATACTAGCAAGAACTTAAAGGAAATTGAAAAAAATATCTGTTAAATAACAATTTTACAAATATGGGCCTCTCTTCGGTTATAGTTGGCCGATTTGAAAAATTCTTTCACCATTAGAAAGCTGAGATCATGGCAGGCCATTCTGGCCTGCGTCCTAAGGCCCTACGCCGGCCATTAAGATTCTACGCCGGCAAAAGCCGGCTGGCCGGCGTCATTTCGGCAACACTGATTCATAGCTTTAACATGGAGGTGCACCGGACCGGAGGTGGGGGGGGCCTGTCGGTCGGTGCATTATGGGTAATAGATTATGTAATCGGTAATGTGTACACCTGGGGGCTTTGTCACCCGCCTCCTGTTAGCACCTAGCCGTCTGAAGTGGACCGGGGTGCTATACTGGATGGTGGTGTACGGATTAGGTCATTGTTTGTGTGTCTACCGTTGATCTGTGGCTTGACATTTTGTTTATTGTTTGTGTTTGAATATCCGGTCGTTACCTCCGCGTCTGGGGGCCGACCGTTATCTTTGTATCGGTAGATAGGGGTCAGTTTGTGACATATGGATTAATTATGCGTGGGGGGATAACTCGGCTTGGCTTAACTGAGAAATATGTGTAACTGACGTGTGGGTGTACTTTGATAGAAATATGGATCACAAATATGTATTAAGTATTGTACTTATTATAAGTAATAATAAATATGAGTATTAATAATCATAAATCATAATTATGACGTATTATGACGTAATACATTGATTGAAGGTGAAATAAGGGGTTTTGTGGCGTGACACTTTATAGGATGGGTCATTCAAGGGTTTGTATCACTATAGAACAGTGCTAAAATAGACTTTTTCAGATCTAGAAACGGGCTAGCCTATAGGATTCTCCTGAATTGGGGTTGTGGCGTATGATACGTGAGATGCGGCTAGTATGCTAGAATTTACGGTGATTGGTGTATTTCAGATATTTAAACTCGGCTGTGGCGCTGCATACCTGATAGAATAACCAGCATCAATGATATTCAAATACTACTGTATCTCAGACAGTAAAAAGTTTCTGGCCTCTTTTAAGAGCGCCTATATAGATAATAACTTTAGACGAGGACTTTAAATCGAGATAAATGACTCTAATGACTGCAAAATAACAGGCTGTGAAGTCATTGCCTCATGATATAGCCCGATGGTCGTCCCGAACAATACTTAATCAACTTTTTTTTTCTTTAATTCAATTATTAATGGAATTCATTCCCTCTTTATCACAGCAGAAGAACTTGATCTACCAAAGTTGGACCATCATTCAAACAGGCAAGCACTGACGGAAAAACCTGTCCCCAAGCAGCACTGTAAGGCCTTCCTCATACAGTGTGTCATAGGGCAATAGGGCGGAATGGAGCTGTTGTTAACGCCGAGCTGAAGTGTTAAGTAAGACAAGAGACCTAATCATGGGCCACACAGGAAAGAAAGGTCATGTGTGTTCAGACTGCTCGGAAGGATTCTCAGATGCGCGGGCTTTAAAGAGGCATGCCTTAACCCACACAGGGGATAAACCTCATGTGTGCCCAGATTGTGGTAAAGGGTTCAATCGGCAAGATTATATGAAAACACATATGATGACTCACACAGGAGAGAAACCTCATGTGTGTTTAGACTGTGGAAAGCGATTTGTTCAGCTAGGTCACTGGAAGGCACATATCATGATCCACACAGGAGAGAAACCTCATGTGTGTTCAGACTGTGGTAAAGGATTCAGAGACCGCAGTAGCTTAAAGAGCCACATGCTGAGCCACACAGGAGAGAAACCTCATGTGTGTTCTGACTGTGGTAAAGGCTTCTCTCGTCAAGGTGAACTTAACAGACACATCAGGACACATTCAGGGGAGAAGCGTGAGAAGCCCCATGCGTGTTCCAACTGTGGCAGGTGCTTCGAGAAGCCAGGCCAATTAAAAGTGCACATGATGACCCACACAGGAGAGAAACCCCATGTGTGTACAGACTGTGGTAAAGGTTACAGACAAATATATGAACTAAGAAAACACATCAAGACACACACGGAAACACGCCAATGGGATGATGCCCCACGTTATTCATGTTCAGACTGTGGTAAAGCATTCCGGCAACAATCTACCTTAAAGAACCACATGATGACCCACACAGGGGAGGAACGTAAGAAACCTCATGTATGCTCAGACTGTGGCAAAGCATTCATTAAAAAGCAGGAATTAAGAATACATATGGTGACCCACACAGGAGAGAAACCTCACGTGTGTCCACACTGTGGTAAAGGATTAAGTCAGCTATCTAACCTTAAGAAGCACTTATTAACTCATACAGGCGAGAAAGCACATAGGTGTTCAGTTTGTGAGCAAGTGTTCAGCCAGATTGGTACCCTAAGAACACACATGATGACCCATACAGGAGAGAGACCCCATGTGTGTTCAGACTGTGGTAGACGATTTATTCAAAAAGGTGCCCTCAAGGTTCACATGTTAACACATGCCGTAAAGCTACCCCACGTGTGTTCAGACTGTGGTAAAGGATTCACTACCACAGGTGACCTAAAGCGACACATTAGGACTCATACTGGAGAGAAACGCCATCCATGTTCAGTGTGTGGGAAGAGATTCAATCAGCGTAATCACCTGAAGTCACACATGCTCACCCACACAGGAGAGAAACCAAATGTGTGTCCAGATTGTGGTAAAGCGTTCAGAGGTAGCATTACATCACACATGAAGACCCATACAGGAGAGAAACCTCACGTGTGCCTAGAATGTGGCAAAGCATTCAGTGAGAAAAATTCCCTAAATTCACACATGCTGACTCACACAGGAGACAAACCTCATGTGTGTCCGGACTGTGGTAGACGATTTAGCCTGTTAAGTAATCTTAAGAGACATATAATGACCCACACCGGAGAGAAACCTCATGCATGCCCGGATTGTGAGAAAAGATTCCGTACCACAAGTGAGCTAAAGACACACAGGAGTATCCACACAGGAGAGAAACCCCACGTGTGCTTAGACTGTGGGAAAGCTTTCAGGTGCCGAGATATGCTAAATAACCATACCTTGACCCATACAGGAGAGAGACCCCATGTGTGTTCTGACTGTGGTAAAGCGTTCAGTCGGCGAGCTCACCTTCAGGGACACATGAAAATCCACACAAGAGACAAGCCTCATATGTGTTCAGTATGCAACAACAGGTTTGATCATAAATCATCACTAAGAATACACATGAAAACCCACCCTGAAGAGAAACCCCATGTGTGTTCATTCTGTGGTAAAGGGTTCATTCAGCGGAAGAGCCTAGTGGTACACATGATGAACCACACAGGGGAGAAACCTCATGAGTGTTTAGACTGTGGTAAAGGGTTTTCCAGGTCAACAGATCTGAGACAACATATGAATAGTCACATGCATGGTTACACTTTTTGTGAGACATGTGTTAGAGGATTCATCAATGTGACTGACTTACAAAACCACCTAAAGGAAAAAGGGAAGACATTAGACTCTGGGCAGGAATCATATTTGACTAGACTCATGGTAAAAGACATTAGTGAGAAGAAACTGTGTGTTGAAAGTTCAGAACCTCCCAGGATATTACCCATAGCAAGCAGCTTCAATGGTAACACACTGGATGTCATACAGACCAACACTTGTAGACGGTGTGGGTGTGAACTGAACCACACAGGACATATTAAAACAGAGACCTCCTTACACGTAGCAGAAAGACAACAAGTGTGCTTAGACTGCAGTCAGGCAGCAGTACAGTCAAGTGCCTCAAACCAGCCTGTGGAACAGAAGCCCTATGTGTGTGTACAGTGTAGTACATGCTTCAGTCAGTTAGACAGCTATACTGCACATCTACAGACACACACAACAGCCCACCAGGCCTACAAAGTGCAGAAGTTCATCTAGTTTATACTCACACAAAACAGGACGCCAACCATCAAGTAGAATTTCTAGGTCACCAATTCAAGGTTGTAGATACATAACCCCCAGGTTCGTTCCCAGAACAATCATCTTTGGTGTAATGGCATTTCAAATAACTCATTGGGTTTTGATTCTTTTATAGCCAATAGCCATTGGTATATGTAAATCGGAAATAACCGTCTCTAACCTATCTTTTGAAGAGAAAATAACAAAAAGGTGACCGTTCCTGGTACATTGCCTAGGTAGATAGACCCCTTGTCTGTCCATAGCAACTAGGGCTCCTGCTCCCGAGGATATGTATTATATCTTACTACCGTAAAACCTTGGTTATAAGTCGATTTTTATTTGGAATTTATTTTTGCTATAAGTCGATTTTTATCCCCAAAAGTCCAACTCGACCTCCATAAAGTATGTACGCACATTTTCTCCAGAAATTAACCCCCCCGTCCCCCTAAAATTCTTGTACGCATTAAATTAAAGGGTTTATGTACGCAAATATTTTCAGAAAATAGACCCCCCACACCCCCCTTCGTGCGTACATACTTTATGGAAGCCCCCCAAGTGGGGTTTAGAAAAAAATTACAACAATTTAGACACCCAAAACAAATACACTTTTAATGCTATGTAATATACCTTTTTTCGGAGACTGTTTTTTCTTGTATGACTTATTTCTTTCCCCCTGAATTATGGGGTTACTTTAAGGGCACAATAACATAAATAATACACACTTTGGCCCCGGAAAATGGTGATTGTGAGGGATTTTGGTTGGGAGTTGGGGGTCCAAGAAAATCTCAAATTCCAATTCGACTTATAAGTGAGGTTTTTCAAAAGTTAAAAGCATTTTCTTATAAGTCGATTTTTCCCCTCAAAACTCCAATTCGCCTATAAGTGGGGTCGACTTATAAGCGAGGTTTTACGGTAGATCTAGCTCTTATGATGATCTGTTTGTAACGTTTATCAACATTAAATAACATTCAATGAACGTTGATGAAAAATGGACATTTTTTTAAACATGTTGGCCTCCACATAAGCTGCACCTCAGTCTATACAAACAGGGCCTGGCCCTATGAATTATTATTTTTTTGTTTTAAGTATGTCTCATGACACGTTTATTGCCATGATTTTCGGTACATTTGCTCTGGACTTGTAGCACCAAACTTGGTTTCGTTACTCAAAGAGTAGCCTATGGATTCGCTGCGGATTAATTTCATATTCTAGGTATATATACAGGCGGAGTGATCTGTTAATAGGCCACACCAAATCAAAAAGTTGATCTACGGATTTTTTTGGGGTTTTTTCAAGTCTTTTTTTTTCAATTTCTTTTTTGTCTGCGGATTTCAACCTTAAACTAAGGGGACCGGGCAAATTTGTTGGTTTTTTTAGGAAAATGTTAAAATCCTCAAGAAATGATGCGGGCGCAGTCCATATACACTGTTGTTGTTTTTTTTCAAAAAATAAAAATTTGCATTTCCCAAAACTATGGTGCGGGAAATCCGTAGACCAACTTTTTTATTTGGTGTGGCCTTACAATGATGAATGTACAATGACCATATAGATCAATGGGTTAATACATATGTACACCTACTTACAGAGAGAAGTCGAGTGCTAGAAATATGGCCAATAAAAGTTGAGTCCAGCAATAATGTGTTGGGTGGATCAAAAATGGAATTTTAACAGATATCACTTAAACTTTTTACCTTTTTGAGGTATGTACCGAGATGTTTTTGAGCTGCAACTTAAAACTAGTTTTGTCCGATATAGTTTGTATGTTAGGAGGTAGTTGTTCCATCCCATGGCTCCTCTATAAAAAGGGCTCTTCTTATAGGCCCTATGAAATTAATTGCAGGATAAAGAAAATTAATAGCAAACAAACGTAATATATATATAACATTCATATTAAATGTTACAACAGGGAGGGTACTATACTCTAACCCCTGACTATACATACTTACACACATATTGCCATTACAGCCACTATTTTACCTACTACTCATGATCAAAATCTAAAGAAAAATTAAATCAAAAGGCAGAGCTCTCTAGACTCTTGCAATGTACCGGTCCTAATCTAAGACCACCTTGTCTTTTATTCCTTTCGCAGTTTGGGGATACCAGTCCACATGTGAAGACCATCAGAATCCTGTCCAAACCTAGAGGCCAACAAAGCAATGGAGTATACAGGACTACAAGGTGGCGCGGCCGACCTGCGAGACCAACAACTCCTGCTGGACTTTACCATTAAGGTCCAGGACCAGGAGTTCAGGGTGCACAAGTTTGTACTGGCATCGGTCAGTGACTACTTCCGTGCCATGATATGCGGCTCTACAGCAGAGAGTATCAATAACATGGTAGAACTAAACAAATTCAACCCCGAACACTTCTCAGAACTCCTCAACTTCATCTACACAGCTAACTCTAGTTATATTGATAAAAACCCAAAGGAGATGCTTTCATTGGCTGTGTATTTACAGATGGCTAAGGTTGTTGAGAAATGTGGCCTACAGTTACGTACCACAGTCAGTGTTGGGAACTGTGTTGACCTCCTCGCTACATTCAAGACCTACTCAATGGACAAAGAAGTTACTAAGGTGAATAAGTTCATCAAGGATCATGTCAGTAAGGTCATCCAGCACTACAAGGTGCAGGACATCACTCCAGATGTGATGAAGGTCATCCTGAACAACTGGAACAAGCATGAATGGGTCATGTTTCTGTTCATTCAGTCTTGGATCAGTGCAGATATTGAAAACCGTAAGGAGTACACAAATGACTTTATGAAGAAGGTTAGATTCTCCATAATGACCCGTGAGCAGTTTAAGAAGATTAAGGAGATGGATTGGTTTAATGAGAGCGAAGGTGCATGGAAGTATCTTGTGGAGAAGGCTTTTGTTCATCATGATCAGACCACTCCTGTTAAAGTCACAGATGATTCAGTCCAGAGGAAGGTCAGGTTTGCCCAGGCTCCTTTCCTCCTCAGTATAGGTGGAGATTCAGAGGGCAAAACAAAGTTCGCTGTTTTAGTAGAAGATGCTGACAAGAGTAGCTACTGGAAAAGGTGTGATCCACTCGAGAATCCTGAAGTCACAGGCAAGATTGCTTTTACAATAGAAGCCAATGACCTCTTGGTCACATGCAGCGAGTTTGGTGAAAACCAAAGCTGGCAGACCTTTGACCCGCTAACCCTTACGTGGACCAACATGCCAACCATGCCTAAACCCAAAGATGCCTTCGCCACTGTTTACCATGACATGCGCCTCTATGTTTTAGGAGGGAGAGTTGGATTCAACCCAAAGAAGAGTGGCAAAGGTATAACAAACTCAATAGATGAATACAGCTTTGAGACAAACTCCTGGAGTTCCACTAAGAAGCTGCCACTGGCGGTGAAAAGCCACAGTGCGTGTGTTCTTGATGGCGGTATCTATGTATGTGGTGGGGCAGTCACGAGTGAGGATGGTTTATCTCCAACGGACAGAATGGACTGTCTAGATGTTTCCACAGGACATTGGCAGAACAAGGCACCATTTCACGTGGCAGTAGCAGGTCATAAGATGTTTGTTCTGACTACAAAGAAGCAGCAAGCTATTGTTGTCCTTGATAAACACATGGGAGTCCGTTATTACAATCCTGTGTGCGACCAGTGGTCGACTTGTGATTTCTCCGTGCAAGGGGACCCGTGGAAAGACGTTCAATCATATCGCGATAGTCTTATTCTTACAGACAACAATACGCTCTACCTCATCGATGTAACAGGAGAAAAGCTCCAGAAATGTGAGCACCTAGAAAAGCATGACACTCACAAGGTTAGGTGTAGAGGACTTTGTGTAAAATGGACCATTGATGACGGTGGAGAGGAGGAGATGTCTGATGTAGTCAAAATCACTCAAAGTGCCATGCCAGATTTCCCTATGGAGAAGCATAGAAACAACCGCCCGAGGAATGTCATTGGTGGTGTGTTGACTTTCGCATTTTCTGCAGATACCATATGTTAGGGAATTATTTTATATATAGCATACTATATCAGTATATTTTCTCAAGGGATGCGTATGTAAATATTGCCCAGTTTCAATGAGAAAATATGGTCCGTGTTTTGATATGAAAATGGATCACTTCTAATTTGAATAAGATCATATTTTGGTCATTAGATTTAATTTGATAATAATTGCCATCTCAATGATACATGCAGGTCAAACGTGTATCTCTAGATCATGAGGATGATAGGTTAGACGGCCATAAAGAGAATAAACCAACCTTCTTATTTTCTGTATACATAATGTTTGAGGACTCTTTGTATTTTTTGTATCTTTCGTGACAGCTTAGCATTTGGTAACAGTCATAGAAGAGATAATTATTGAAAAATAGGTTATTCTAACTATAAATATACTTTGCCCCATCTGTGAGTGACAAATTTGGTATCTGTCATTACATTAGACAGCCTTAATGCTATATATATAGATAGATAGATATGTGACTATATATCTTCATGTACAATAACATACATGGAGTCACTTAAGAAAACAATCATAATAAATGGAAAGATCTAGACATCAGTTGGAGAAACTCTGCCAAATATGTTAAAGTGTCATAATATAGCCGCAGAGTAGTGCCTACTAGATGTATGTGGATAATACTTATAGGCCGTAGTGGGAGGGGCTTAGAGCTACCCCTCCAAGTGTTTATAATTAGAAAACGTGCAAGCTAATTACACGCCTGAATGCCCCCCCCCCCCACCCCCGGAATCCCCATACAAGTGACTTGTTAAACTCGTCCTTATAGGTCAAGTTACATATAGCAGAGGTTAGAGTTGTAGATTGCACCCAATAATAGAACAGTGGGGGGCAAACAAAAGCAACGTGGATCATACTTTATAGGGTATATGAACCATATCTCAATCATTTATCCACAGTAACACATTGCAAATTATCGTAAAGGTTGATAATTTTCCATACATATACAGTACATGTACTGTGTATCCTTATGCTGAAAATTGCAGAGTAATACAACCAATGTGCAGTGAATATGATTAAGTTCGATCTAATGGCTGTATTGTGGTAAATCTACCCAACCACGTGGAGGCCTGTGTTTGCCCCCCAGTCCAGACCCTGTGACGTAGCACCCGAGGAAAGTCTAACCTCTGCTATATACTGATTGTTTCTATTTATATGGCAGCTGCGGTGGGCAAACGAATCACTGGACTGTGACATCTAGGTAGTGTAACTCTAAATCGACAAGTTACATGTAGATATATTAAGATATACATGTATCATAAGGTACACATGATTACATACATTTAATACAATATATGGTATGATGAAAGGTGTGGATAATTATAACCCAGATACAATTAAAAATAAAGTTTAATGTAATGACCCTCGTGTGTGCCTATCATGGTGATGTTACCTAACCACCTGTAGTGCCCACACTGTGACGGTGCAGACCTTTATGTAACTGGACCTATATAAACTCGCCCCACATGCCTGAACCCTGGCTATTTAGAAGTCCAGGGAGTGATCATATTTCAACAGGAGGGGGCTGGGGTGGGTAGGGTTTCGGGTTTTACAGGGGTGGGGTTGCCAAAACAAAATACAGTCCATTTAAATATTAATCACCACAAGTGATTCCACAGGTGCACGCAATTTTTTTTTTTTTTTGGGGGGGGGGGGTAATTTCTGAAAACTCGAATGTAGTGGGGGGGGGGGTGGAGATGGGGTTGAGCTTACTTTCAGCAAATTGGTCGGGAGGGGGTTGATAAAAATTTCTCTTTTGGGAAAATCCACCAAGCACCCCCAGATAGTAATAAATGACTGGGCCCTTGTGCAGATATGCCAGCTCATGGTTGTGAGCAGTGCAGCGTGGTGCTATACCTGTATGTATGTTAATCCCCCCTGTTGTAATAATCGCCGACGCTATTAGCGCTATTGGGCGCTACCCGTTACAACTCTGTAGCCTACTACTTTTACTGTTGTTTTACTGAAGTAAACATCCGGTTTTCGGTACTTCCGGTACTTCCGGTCTATCATGCCCAACTCGTCGATCTTGCCTATGCTTTGTATGCCTAGTTTAAGATTACAATATGGTGTCTAAAAGTGGTTAAACAGGACCCAGCCAACAGAAAATGAAGGGAGACACATCCAACAACAACTGGAGGAAGTTTTGGAAGATGGATGGCAGGTTTGGAAGAAGATAACAGATGAAAATCAGATCCCATTCTCAGCTTGAGAAACCACATGTTAGAGCTGCTCAGACCAGCTCAGACCAAGGTAGGAGTGAACAAGTCAAGACAAGTCAAGTCTTCAGTCAGTCAAAGAAGTCATCCTATACAGTCAAGTCATGTCAAGTCAACTTGTGGTTTAATAGTCTTGTCAGTTACAAAAAGTGTCTGTAACTGGCATATTGCCAAGCCTCATATAGACTGTGAATGGAGATCTAGTCTCTTCAAACCAATGCCAATCTAGCCCTTCAAGCTAAAGTCCCAGTCAACAGTGTATTAAGCCAACACTACAGTCAGTCAACTGGAAGTCAAGTGACAATTTTTGAAAAAAAAATTTGGAAAAAAATTTTGGAATTTTTTTTCAGTCCAGCAGCCAAAATGCCAAAATTTCAGTCGCCAGAATCCTTTGATTTTTCGAAACCTGCAACATGGCCTGACTGGAAAACCAGGTTCATGCGGTATTTTGTCCTCGAAAAATTCAAAGCCGAGACGGGGGACGTGCAGGTCTCCGCACTAGTCTACACGATGGGTCGTCAAGCCGAGCATATTTATAAGTCTTTTAAATTCGACCAAGCCCCCGCACCAACCAACGCCGTCCCACACCCCGTCGACCCGAAAGATGATTTTAAGACGGTACTCAAGAAGTTCGACGATTACTTTGTTCCGCGGAAGAACACAATCCACGAGAGGACGAAGTTCTACCATCGTACCCAACAAGAGGGAGAATCAGTTGAGTGTTTTGTCAGAAACCTACACGAGCTGGCGGAACATTGTAGCTTCGCCGAAAAAGAAGACGAGCATATCCGAGACCGCCTAATCGCGGGTATGCTGGACAAGGTGCTGTCGCGAGACCTACAAATGGAGCAAGACACATTGACGCTCCAGAAAGCCGTAGATACCGCCAGACACAAGGAGCTCGTCCAGTCTAACGACAACGCGTCAGTCAACGCAGTCAACAGGAAGTACCAGAATCAATCATCCAAGTCGTACCAGGGTCAAAGTCAGTCAAGTCAGTCCAAGCCGAAGTGCACCCAGTGCGGGTATGTCCATAGGTCCCCTGCACCGGATGCGTGTCCAGCAAAAGGAAAAATGTGTAAGAACTGCTCGAAAGTCGGACATTTTGCATCAGTCTGTCGCAGTAAAAATGTTCGAGAGGTCTTTCACGAAGACGATAGTCAGCCAAACGACCAGTTTTGCGGTGCCGTGAACTTTGACCACTTCATCGGGGCCGTGAACTGTGACGACAACGATTCGGCATGGAAAGTCACCCTAAGCCTGGGTAATTCGTCCGAAACGTTCAAAATCGACACAGGTGCCGACGTGTCGATTATGTCATACCCGACCTATCTCAAGGTCAAGCCGAGACCACCACTGAAGGATATCAAGGTCAATTTGTCGAGTCCAGGTGGTCCACTCAATTGTCGAGGACAGTTCATTGCCAGTACTGTCTTCAAAGGTCAAAAGTATCACTTTCGAGTGTTAGTCATCGATGGAAACGTCGAAAGTCTCCTTGGTCGGGGAGTCGTCAGCCGAATGAACCTCATTGTGAGAGTTCATACAGTCGTCGAGGATATAGGATGCCTCAAGACCGACCCAGTCAGGATCGTCCTAAAAGAGAATGCTCAGCCTTCTGCCGTCTCCGTCGCCAGACGTGTCTCATTCCCACTTGTCGAAAAGGTGAGAGATGAGGTCAAACGTCTAATCAACCTTGGGATCATCAAGAAAGTCACCAGTCCTACACCTTGGTGTGCTCCCATGGTTCCAGTCATGAAAAAGACTGGAAAAGTCAGACTATGTGTCGACCTGAAAAAGTTGAACGTGAACATTGAGAGAGAAAGATTTGTTCTGCCGACCTTGGAGGATGTGACGTCAAGACTCCAGGGAGCGATGGTCTTCTCATGCCTCGACGCAGCAAGTGGTTTCTACCAAATCCCGCTCGAGGAGGACAGTCAAGACCTAACCACGTTCATAACGCCTTTTGGTCGCTATTGTTTCCGACGCCTGCCGTTCGGAATCACCTCTGCCCCAGAAATCTTCATGAGAAAGATGCTCGAAGTCCTCGAGGGGCTAGAGGGGGTGTTCGTCTACATGGACGATATCCTAGTCTTCGGCAAGGATACCATCGAGCACGATGGTCGTCTGTCAAAAGTCCTTGAAACCCTTGACCAGTCAGGTTTAAAGTTAAACCACGAGAAATGTCTCTACAGAAAGTCGGAACTGAAGTTCCTTGGTCATCTGTTTAGCAAGGATGGAATCCGAGCCGATCCCGAAAAAGTCAAAGCCATTGAGGAACTGCCACAGCCAGATTCAGTCACCAAACTACGCCAGTTCATGGGCATGGTACATTACCTTGGGTCGTACCTGCCCCATCTGAACTCTGTCACAGGTCCCCTGAACGATCTACTGAAGTCAGACCGTGAATGGACGTGGGACGTAGCTCAAGAAGATGCGTTCCGCGAGACAAAGGAACTGATTTCCTCAACACCAGTCTTGTCATACTATGATGTCACAAAGCCGATCATCGTCAGTGCCGACTCCAGCTCTTACGGGCTGGGAGGTGTGCTCCTGCAAGAGCCTATATGGCCTGACCCCGAGACGATCCTCGCCAGGGATAAGCGGTACAAGGCAACAACCGCAGAAAATTATGATCAACATCACGGCGTAAGGCCACTTCAACCACTCCAACCAGGAGAACCCGTCTTGGTTAAGACCGACATCCAGAAGGGTTGGAAGGAGAAAGGAATAAAACGAGGGGAAGCAAGTACTCCGCGATCGTACCAGGTCGAAACCCAGTCAGGAGTCCATCGAAGGAACCGCCGACATCTCAAGCAGATGCCACCAACCACCATGCAGCCTACAACTACTGCCACAGTTCCACCGTCAGGCAGTACACCACCAATGCCTTCCGGCTCTGCACCGAGCGTAGAGCCTAGACGCTCAGCACGCACTACTACTAAGCCGACTTGCCTGATCGAGTCTAAAGAGTAGGGAAACCCATGGTAAAGATGGGTTCTAGGATGATGTGCTAGCAACCGCTCCCCTATAGTTTAGCCAAACCGTAACAAACTATATACTCTCATATAAGTAACGCTAAGTCATTCATTAGTAACAAACATTGTAAGAGACTCTTTGTTCCAAAAGACTATATCAGTGCTCAAAGTATATCTGATCTAAAAGACTCAAAGGACAGTTTATAAGCTCTTCCTTTATTATCTTAAAGGGGGAGATGTTGTAATAATCGCCGACGCTATTAGCGCTATTGGGCGCTACCCGTTACAACTCTGTAGCCTACTACTTTTACTGTTGTTTTACTGAAGTAAACATCCGGTTTTCGGTACTTCCGGTACTTCCGGTCTATCATGCCCAACTCGTCGATCTTGCCTATGCTTTGTATGCCTAGTTTAAGATCACAAACACACACACACACACACACCCCCCACACACACACACACTACACACACCCCGTCATAGTCAGGGGTCTACTTTGCATAATTCTACTTGTAGAGACCTGTGGGCGGGTCCTAATCTTTGTCAATCAAAAAGATAGGCTGAAAAATGGATGCCAGCTGACGTATACATGGACACTTTAATATGTCTGGTGTAGAAGGGGATGAGCTAAACCCCTTTTTATAGGTATGAGCCCACCTCCCCTCCCCACCCCAGCTGGCAATTAACAGAGATACGACTTTCCCTACTTTTATAGGAATTGCTACTTTTCCATTGCATTCCTGTATTGAATTATGTTAACTTCCTACACAGATTGGCCAAAATCATTATTTTCTAGCCTGTCACCTAGTGGAGAAAAAAGACACTAATATTCTGTAACAGATGGTGCTGCCACCTGGAGTGCTGCTGAGTCATTACAAACCAGTGCACTGGTCTCAGCTGCTGCAACTTCTGCTCTTTCCACAAGAAACACCTCCATTTCCTGTTTACATATTTTTTACAGAATACTGAGATGGAAATCCTTTACATTTCCTCCTCTGAGCTCTGATCTGTTCCCCAGGTAAGATTCAATGAGAGAAGGTGTAGGGCTAGCCTTGTACCAGTCTGTGTGTCAACTAGAGAAGTGGACAACGACAGTTTGTGCTTCTATTGGGGATGTCAAGTGTCATGTTGGCAGTAAGCCGACAACACAACAACACAGGCTTAAGCCTTAACCCTTTAAGGTTGATCGCTACTCATGGAATATGGACTACTGCGCAGCTTTTTGCGCATATAGGTTAAACCTGTCAGAATGAGCCAATATTAGAGGACCGGATACATATAGATGCCCACTAAGCCATATTCAAATATTGGACAATTCCGAGCAAAATTGAGCATTTTATTGCACTTTGAATATTTGATATATTTGGAGCCAGTGATATTTGCTATTTTTAACGTATTTTAGAATATTGGAATTACCTACCAATAAATCTTTATCGAGATTGATATAGATCTCATGACTGTGCTTCAAACAACCAAGAGTATAAAATATATACATTTTTTACCCCAATCCTTGGCTTTAAACCCATTATTTTGGCCTTCAAATATGAGATTTAGACAGTTTTTGTCCTATTTTTTAACTTTGAAGGCCCAAAACCCTAAAAATATGTGCGGGACCCCCTATCAAAATTTACTTTTTTATGTTAGCAAATGATCTGAACTATTTTATAAGAAAGTAATGAAAAAAGTCTATGGATTATTTTTGCTATTTTTTAAGATTTTGTTGAAAAATTTAGCATCAAAATTTAATCAATCGTCCTATAACCACCACTTTTTTTTCATAAAAGGGTTGTTTTTGGACCATAATTTTATTTTTCCCATTTAAGGACACAATATAGGATTATTCATATGAAATATAACATTGATGTAGGCAATGGTTCACTAAGAAAAAAAATTGTGAAAATTTCCCAATTTTTGTTTTTTTTTGCCAAAAATAGAAAATACTTTTTTTTTCAAAAATCTGTAATAAAAAAAGTAGCTCAGGACCCCCCCTATTTTTTTCCATTTTCCATTTTTTAATGATCTAAACTACCATCAGGCAAAAAATTAGGAAATTCTATGGATGAAAAGTTAAGAGTAGCGATCAACCTTAAGGGCGGCATAGTGCATTACTGCATCATGCCATAGTCGTGCCTCTACATGGGTACCCACTATTTTGACCATGTCGCCGTGTCGATTTTTAGCAAAAGGGCCGTGTCGTCGTGTCGATTTTTATCCCATACAATATGATAGTCTACTTGAGCTATCCATGTTCGTTGATTTTCAAAAGGGCCGTGACGCACGTGTCGGATTTTAAAACCCCCGTGTCGCCGTGTCGCACGTGTCGAATTTTAACCCATGTAGAGGCACATAGTCGTCATGATGCATTAATGCAGCCCTGGTGAGTGAGTATGCTAACCCTACTGGGTTAATACACTCCCAAAGTGTCAGCATGATGCACCTATGGCAAGTTACTCACCAGGGCTGCATTGGTGCATCATGACAATATGAATATCATGAATGTGGCATGCAATACAGGCTACAGCCTGAATAAGTCAGAAGCTTCAGTCGAGGGTTCAGCTTATAGGAGGGGGTTTTGATACATTAGATTAAAGAGAAACCATTTTCAAACCTATTTAAGTATTAAAGCCGAACTTTTTTTTCTCAATTTGGGGTTCAGCATATAAGGGGGATCGTCCTATACACAGTTCTTACGGTACAATTCATAGTGAGAAGAGTAATTTCCCAGTTAACCCTACAAGAATGGCATGTCGCTAAAAGGTGTACCGTAAATTATTGCGAAGTAGCTGCGGCTAGTAGCGAGTCAGACTTATAGGTTTGGCTCAGGGTTGGGGTGCGCCTTATCTGCGAGTTTTTTGCCACTATGGCACAGTAATATTAAAGTTACCATAATCAGATCCCCAGTGCGACTTGTAGGATCGGCCAAAAGTCGGGGTCCGGCTTATTTGCGAATTACGCTTATACAAGAGAATTTACCATAATTTGTCATCCTGATGAAGCATTGGTGCATCATGCTGACCCTTCTGGGGTGTGTCAACCCCACAGGGTCGTGTTTATGTTTGAATGCAGCACTGGTGCGTTGCTCGCACGAGCCGCATTCATGCAGCATGACAACCAAAGAAACGATACATTAATGCATTCTGCCGCCCTTAAAGGGTTAATAAACTGTGTGATCGTGAAATGTATTTTACACCAAAAAATGCAGAGTCTAATAGAGTTTTCCCTTTCTCCTTTTCATCCAGGCAGTACACAATCAATACTTGATACAAGTCTGCACAAAGAGACCATACTGTGATGGAGAATTTACAGTGCTCAGCATCATAGAACTACAACAGTAAAGAGCTTTAGTATAAGAACTATTCCTGAGACACTAGCATCATGGCTACCCCAAGTAAGCCTCAACATGACTCATCTAAAACTGTAGTGACCTCCCTCCTGTCTGAGAGGTTCAAGTTCTGGATAGCAACACAAAGTGTGGATGAGTCTGTACAGGACTGGGAGACCCGTGTACGGCAGGACTGCAGTCTGTGTCACTATGGAGACTTTACAGATGAGATGAGCAGAGATAAATTTGTGTTTGGGCTGCGTGACAAAGGTATCAGGGCCGAACTACTGAAGTCCCATCTCAAATCTGACAACACCACAAAGACGCTAAGGGATGTCGTAACTGAGGTTGAGGAAGCTGATTCATCGAAGCTGGCATTGCTGATTGGTGACGCCATTAAAGATATTGATGTCAACTGGCCGGTCAAGAGGGAGGCCCAGAAGGACAAGCAATTGGATCCAGAAGACAGCGATGGTCACTCCCAAAGGGACTCGTTTGGAGAAGGAGGGAACCACGATGATCAGGTCAAACCATCTACCCATGATGAGTCCTGGCAAAGTAGCCTGTCTGACGTACACTCTGACGATGACCAAGCAGCGGCTGTTGAGGACTCGTCAGATGAGTATGACCCAACTGAAGTAGGAATTGTGCCCCAACTACATGGAGAAAAGGACAACAAAACAGCAAATAAGGATCAAAAGGACAAACCCACCAGTTATCCAATGTATCTACACAGTGTCCACTCAGACGAAGAAGAGCTACACAAAAAAGCAAATATAAATAAGGCCTACTACAAGTGTTTATACTGTGAGGAGGAGTTCTTGCTGCGCAGTGACCTGGACAAACATGTCAGGACACATGAGGTAGAAGAACCCTGTGTGTGTTCAGTCTGTAACCAAACATTCAGGACCATCAATGCACTCATAAACCATGTCAGGAGCCAGCTCAATTCTAACCTGCATCTCTGCTCGCTTTGTGTCCAAGGCTTCCCTGAGCAGGTAGAGCTGTTAAAACACATGATGACTCACACTGTCAGCCACTCTAGGACTGTCAAGAAACATGTGTTGAACCACACAGGGGAGAAACCTCATGTGTGTCCAGACTGTGGTAAACGGTTTTTGTATCAGCACACACTAAAGGCGCACATGTCGACGCACACAGGAAAGAGACGTAAATCCCAATTGAAAGAGCACAAAAAGACTCACAAAGGGTTCATTTCTAAAGCCCAAATAAAGAAACACAAGATGGTACACACAGATGAAAAACCTCATGTATGCCCAGACTGTGGTGAGGCCTATCGTAAAGCATCCAGTTTAACTTTACACCAACAAAGCCATACAGGGAACACCAAACTTCACTTGTGTTCAGTCTGTGGCATAAAATGTATCAATGCATCCTCACTTATCAGACATATGGTGACCCACACAGGGGAAAAACCTTATGTGTGCCCCCACTGTGGTAAGGCATACAGTGCAAAGGGTACACTGAAATATCACATAAGGGTCCACACAGGAGAAAAACCTCATGTGTGCTCAGACTGTGGTAAAGGGTTCACTCAGTCATCAAGTCTGAAGAGCCATATGAAAACACATACAGTCGCGCAGATATCTACTGTGTGTGGAGAATGCAGTCAGAAGTGTGTTACCTTAACTGGTCTAAAAAAACACATGGAAATTAACCACCCAGAGGTACATATGTGTTCAGACTGTTGTAAGACATTCAGTTCTGATTCAAAGCTGAAGGAACACAGGGTATTACACACAGGAGAAAGACCCTTTGTGTGCTTAGACTGTGGTAAGGCCTATCGTAAAGAGTCCAGTTTAACTTTACACCGACAAAGTCATACAGCGAAAAACAAGCTTCACTTGTGTTCTATTTGTGGGATAAAATGTACTAATAAATCCTCACTTATAAGGCATATGGTCACCCACACAGGGGAGAAACCCTTTCTGTGTCCCCACTGTGGGAAGGCATTCAGTGCGAAAGGTACATTAAAGTATCACTTAAGGATCCACACAGGAGAAAAACCTCATGTGTGCTCAGACTGTGGGAAAGGGTTCACTCAGTCATCAAGTCTGAAGAGCCATATGAAAACGCATGCAGCCGAGGAGAAGTCTGCTGTGTGTGCCAAATGTGGTCAGAAGTGTGTTACATTAATTGGCTTAAAGAAGCACATGGATATTGACCACCCTGAAGCACATGTGTGTTCAGACTGCTGTAAAACATTCAATTCTGAGGCAGAGCTGAAAGCACATGTGATGATCCACATCAGAGAAAAGCCCCAGGTGTGCTCAGTTTGTGGGATAGAATGTAATAATGAATCCTCACGTATAAGGCACATGGTGACCCACACAGGGGAGAAACCCTATGTGTGTCCCCATTGTGGTAAAGCATACAGTGCAAAAGGTACACTGAAGTATCACTTAAGGATCCACACAGGAGAAAAACCTCATGTGTGCTCAGACTGTGGTAAAGGGTTCACTCAGTCATCAAGTCTGAAGAGCCACATGAAAACACATACAGTTGGAGATATTCCTACTGTGTGTGGTGAGTGTGGTCAGAAGTGTGTTACGTTAACTGGCCTCAAGAAGCACATGCTCGTTGACCACCCAGAGGCACATGTGTGTCCAGACTGTTGTAAAACATTTGATTCCGAGTCAGAGCTGAAGACACATGTCGTCATCCACATGAGAGAAAAACCTCATGTGTGCTCAGTTTGTGATAAAAGATTCAAAATTTTGTCAGTCCTGAAAACCCACATGATGACGCATACAGTTCATGCAGCCCATCTGTGCACATTGTGTGGGAGAGGTTTTGGTACACTCAATGCTTTACAGAAACACACACTGGCCCACACAGGAGAGAAACCTCATCTGTGTTCTGACTGTGGTAAATTATTCAAGACGCAAACTCAGTTGAAAGACCATATGTCATCTCACACAGGAGATTACAAACATGTGTGTCCCGACTGTGGTAAAGGATACAGCCATAGGTGTAAGCTTACTCAACATATGAGGAAGCATACTGGAGAGAGAAACTATGTGTGTTCAGACTGTGGTAAACGATTCGCTACGTCAGGCTCATTAACTGCACACATGTTGAAACACACAGGGAAGAAAGACTATGTCTGCCCAGAATGTGGGAAACGTTGCAGCCAGCCCAGTAACCTCAGGACACACATGCTGATACACACAGACACCAAAGCTCACGTGTGTCCAGAATGTGGGAAGGGATTTAACCAAAAAGGAAACATGAAGACACACATGTTGACTCACAGTGATGTAAAAGCCCATGTGTGTGAATACTGTAACAGAGCGTTTCGATTCCCGCTTGGCCTCAAAGCACACATCACAATACACACAGGAGAGAAACGCTTTGTGTGCTCATACTGTGGTCAGGGGTTCAGAGAGGCAGAGAGACTGAAGGTTCATGTCATGGACCACACGGGGGAGAGACCACATGGGTGTCAGGAATGTGGAAGGGGATTTAAAGTGCTGAGTCAGCTTAAATTACACATGAAGACTCACTTAAGGCAGAAATAGCCGACCAGAGGAGGTTATTTACTTGGAGCTGGTACAGACTAACTCAGCAAGATGCCGGAATAGTCATACCTCTTGTAGTCTTAAATACCAATACCCTACGCAGTCTACAGGTGTATTCTCTTTACTTTTTTATGGCTGGGCCGTCTTACATAGAGTGTGTATTGTTTGATGTGACAGAACCACCTCTGTACTGATGAATCTTACTTTCCCATTGTCTATGACCATGAATGTATATTTACTAATACAGATAAAGGTTAAGTTTAAAATAAGTATTGTTTTGTAATTCTTAACATTAGAGATAAAATCAATATGGGCAGATTTCTGTCTATGCATGTGAGTTATCACTATCAGTGCATAAAATTAGGCCATTCAACTTTCTCATCACCGTGCATGCACAGAAATAATGTTTTAGAAAACTATTAATTCGACAAATATTGGCATATACATATATACTGGTAATATATTTGGTATTGAATTAAAGCTCATAGTGAAATTAATGCATTGGGCTAGCAATAACTTTGCAAAACGATTATTTCCCTATGCAGTTTAAGAAAATAGAGGGAAGAGAGCCCCCTTGTCATAGGGAAGAAAGCCCTCATTGCCTGCTTGCCATCACCTACAAATTGGGCATGTGCATTAAAATGTTTTTTTATGCCGAAGTGGTGGCGAAGCCACCTGGTGGTGCCGCCAGGCACCACCAGAACGAGGTATATGATGTTTGCACTTTGCCAGAAGTCAGAACGGGCGCCGCCATCTTGGATTGTGCCGCCATCTTGGATTAAGGTGTCACAACACAAATTTATGCTTTGTGATAACAATAATATAAATCAACCTTTGATAGTTCCCGAGGTTGATTATAATCATACCTACCCCCGCTAATATGGACCCAAGGAATTTAATGGTTCTATCGGTTTGTTGCTAATACAGCTGGTTGCCTAGCAACGACTATTCTAATTGTTTATCTGCCTAGCAACACACATTTTCATGGTCCTGAGGTTGATTATAATCACACCTACCCCCCCTAATATGGACCCAAGATATTCAATGGTTCTATCGGTTTGTTGCTACTACAGCTGGTTGCTAGGCAACCGCTATTCTAATTGTTTATCTGCCTAGCAACACACATTTCCATGGTCCTGAGGTTGATTATAATCACACCTACCCCCCCTAATATGGACCCAAGAAATTCAATGGTTCTATCAGTTTGTTGCTACTACAGCTGGTTGCCTAGCAACGGCTATTCTAATTGTTTATCTGCCTAGCAACACACATTTCCATGGTCCTGAGGTTGATTATAATCACACCTACCCCCCCTAATATGGACCCAAGATATTCAATGGTTCTATCGGTTTGTTGCTACTACAGCTGGTTGCTAGGCAACCGCTATTCTAATTGTTTATCTGCCTAGCAACACACATTTCCATGGTCCTGAGGTTGATTATAATCACACCTACCCCCCCTAATATGGACCCAAGAAATTCAATGGTTCTATCAGTTTGTTGCTACTACAGCTGGTTGCCTAGCAACGGCTATTCTAATTGTTTATCTGCCTAGCAACACACATTTCCATGGTCCTGAGGTTGATTATAATCATACCTACACCCCCTAATATGGACCCAAGGAATTCAATGGTTCCATCGGTTTGTTGCTAATACAGCTGGTTGCCTAGCAACATCTATTGTTATTGTTTATCTGCCTAGCAACACACATTTCCATGGTCCTGAAGTTGATTATAATCACACCTATCCCCCCTAATATGGACCCAAGAAATTCAATGGTTCTATTGCTGTGTTGCTATAACAGCTAGTTGCCTAGCAACGTCTATTGTAATTGTTTATCTGCCTAGCAACACACATTTCTATGGTCCTAAGGTCGATTATAACCATACCTACCCCCTAATATGGACCCAAGGAATTCAATGGTTCTATTGGTTTGTTGCTAGTACAGCTGGTTGCCTAGCAACGGCTTTTCTAATTGTTTATCTGCCTAGCAACGCACGTTTCCATGGTCCTAAGGTTGATTATAATCAAACCTAACCCCCTAATATGGACCCAAGGAATTCAATGGTTCTATTAGTTTGTTGCTAATCCAGCTGGTTGCCTAGCAACATCTATTGTAATTGTTTATCTGCCTAGCAACACACATTTCCTTACCCCCTAACATGGACCCAAGGAATTCATAGGAAATGCCATATTTGAAGTAATATCATCCTCCCCCCTGATAACCCCTTCCCGGCCCTGCTTTTTTGGTGTCTTGAATGGGTTCCGTTCAAACATACCAACCATGTAGACATTATGTTTCTTCGAATGCAAGAATTGCGGTTGTTGCCGCGTATAAAAATGTCTGAGGCATTTTTTTACGCGGCAACAACCGCAATTCTTGTTAAATATCCTTATAAAAACGCATACATATGGCATATACCTAATACTTATGCACCCATCACCCATGCCAGCGTGCAGACCAGCTCCCATAGTGAAGGCAGGCCATGCAGCAGCCAGCTACCACAACCCTTTAAGGACGGCATGTCCCCAAAAGATTACAATTGTCGTCATGCTGCAGCAATGCAACCCGGGCGAGTAACTCACCAATGCTGCATTGGTGCATCATGACGACCATATGGGAGTGTGGGCATGATGCCTGAATGCAGCTCTGGCGAGTTTCTTGCTAGGGCTGCACTCAGGCATCATGTTGAGCATGATGCAGTATGGTAGCATGCGATCCTTAAAGGGATGCTCTATATAACCATCCTGTGGTGGTGTTCCAGGGCAGTATTAGCTCTACCTCCACACAGTCACCACTACAAGGTAAGCATATCTAGGCAAGTAGCATGCTACTGGGAAGTGGTCATTTTTCAACAAAAGGGGGGAGCTTGGCGTCCTGATCCCCCCCCCCCCTCGCGTCAACATTTTCACAGCCCCTCCGCCTCAAGAACTATAGAGACGTGGACCCCCCCCCCCCCATATTGTTGAATGATAACTAATTCTTTACATAAAACAGGTAACTATGGTAGAGTTTAGTTGGGGGTTGATACAAAAAGAAATAGGAATAAAATGCCCTCCAGTCAAACTATAACATGACTTTTCATGGAAGCTATACTGGAAGGAGGAAGGAGACTATACCAGACAAATATAATAACCAAATAACGGTGTGGTCATCAAATAATAGTGAGGGGGAATTTTTCACTTGTATCCAGTGGGCGTGGACCACCAAATATGACATGACTATTTCTTAGAATCGACATGAGGCCTGGTGACATTTGACAGGGGCCCTTGAAAGTTAGTGACAGAGGACATAGGCACTTCTAACAACTTCTTGAAATCGACATGGGACATGGGCATTATTAAGCAACATCGACATAGCCATTAAAAAAAATTGACATGCGACATGGGGACCTCCATCCAGACCCCTATCCACTCCCTTTGTCTGGAATTTGCAAAATATTTCGCCCCTGCCTTTGAAATAATAGTTATTTTGCCCCTCCCCTCAAGACGGTCGGGATTTGTTATTGGCCTCCCTCATGTAGTGGGCACAAGATGTCATGTCACTTATTTTTCGCTTTATCCATGTGGCTCCATGTGGCATGTCGAATTTAGCCATCCACCCCACTCCCTTAGCTTTTTCGTGAGTATTATGTACTCTGGGCCCATGTGTGGGTGACCCCGGCCTGCACCCAGACGGACTGATATCAGTACTGATGTCAACACAAGTCCTGTTATGTTCAACAATGGAATAGACAACAGTCCCAGTCTGGATATTTCAGCCATAAGGGGACGTTCACCAATGATGTCACCAGCTAGTGGGTCGGGGGATTGTTTATGCTAAAGGGACATCTTCACCACTCATACTTAACCATATAGTAGACTAGAACAGTACTAGAATTGTGAGTGGGATATGCTCTGTAATTTTGCCATTTTGGGTTTTATATACTAATATGCCCAAAATAGCGATATGGGGTGGGTGGTGGGTCTTTGAGGGGGAGGGGGGTCTTGACAAATGTCCCAACATATATGACATCATTAGTGAGCACACCAAGATAAAAAGAAAAATTGGTCAGAGCTAATTCTCCACCCAAATTACAAATACAGAATATCTAATACCTTTGAATACATCAACACCTATTCCTACATGTATGTTCTTTAAAAATACCTACATCATCCACAGCTTACCAAATAGGCCTTGCCACAGCCCTGCAGCATTGGAGCCCTTGATGGGGCGGTCTCCATGTCGTATGTCGATTTTAAGAAATGACCATGTCACATGTCTATGTCGCTTCATAATGCTCATGTCCCATATCGATTTTAAGAAATGTCCATGTCCCATGTCACTATCTTTTTAAGCCTTATGTCTCATGTCACTAGGTCTCATGTTGCATGTCGATTTGCCCATGTCACCATATCGAATTTAGGGGTCTAGAGCCATAGCATTTAGTTTCCCATAACATATAATTTAAAACACCTCCCCAAAAGACATAACCTGCTAAACTGAATAGTTTATACATCATAACATTGGTTCTCAGGTCCGTTTTGTACAGCGCTTTAAGAGGCATGCACTCAACTGGGGCAGTGGGGTATCCACAGTGAAGAGGTCAGACTGATGTTGTGAAGTCACATGATAAAAGGTACACCTAGACTAAAATAAGGGTGTGTCCAACAATAACATTCATTGGCAGACCAAACATAATGACATTGACATAGAAACACGGACACAAATATATAATGGCCTCTGTGTAGAGTATCATTGACTCAGGGTTACTAGCATATGTGACACTTAGAATCGATTTTAATACTTATTTTGGGACATTTTAAAATTTCAATGCAGTCTAAACTAGATCGAAATGGCCTATTCACCAAATTTCATCAAAGTGAAATAGAGATAAATTCACAGCACATTTCTGCCACTATATACATGTATATATGTATAGTACAATACTCACTCCAGACCTGAGTCAAATAAAGCATTGTAGAATGAGAATGAGATAAACTGGATACAGTTATCATAAAGTGTAATGAATTCTGTATACGTGGGAATGTATTGCATGATGCAGACACCATCAAAAGTATAAAATAGACAACATAATAGTGGAAAAAGTTGGATCCCAAAGTGAGCTGGACTGAGTTCTCTATGTGCATACTAATTGATCAATTCCTATTATAATATTATAATATGGCTGTTCAGTAGAATTTGATGTAAATGTACAGCAAGTTGGTCTACATCAAGCAGTTGCTACAGCTATATCTACTGGAATTGCCAGGCAGCTACGGCAGGTTCACAGTAAAGGCTTCTGTACCTGTACAGCAAGTCAGTTGCACTTAGGGAGTGATCACATTTTAATAACAGTTTTTGTTTTTACCCCCCCCCCCCCCCAGGGGTCAAGGGGTCCCAATCTTTTTGCCCCCCCCCCTTTACTGATAAAAAATGATCACTCCCTTAGTTAGATTGTAGCTTTAGGAACTTGATAAGGCCTACAATAAAGATTGGGGAGCATGGGGTCTCAGTTAGATAGGGTTTTACATGATACCCGAAGTGTGAGCACCTCAAATCCCCCATCGTCTAACGTAACACACCAACACATTTATAATAATCATTTTTCAATGAGTAATCAGCCAGAACACCTTACGCAGGGGGTACCTAATGCCAGAAATAAACTGCATGAACTAACTTTGTTTCCTGCTTATCTGTTTTGTATAATGGTGTGTATTCAAACTGACCTACGCTTTAAAGAAAAGACCACCGTAATTACATGTGGCCTTCTATCGGTAGTATTGGTATTGATAAGCAATATTCTAAAAATCATTTTATCAATATGTGCTGCATGCATATAGCTTTTAAACCTGAAAGAAACAAGCCAGTCCATGTAGAAACAGATGTCACAAGAGACCAAAATGTACCAGACATAATTAGTATTAAGGCCAAAGGAAATAAAAGGTGTGTTTCAGCATATTTCAGCACCGACTCACCAACAATAGCCTCGACCCTTAGACCATGAAATTGACTCTTAAATAGCTCCAAAATGACCTGGAATACAAGTATTTGTTCAATATTGGATGGACATTTCTAGGGTCGGCCCTGTTTTGCTAGGTATGGTCGGGTAACCTGAAACTCACCTTTCTTTTACATTTGGCCTAAAGCAAACTAATAAAATGTATTTCTTTTCGTTCCCACAGCAAACTGGCTACAGTGAGTGAAAGTTCTGAATGAGGCTTACATTCCTCTAACTGCATTGAGCTCTATGAACTCTTTTGACTCGTGATAAGGCCCAAACTGTCAGGACATATACACACACGTGATGGCCAAGACAGGAGATAAATCACATGTGTGTTCCCAATGTGCTAAGGCACTCTGCTCAAACCAGTCACTCAGTAGACATATGATGACCCACACAGGAGAGAAACCTCATTTATGCCTAACCTGTGGGAAAGGTTCCGCTGATAAAGGTGACCTGAGAAAACACATGATGACCCACACAGGAAATCGTAAGAAACCTCATGTGTGCTCCTACTGTGGTAAAGGATTTATTACTAAGCAGAGACTAGGTGTACACATATTGACCCACACAGGAGAGAAACCCCATGTGTGTTCACTTTGTAGCAGAAGATTCCGTCAGCAAGGTGACCTAAAGAAACACACATTGATACACACAGGGGAGAAACCCCATTTGTGTTCATTTTGTGGTAAAGCATTCAAACAGCGTGGTGGACTGAAAACACATGTGATGACACACACTGGAGAGAAACCTTATGTGTGCTCAGACTGTGGTAAAGGATTTATTCAGAGAGGTTCCCTAAAACTGCATGTGCTGAACCACACCGGAGAGAAACTCCATATGTGTTTAGACTGTGGTAAAGGGTTCAATACCACAAGTGATTTTAAGAGACACATAAGATCGCACACTGGAGAAAAGCGTCATGTGTGTTCAGTCTGTGGTAAACGATGCCGTGATCTAGGTGGTCTAAGATATCATATCATGACCCACACAGGAGAGAAACCCTATGTGTGCCCAGTTTGCGGGAAATTATCCAGAGGTAGCCTGAGGTCACATATGAAGACCCACACAGGAGAGAAACCCCACGCATGTTTAGAGTGCGGCAGAAAATTCAGTCAAAAGTATTCCCTAAATTTACACCTGAGGACTCACACGGGAGAGAAACCTCATGGGTGTTCAGTATGTGCTAGAATGTTTAGCTCTCTAGGCAATCTGAAGAGACACATCAAGATACATACAGCAGAGAAAACCCACTTATGTTTAGAATGTGGGAAAAAATTCAGTGAGAAATCCTCCCTACATTTACACATGAGGAGCCACACAGGAGACAAACCGCATATGTGTTTAAACTGTGGTAAACGGTTTTGCAGGCCAAACAGCTTAAATGGACACAAGTCTGTCTGCAAAATATCAAAGATCTTTACAAACAGAAAAAGTACAACTTGTGAAGTCAATCAACTGTCTGGCCATAGATCCAGCAACCTTCACAAAGTTAGTGCTATACACGGTTGTACTAGTTGTGAGATATGTGTAAAAGGATTCACCATAACAGCTGACCTTGAAAACCATCTTAAAACATCTGACTCTGGCCAGGAACTATATTGTAGTGGTTTTGTTCTGTCTGATTACTCTCGGTGTGAGGCGTGTGTCAGAGGTTTCACACATGTGGCTAACTTAGAAACCCACCTCAAGATAGAAAGGAAGACCATTGGCTCTAGGCAGAAATCAGATTCCATACACACTACCACAAGTACTTGTGGAAATTGTGAATGTGAATGTGAACATGCAGGACCAGTTAAAAGAGAGTTACCAAGTGCTAGTGATGTACATGCGGGTTGTGTGCTGTCTGACAACTCTAGGTGTGAGGTGTGTGTAAGAGGTTTCACACATGTGTCTGACTTAGAAACCCATCTGACAATGCACAGGACACTGGGAGATACTAATGTAGGCCTACATCTGCAGCAATAGAAAGTTGAGAAGATGTAAATCAAGTTTTGCACTCCTATGAGGTGGACTGGATAAGAACACAGATGTGACTATCTATATTTCGAGATAAACTAATTAGCTTGAAAACTCTTTAAAATTATATAGCTCTAAATCCAAAGATAATGCATATATGGCACCTTATCTTTTCACATTGGTCCTTGCCACCAGATTAAGCATAATAAGCCATCAGTTATGTATTAATGTGATAATTATGAAAGCGATACATACTA
Organism: Harmothoe impar; assembly: GCA_947462335.1. Classification (NCBI taxonomy): domain Eukaryota; kingdom Metazoa; phylum Annelida; class Polychaeta; order Phyllodocida; family Polynoidae; genus Harmothoe; species Harmothoe impar. Next base: position 77,451,887 of record OX381711.1, read on the forward strand.
CACCTATGCAGATGTAAATGTATATTTATCCCTATAGCACTCATATACAAGATGTTTCTGATTAAATTAGTTTTGATGTAGTATAATTGAGTATGGTGATTGAAATTATAGCCTACAACTTCTAGAAAAATGTGTAGTATGTTCAAGAAGCTTACAGGATTACAGTAGTAGGAAGGCCAACCTTAGAAATTGTTATCCAATTTTGAGAACATATTTATATTTCAAGTAGTTTTTGGGCTATTTCAAAGTTGATTTTATAGTGCACGAGTCAACGCTGTTATCAGGGAGTCGGCACTGAAGTTTGCGAGTAAACTTTTGGCTACTTTTCAGGCCAAATTAAAAAAAAATGTAAAAAAAAGTTAAGATCCGAGCTACCCTACTTAGATTTTCAGCACTTTTTTCTGGCCTTATTTGAGGCTGTCATATATATTTTGCCTCTATTTCTTTCGTTAGTCCTAGACCTTATCAGTGTGGTCAAATCTCTTGTCAAACATTGTACTACTATATTTTGTATGATACATATATGCTTCTGTATACTCTTAAGAATCTTCCCCTTGCCAAATCTATATCATGTTAGTTTTATTATTGTTATTTAGGCTTTTACATATGGTAATCTTACATTGCTCCATAGACGTTTGTATAATCTTTTAATGCTCTTGCAAAATCTATCAGCTGCTATACTTTCGATGTGGTAACATAGGATTGTCTGTGCGCTGTACCCTCTTGCAATAAACGTGCCATACGTGTAGACAATACATTTTTATTTTCCACTTCTATATTGATTCATGACGACAATGTTCTTTAGAACAAGGAGGTTGTAGTGTTTGACTACCATGCCTTGGTACGACGCAGCACCATGGCGGGAACGCCACCACGGACGCAGGATGGTAGCGCCATCTGGTTAGAGACTACTATTATTTCTTCTAACCGGAAACACGTGACCAGATTCTGTATGGAGGCCGCCATGTGCATTGGACTCTGGGAAAAAGTGGCTGCTTTCTTTTTCTTTTCTTTTTTAGAATTCCTCCAAAAAGCCAATACTCATCGATTCAATTTTCCTTTAATACATATCTAAAACACAACTACATGAGGATATAGCATTAATTTTGCACCTAAAAGAAACAAATACGGAGGAATAATGAGCTACCCACGCGACCAAAAACTAGGTCACGCCCTCACGCTATGTAACTAGGTCACTGACCGGAGTCAGGGGTGGTGGAAGGGTGGGGGGGGGGGCATGCCCCCCCCCCCCTGCAGAGCGCGGACATCGCATCGTGCATATCATATGTTGCTACCCGCTAGTGCCGAAGGCACTAGTACTATATAAAGACACTACGACGGACAACATGGGCGGCTAGGCCGCGTGTACAATAGCTCCGACTTTGTTCTTCTTGTACACTACATTCTGGCGACGAATAGATGGGATAAATCAATCCACAAGGGTGGACATTGATGTGTGTTGAATTTGGAAAAAGAAAACGGAAACTGTCTGAGGAGATAAACGTTACAGGTTGGTGAAAACGGAAATTGGCAAACTGAAAATGAACTGTTGTCGTTGTCGTAGGGCAACTGTGACTCTGAAAGTGAAGCCATGCTGGAAATCAGATTGTGAACTAGGCCTACGACTGAAACCGAAACTGAAAGTGGGGATGTGTATTGCCAAGTTTGATCTGTGAACGTTTGATCTGCCCAAGGCTGTGTTGGAAGTTGATGGTTAAATCCAGTCAAGTCAGTGACTCAGGTTAAATCCAGTGTTGAGTCTGTTGGTTAAATCCAGGAGCAGGTTAAATCCAGTCAATGCTCAAATTTTTGGTTAAATCCAGGAGCAGGTTAAATCCAGTCAATGCTCAAATCGTTGGTTAAATCCAGGAGCAGGTTAAATCCAGTCAATGCTCAAACTGTTGGTTAAATCCAGGAGCAGGTTAAATCCAGTCAATGCTCAAACTGTTGGTTAAATCCAGGAGCAGGTTAAATCCAGTGCTCAACCCGTTGGTTAAATCCAGGAGTCAGGTTAGATCCAGGGCTCAATCCAATGTTAAATCATGACTATGGACATAGATCTACCCGGTATGTGTCCGAAGACGCACCCAGCGGCTGGGGACGCACCCAGCATCCGGGGACGCACCCGGCGTGACGCACCCAGCGTCCGGAGACGCACCCAGCGTGACGCACCCAGCGTCCAGAGACGCATCCAGCATAATGCAGCATTATTATGGGGGAACCAGAAGAGCCCCTATCCAAGATCAAGATTTTCAAGAGGGAGAGAGACTTGTGTTTATTTAAGATGGATGAGAGACCTTGATTATTAGACCTATGTGAAGGTTGCATATTCTGGCCATGTTTTCCAATGAAAGGACTATGGTTATTCTGACAATTACAAGTGAAAGGAAAAGAACATTCCTAAAGTGAAAGTGACTCCTTAATGTTTTTGGCCTTGTTGGAAGGTGTAGGCCTACTTTATCTTTCAGGTTATATGTTTATATCAGAAGACTCAAGGAAAACAAAGTGACATTACAAAGAGACTTTATGTTCATGTGTTAAACATTCATCATCATTTACTCAAAGACTCAAGTTACACTGTTATTGCTAAAGTGTCCATTTTATTGCAGCATTGTATACAGTGGTGATTCTTCTTACTATTTAAACAAGGGGAGAGATGTAGTGTTTGACTACCATGCCTTGGTACGACGCAGCACCATGGCGGGAACGCCACCACGGACGCAGGATGGTAGCGCCATCTGGTACTATATAAAGACACTACGACGGACAACATGGGCGGCTAGGCCGCGTGTACAATAGCTCCGACTTTGTTCTTCTTGTACACTACAGAGGTATGCCCGGGGGGCACTTCATATATTTGACTCAGGGTAACTGAGTAATACTAAACGACCCAACCAAGGTTTAAGACGTTTTTGTTACATAGGAGAATGTCTATCATTCAGCCTGTGTTATAGATAGACATCAGAGGACCAAAGGGATAGATGGGCAAGGTCGGGGGACAGATGTTTCCTTCAAAAAAAAAATTGAAATGTCTTTCCTTCTCGCTGTAATTCGCCTGCGATCTTTAGGTAGTGATTTCTCTCTTTTCCTTAAACCCTTAAGTACTCTTAAATTGCTACCCTCTAAATGAAAGGTACATAGGCTCCAGTATTAAAGCAAAGATAGAAATGACAACTTTTGCCAATCTGTCCCATATTTCTCTCTTCACACGCAGAAATGCCATCCTCACACTCGAAATACCCTCAAACACACAATAAAAACTATCTAAAATGTTTAAATTAAATTTAAATGAAAGAATGCCACTGCAACTTCTCGTGCACTCCGAGAACTGCGCGAGACAACACGAGAGTTGCCAGCAACAGCGTCAGGATAAAAGGAGCGTCCAGAGCAGTTCAAAACTGTACCACCCATATCGTCGCCGTTTATCGTCCGATTGACTGTCTTTTTGATAGGGACAGAAGGCGGTACATGCCCGCAGCCCGCAACTGTCGTCCACACCCACCTGCACACGCACACCCACCTGCTCTCCCACACCCACCTGCTCACCCACACCCACCTGCTGGCCTGAAATGGAATAACATACATGTGTAGGGGTTTACTACGGTAATCATTTATATCCAGGTGACCGAGGAGGGTTAAGTTCGGGTTGTTCCCGCCTGGCGTTAGTGTGGGCGGTATCCCAGAGGGGGCGACTGTCCTCTCTCGGGTACTGCGCACCACGTTTCAGGCGGGAGCCAACCGACACGTGACCATGTCCATTTCACATCCAAAGGGGGTATATAAACCTCCCCTCCTCGTATAGTCGCCAGTCAGTGCAGGCCCGGCTGACTCCCCGCATTACCCTAACCCAATCACTAGATTGAACCAGGACTGCTTCGTCTTACCCTTCGGGTTAAGACTAGATTCAATTGTAATAGGGATACGTTGAATAAAACACGCTTTCTACTTCGCACTTGGAAACTGACGTTCTTGTTCTCTTTCTGAGATTCCGAACCACTACACTGGTGCCGTGACCAGGATCAGTTTCGAGTAGCAGTCAGGTGAACCTGGCCGGAGTAGGAGAGTATGGGGACGGTAACGTCCCGGAGCGGAACAACCCAGTTGTTCCGACCAGCTTCGAGGGTTTCATGCGTGAAACCGAAGGAGCTTTAAATCCAGGAGCGACTTTGGAAGAAGGAGAACTGGAGTCCACCCGAGTGGACCAGATGGAACCGGAGGAAGCGAGGGGGTTCACACCGAACTTCATTGCCACTCAGGGCCAAATCATGTTGAACACTGGGCGTTCTTTGTTCAACACGACTGACTCCGTTTTCTTTCTCGGAGGAAAGAAAAGGGCGAACCAGAAAGGCTCATTTCTGGACCCGACGGTATTAGAAATACCGCCACAACCCCTTCGGGTCGTACCCGAAGGAGGTCCCATCGTCGGGACCCAACCTGATCTTAATCAGGACGACACCTTGGACCGGGACAACGATTACCGGAACAAGGAAGAAATGAACAAGCAGTACGATGCTCTGCACGACGAATTGGTTTCGTTGATCTCTGAAAGGAATAGGTACATCCTAGAGAATAGACAGGTCCATCAGGATATGGAGTGGAGAACGGATCAGTTGACCCGTGACAACCAACTGGTGCAAGACCAGATGGAGAAAAATCAGGAAATCCTGAAAGCGGAAAAGAAAAGATTATCCGAGTTAGGTCAAGCTAACCGGAAGTCTTATGCCTGTCAACAACAGTATCAGGCGGACCTAGAAAGATACTCTAGGGAATGGCACGCCGCCAAGGACGCTCGCAACCAGCAGGTGGAAGACAATGAGGCAGTAAGAACCGCTATCCTAGAAGCAAACGAAGAGTTAGATCAGAAGAAACTAGAGGGCATGAAGGCGGTATCTATACTGGAAGCTAGACGAGTAGAGTTGGAACTCTACCTAGGTAACCAGAAGGTACCTGACCCAGAGGTGACCCTCACCCCTGGGGAAGGAGTGGAGAACCCTCCACTCCAAGGAGTTCTAAAGCCCACCACCCGATACCCTTCCGGAGGACAGGTAGAGAAAGATGTCTACTATACATCTGCTCCCCCTGCTCCGACGGGACCTTCGGTAACCATCGATCCGACGGCATATTCCGCGGGAAGTGCGTCGGGAGTCGATAGTTATGACACCTTGAACCCCTTCGCTGGGGATAGTCCATCTCAGTATGGAGCTGTTCCACCCCCTTCGGGTACGAGCAAGAACACCACCACCCATGAGGATCAACAGGGGGGGTGGTATGGTTATGATAATTGGGGTGACCTGATTTTTCATCATAACCAGGAGGCAGAGACCCGAGAAGGGAGAACTCCGGGAAATCAAACCCGGGGGCATGCAACCCGAGGCAAGAGAGCAGGGGAAGGACCTTCTGCTGGATGGTCTAGGGATCAGAACCGACAGTACCCCCGTACTGATAGTCCTGATAGACCCACAACTGGTCAGGGAAGTCGGCCTAGACCCCAAACCCATGACCAAACAACCACCGGGAGTGTTCCTCCTTATCCGGGTACCACTTCTCGCCCTCGACCCACCCGGTTTCCCGGGTGCGAACCAGTCTCTCCAGTCCGACCATTGACCCGAAGAACCTCAATGGCTCCCGGATTGAGACAGGTTTATGATACTGATCCTTGTATCAAGAGCCTTGGCTTAGATAGCTATAGCCGGGGACAAGATGCCACTGAAATAATGGACTGGAGCCGGAATCTATCAGATCAGCTGATAGAAGGGGCCACCAGGGGTGCCCGACGCACCGCCAGGATCACCAAACCCTACAAAGGGAAAGGACCCTGGAAAGATGAATACCAAATATTTGTGGATGACTGCAAATACAATGGGTGGTCTAAAGAAGACTCATTAGGAGCCTTCGTAATCTGGCTAAATGATGGGCCAGGTAAATCAGCAGTCTCCCAATGGAGAAGTACATATGGCCCTTCGGGTACATATATGATCAGCTCGAAAGTACTGCTGTATATATCTTTGGGAACCTGGTGACCGTGGATCACTGGTTGGTCTTCAAGGGACGAACCCAGAAACCAAAAGAGTCCCCAAAGATATATGGTCTAGAGCTTCAACGGATTCTGCATCAGGCAAGACCCGAATGGGCTAGAGACGCCGATTACTATATCGAGACTCTCTTTGTCCGGTTTATTAGCGGACTGAGTGACCCTGATCATCAGGAACTAACCAGAAAAGCTTGGAAAAGCGATTCCTCCCTAGCCGATCTATTTTTAGCCATAGATGGTTATGAGAAGAAGAAAATTCTTCTTGCCGGATTGGTGCCCAACCAATCCCGAACGTCAGCGGTAGTTGACTATAGTAGCAGCGGGGGATCCTCGGGTGAGGATTCCGAAGGAGAGGAGACCATTGGGGCGGTAGCCTTCAGTGGGAAGCGCCGGGACAAAAAGTCCGGTGATAACAAAAGGCGGAAACCTTTTGACAAATCATCCTCTAGCAAAAAGCCAGAGAAACCTCCAGGGGACAATTCAAAAACCCCTTCCAAACCTCCCTCGGGTCCACCAGAACCCAATGTTCCGAAGAAATCGGAACCCGACCAGTCCCTCGGATTGGTAGAAGCCATGATGCAGCGTATGATGGCGATATTTGATAAGAAAGAGGAAAGGAGGGTTAAACCCGAACTGAGTACTGTAACATGCTACAGATGTCAGGAGAAGGGGCATTATGCCTCCTCATGCACAGCTGAGAAACCTGTGATGCGATTCTCCGGAAAGAACTCGGAAAATTAAAGGGGATCCCTGAGGAAGGCGACTCAGAGATCCCGAAGGAAATATGCCATGATACTCCTGACGGAACAGGAGTAAGTTCACACTCAGTAGTGACGCCCGGACAAATGGGGGACAAGCAGGCGCAGCTTGGGAACCCTGGGGCCGGGGCCATCAGCATTCCAGTCATATATTCGGGAAGTGAGTCGGGGAAACCCGGTGCTGATGCGGAGGAGTATAGTGCAATGGTTTGTGGAACCAGGCTCCCCCTAGATCACCCTTGCCTGGAATACATAAGAGGGCGTGGATTAGATCTAGGTTCTGAGAGTGACTTACAGAAGTTCACTAGTAACCCTTCATTGAATGGAGGAAAAAGGTGGTATTTAGCCGCTTCTGTGAAGGGTAGAGTCGGGGAATTTCTGATAGATACTGGAGCCAGCCACTCCATCATCTCTCGGAGGTTCTACACTCTTCTGCTGGGCACAAATGATGACCTTAAAATGAGGGTAAATGCGTGCACAGCCGACGGTAGCAGATTGCGGACGTTTGGACGTACTTTCCTGTGTATCTCAGTGGTGGGGAAGGAGTTTGTATTCTCCCCAACCATTGCTGAGATCGAGGATGATGGTATCATAGGGATGGACTTTGCCGACCTGTTCGGGATGATGTTGAACCCGAAGACAGGTGAATTGTCCATACAGAGTCCCTATAATATCAAAGCACAATGTGTGCTGAGAGTTATCAGTAGTGTAGCAAGTGTCGCACAGACGGTGAAACTTCCACCGGGAACCACATGTGATGTGTTAATAAGCGCTTCCTCTGAACTAAGAGGAAGGGCCGGGGTCATGGAACCCGACGTAGCTTATCTCCAATCCCTCGGGTTGGAATCTGCTGATACGTTGGTGGGAAATGCCCAATGGACTCTTGTCCCCATTTCCAATCCTGGTGTTCATATGGTATATCTCCAGAAAGGCGCTAAAGTAGGCAGTGTGGTACTCGCGGAGGCGGTCACCAGCAGCCTTCTGGGGTTGCCATCCGAAGAGCCGCCGGGTACGGCCGTAATTGAAGAGGAATTAGAAAAGCTAATTCTAGATGCTTCGGAACTAGATCCGAAGGAGCAGAAGGACCTTCGGGTAATGTTAAAACGTTGCCGAAGGGCCTTCGCGTTCCCAGGAGAACCCTTAGGACGAACTGATAAAGTCCTACACGGAATTGACGTGGGGGAAAGTTCCCCCTTTATAATTCCTTACCGTCGGCTACCTCTGAAGAAGAAGGAGGTAGCAGAAACTGAGATCAATAAGATGATTAAGGATCATGTTATTGTACCCAGTTCCAGCCCCTGGAGCAGTCCAGTCTGTATGGTCACAAAAAAAGATGGGACCATACGGTTCTGTATTGACTACAGGAAACTGAATGGGATGACGAAGAAGAATTCATATCCTCTGCCGAGAATTGATGAAACCATTGACTCACTAGGAGGGAATGAATGGTACTGTACCATAGACTTACAGTCTGGGTACTGGCAGGTCGGAATGAAACCTGCCGACATGGAGAAGACGGCCTTCTCTAGCCATGTAGGATTGTTCCAGTACAACGTCATGCCCTTCGGGTTGTGCAATGCGCCAGCCACCTTCGAGGCCATGATGGAGACATTACTGAGCGATCTACTATGGAAGAAATGTCTAGTTTACCTAGATGACGTCATTATCTTCGGAAAAACATTCCAAGGTTGTCTAGACAACCTGGAAGAAGTCCTCCAGAGAATAATGAGTAATGGGTTGAAATTAAAACCTAAGAAATGTCAGTTGTTTAAGAAAGATATTAATTATCTGGGGAGAATCATTTCCACACAGGGTGTGAAAGCAGACCCGGAGAAGATCCGAAGTGTGACGGAGTGGGAAAAACCCAGGTGTCCCAAGGATGTCCGTTCATTCCTTGGGTTCTGCTCGTATTATCGAGATTTCTTACCAGGCTATGCCCAGGTGAGCTATCCTATCCAGTCACTGTCTCATTGGACACCTGGTAGGCGTAAGGAAGTTTTTCCATGGGGAAAAGAGCAAGACGAGTCTTTTGAATCCATCAAAAGACTCTTTGTTGAAACACCAGTGTTGAAATATCCGACAGCCGCCGGTCATTTCATCCTGGATACTGATGCCAGCAATGAGAGCATTGGAGCTGCTTTGAGTCAGGTCCAAGACGGAAAGGAAGTTCCCATTGCTTTTGCTAGCAACACCATGAACAAGTCACAGAGGAATTACTGTACCACCAAGAGGGAACTCTTGGCAGTGATTGTTTACACAAAGAAATATAAACATTTTTTGTGGGGCTCAGATTTTACGCTGAGGACTGACCATTCCTCCTTGAGGTGGTTACTTAATTTTAAGGATGCTGAAGGTATGATAGGCCGGTGGTTAGCACACTTATCAGAGTTCGGGTTGGAACAGAAGCAGATCCAACACCGACCCGGTGTGAAGCATGTAAATGCTGATGCACTGTCCCGCAGACCCATAAGGAGTTGTGGAAATGAGAAATGTGATGATTGTGGAGCCCACGGGGCGGTCCTAGCTGGAGTCCGGTTGCCACTGGAATCCAGAGGAACTGGTATCCTTCAATGGTCTATGGAGACTATCCGAAGGTTCCAGGAGAAGGATCCGAACGTGGGGAGGTTGCTCGGGTTGATTCCTAAGGGGATCAAACCTGTTCGACCTGAAATCTCGCTAGAAAATAGAGAGATGAGGAGATTTTTAGCTCAATGGACAGAGCTGGAAGTATCCGAAGGTGTTCTATATAGATGGAAGATCAATCCTTCGGGAAGAAGGATCAGACAGGTAGTGATCCCCTCCGGTATGAGGAGGGATTTGATGTATTATTGTCACGGTCATGTGACCAGTGGTCACTTTGGGAAGAAACGTTCATTAGAACGCCTGTCCCGAAGATACTACTGGCCAGGAATGAGCACTGACTTATTACGTTGGATCGCCACTTGTCCCGATTGCTGCAAAAATAAACCCGGCCCTGGGATGGGTAAAATGCCCTTGTCCCAGGAACTGTTCGGAGTTAGGTTTGCGAGAATAGCAATCGACATCATCAGTGGTTTTAAAACAACCCCTGATGGTAACACGTGTATGATGGTAGTCACTGACTACTATACAAAGTACACGAGGGTGTTCCCCTTACCCGATCACAAAGCAGCGACCTGTGCGAAGGCCTTTGTGAAAGGGTGGGTATTACACCTAGGAGTGCCTCTGATGATGCATAGTGACCAAGGCCGGGAATTTGAGTCGGATCTATGGCAGGAAATGTGCCATGGGTTAGCCATCTGTAAGACCCGAACCAATCCCTACCGACCCCAGAGTGATGGGATGGTGGAAAGGTTCAACAGAACGCTAATTCAGGTTCTGAAACCCTTGGTGAATGAAAGTATGACGGATTGGGATGAACAATGTGAATATGTATGCCATGCATACAACAGCACTGTTCATAAAAGCACCAATTGCACCCCAAACTTATTAGTGTTTGGGGAAGACATGATCATGCCAGCCGATCTTGTTTTTGGAGTGGTCGGGTTGAATCCCGACGCACCCTGTCACGTGATGTTTGTAGAATCACTAAGAGACCAGTTTAAATTCGCATACGAACTTGTTAGAACTGAGTTACAAAAGAACGCGAAATGGCAAAAGACTGGTTATGACCATGGACTAAAAGTCCGTCGGTTCAAGGTAGGGGATCAAGTAGTGAGACTACACGAACCTCTATCCAATTTAAAATTGGCAAGCAACTGGGATGGTCCATTTGTGGTGACTAGGGTAGTAAGTGACTGTACTGTCATGATTAGATCCTTAATTGGGCGGATCTATAAATCCAACGTGGCTCGGCTCCGTCCCTGGAAGGGGAGGGATCTGACCACAGAAACGTATGGGTTAGGAGTAGATGAATTACTCCAAGAAGTAAAGAGCAGGAAAATGGATCAAATAACCCCGAAACGTGGCCGAGGAAGGCCTAGGAAGTTGGGGGGCAGTGATCCGAAGGTGCAGAAGAAAGAAAAAGTCTCGCTAGCTGTAAGCAAACCTAGGCGGAAGAGAAAGGGGACGGCTAACCCTGCCTCTGAAAAGGCGCCTTCGGGAGCTAGGTCAAAGAAAATACCCATGGGAGGTACCCGACGCAGTCCCCGCCTGATAGAAAGGGCTGCGGTAACCTAAGCTAGTACACAACGAGTGTGTTGTCCCGTACTATGTTAGGAGAGGGAGGGAAGAAATTCCTGGCGGGAAAAATTATAAATTTATTTCCTCTTTTTCCGAGAAATTGTTTTGTGTTGTCATCTGTTAAATGTTGGAATACACACGAGTGACCGGGTATGAAGCGTGTAAACCCCCCAGCAGGGTACCAGTGGGTGGTGAGCGGATAATCCGGTGGGTTTGCGGGCATGCTTCCCATAAAAACCTCACTAATACTCCAGCAGAGCTGTTGGTTGCGAAAGGTTCGGCTACTACCCGAAGCACCTGTTTATAATAAGAAGCACCGGCGCCCTGGGGGCGCGGGAAAAGAACTGGGTCAATGAGTGACCTAGTTAGGGCAGTCTCGCGGAGGGCCCGAGACGCGCGTGGATGCGCGTGACCTCTGCGCAAAGGGGTCGTTTTGGTTCATTAGATTTCGAATCTTCGCCGGCACGGTGTGCTGGCAAACAAGGAGGATCTAATAGGAACCGAATTCAAGCGTCAAAAGTAGGTAAATACGTTTCAAAAGGAGAACAGGTCCTCCACAAAGACCTGTAGTAATAGTTAGGACTCTTATTTAGTATAAATAAGAGCGCCCAACTCAGCATGGCCTCACGGCAGCTCGAGTTGGGCGGAGGGGACCGGCCACACAACATGGCCGATCTGCCCCACGAAGACAGTGCTGGTGCCGCCAGCCCTGTTACTCTCTCCGAGGAGCAACTCCTCGAAGAGGAAGACATGGATGTATCCACGTCTGAATCAGCTCTCACTGAGGCTGAACGAAGGAGTCTTCATGAAAAAGATCGTCTTCTTGCTCTAAAAATAGAGAAGGAGGAGGCCCAACATCTGAAGGATACGTGGGATATGTGTGGTAATCCGAACATCGACCCGAATAACCACCCGAAGGATGAGAAGCCAGCTAGACTGGTGAAGTCAACTGGTAAAAGTTGCTACGATGGAAGGGAGATGAATCTCCATCCAGACGTGATGTGCGCCACGGAGATAGGCCTAGCCAGACCTATCCCTAACGACATAGTGGATATGTTGCAAGAATTTATTGATGCGGGAGCTCTCCGCATCATGCCCCCAGAGTGGTTTGCCACCTGGGAAAATCTACAGCAAGGCCTCCGGGTGTGTAAAGCACTTCGGAAGGGCTTGTTCGACGCCGAGATGGCTGACGTCGGGGTGTGTGTGCCTCGGATGACACGCATCTCGGATGACGCTTCGTGTGGGGCATTCGGCGCCACTACCCTCGCTGTAGGTTGCTACCGCAGATACAACCCGGTAGGGATGTTGGAACCGAAATCGGTTGAAGGATATAGGGACTTAATACGGTCCAACTTATCCTACGAGGTCTATCAGATAGACTATAACCGCATGAAAACAATCATGGCGGAGAAGGACCTCAGCCGTCACGAAGCCATAGTCGAGACGGTGGAGGAAATGGTCAAGACTCGGACTAAGAGTTTGACTCAGGCAGAGGAGAAGGCTGCAGCTAAAGCCAGCAGGGACATCCGAAGGGGTGACCCTGCAACCCGCACTAGCAGTCCCCACAGTCAGGATATCCGGACTGTGGTAGTTGCAAAAGGTGAATCCCCTTTTGTCCAGCCTCGGGGTCGCCAAGCCCTGAGGAATGAGGCAGCCCGGTTAAAGAGAGTACCAGACGCCCAGCGGATTGTGACCGATGGGTCAGTATCAGATAAATCTGATACGAGCAGTACTTCCCAAGGGAAGTCTGCTACAGGGGAGGACGATATGGACATTGCGGCTCCAAAATCTCCTTCCCAGACGAAGGACCCAGTGACCACAGTCACCCAAACCGACCCGACGCCCGACCCGAAGGTGGCTGCTGGACATCAGTCCGACGTCAGCTCGGGAAGCGAGTCGGGTTCTGCCCTGGAAAAACACATCTGGAATAACGCCAGAGGTGGATTTCAGGGATTCATTCCCTCCTACTGGGGGGAATGCGCAAAAGGATCGGGGCGTTTCTCCATCCCGCCCATCATAAATTTGAATGGGAGATCCGACGATGAGGATTGGTGCAGAGCCACCCAAAGGGATCCTCTCGTGAGCGAGTTCTACGAGGACTGGCTTAAGAAAATAGATTTCTTCCCGGAAACCTATTATACCAGGGATCAGAAGGCAAAGATCCGCTGGGCTGTCCGACATTGGGACAGGGACCACCTTGAGTGTCCATTCCAGAAATGCCAGTCATCTCTGGAATTACAGGTATCCTTCACCACTAAGGCAAGGTACCTGCGCCACTTAGTGGAGAACCACACCCATCACTATGTGGTGTACCAGTGCGATCCGGAGGGGGCAGGTACCACTACCTGTTCGGGTCACCTGCATCCTAGGCGTGGACGCTTAATCAAGCACATGACCATGCTCCATAATATCGGAGTTGGTGAGGCCAGAGCCAAGGTAATGGCCCTGCATGAACGCGTGATAGACGCGTTCAGAGATGTCCTGAAGAAGGATCCGAAGAGCCTTAATTCTTCTAAGGCGTATTTCTGCGAGGTAGCAGAAAGCAAATCGAAGCTCACAGTAGCGAGGTTTGCGAAGGTCCCGGGTTCACGGAAGTTTGACTTGGATCCGGACCAATACCCACCCGAGATGTTCCGTCGGTCTGCCAATCGAGGCCGGGGGAGAGGTGGCAGAGAACCCGACCCGAGGGACTACTACCGGAGTCGGGGGGAGCAGCCGAGAGGTGATCGGGGACGGTCTCGGTCCACCAGCCCGGCTACTCACGCCAGAAGAGGAGGGACCCTCAGCCTTGAGGAGATTGACTCCCGTTATTACACGGAGTCTTCTCATAGTGGTCGTAGCTATGAGGCATCTGCGGATAGACATACTGACTATCCGGAGATGGACTTGGCGCCTGGACAGGAGTCTCAGACGCTCGGCCAGACCCCCCAAGACACCCGAAGGCGCGAGAATGAACTCGCTCGCCAGAAGGAGATTGATAGGGAGCTGGCCCGACGGGGACGCAGGAGTCCTGGGGAGGAACCCTCCCAGTCCTGGTACGACTTGGTGCGACATGTGGCGTCCACCTCGTCTGCCCAGGGGGGTGTCCTACCCGACGTCGGGTATCGAGGAGGCCCGACAAGCAGACCTTCATCTGCTTCGGGACGAACGGAACCATCCGCCCCTTCGGGAATACACCAGCAGGTGTTAAAGCATGCCGGTAGGGATGCTTCGCGGCACCAACAACAGCCGCCATCACACAAGGCATTCAGGCCTGCTCACCGGATCACTGGGCCGGATGGGGAGGCTATGAAACCTCCTCCTCCGCCACAGAAAGGTCCAGTACTAGCTCCGGCGACACCACCCCTTAAGCCGGCTCCACCACCAGGGAAGCCGACTGAGGTTGGGAAACTAACCGTGGATCCTCCTGTTAAAACACAGGAGGTCAAACCTAAGAAGGAGAAGCCTGCGGCCACTCTTAATGTAACGCCTATAGCATCCTACTTTCCTAAGGATGCTCCGCTGTCCAATCAGATAGGACAGGAGATTCTGGATGACTTCCAGAAGGAACAGCGGGTGATGGCGGAGGATTACCACAAGAGGGTGGTACAACACTTCATAGAGGGGGTAAGGAAGTGTCACCGGAAGGAAAAGGAGAGCCTTCAGAAGGACACTGCCGATGAGGTAGTTACCAAGACCAGGTTCTTGGAAGCACAGCGCGACAAAGCCGCTGTGCTGGAAGCTACAGTCCGAGAGGAGTGTAAAGATCTCCAGGAAGA